>FXXK01000333.1:0-18968 GCA_900184695.1 Betula pendula
AAAGAAGAGATAGAGATAAAGATTCTTCAGTTTGAGTTCTTCAGTGCTTAAAGGCTTCTTGCTTTGGAGTTCAAATGCCTTCAGTTCATTTTGGTCCTCTGAGAATCTGTGCTTGAATGTTCCTTGCAACTATTATACTTGAATTAAACACATTAGGCAACAAGATAGAATTTGTTATCATCAAAATATTTGCAACATAATTGTATTGACGCATATGGCTAACACGAATTTTTTAGAAAAAAAAAAAAAAAAAAAAAAAAAAACTTATCAACAGCGACAAAAGTCGCTGCTGAAAATCGATTATAAGCAACGACAACTAATGTCATTGCTATTGCTAAACCGAATTTAAAAAAAAAAAAAACTTAATAAAACTTATCAGTAGCGAAAAAAGTATTAAAGGTGGGCTAACTCAACTCCAAAAGACGCCTTTAGGAGTGAGGGATGCCACACCTTATAAGGAGCACATTGACTAGTTTCTCTAGCAAGTGGGACTTCCAACACGCCCCCTCACGTGTGGCGGGAGGACATCCAAGCCACACGTGGAACGGGTGACGGTGGAACCACAAACTAGGAACCTTGCTCTGATACCATAATAGAAGGTGGGCCTAACTCAACTCCAAAAGACGCCTTTAGGAGTGAGGGATGCCACAACCTTATAAGGAGCACATTGACTAGTTTCTCTAGCAATGTGGGATTCCAACAAAAAGTCGTTGCTGAAAATCCATTATCAACAACGACACTAATGTTGTTGTTGATAATGGATTTTCAGCAACCGACTTTTGTTGTTGCTATTGCTAAACCAAACTTAAAAATAAATAAATAAATAAATAAACTTATCAGCAACGACACTAATGTCGTTGCTGATAATGGATTTTCAGCAACGACTTTTGTCGTTGCTATTGCTAAACCGAATTTTTTTAAAAAAAAAACTTAATAAAAACTTATCAGCAACGACAAAATAAACCGAATTTAAAAAAAAAAAAACTTAATAAAAACTTATCAGTAATGGCTTTTGTCGTTGCTATTGCTAAACCGATTTTTTTAAAAAAAAACTTAATATAAACTTATCAGCAACGACTTTTGTCATTGCTATTGCTAAACTGAATTAAAAAAAATTAAAAAAAATAAAAAAACTTAATAAAAACTTATCAGCAGCGACAAAAGTCGTTGCTGAAAATCGATTATCAACAGCGACAAAAGTTGTTGCTATTGCTAAATCGAATTTTTTTAATAAAAACTTATCAGCAACGACAAAAGTCGTTACTGAAAATCGATTATCAGCAACGACATTAGTGTCGTTGCTATTACTAAACATAATTTTTTTTTTTAAAAAAAAAAACTTAATAAAAACTTATCAGCAACGAAGTCCTTAATAATCGATTATCAGCAATAAATAATGTCGTTGCTATTACTAAACATAATTTTTTAAAAAAAAAAAATTTGATAAAAACTTATCAGCAGCGACAAAAGTGTTGCTAATATTTTTTTTTAAAAAAAAATTGATAAAAACATATGAGCAATGACAATATGTGGTCATTGATAGCCTACAAAATATTTAAAAAAAAAATTAAAATCTATTTTTATATGTAGAAAGAAGAATAATTCTTTTTATATTTTAGTAAAGTTTTATATTTTGTTATTATATATACGCCATTTTTATTTAACTTTTTTTGTAGTAAAAGTTTCATATTTTTATTTATATTATTTATTATAAAACAAAAAATTAATATTTTAAATCTAAATTTATTAGTCGTTAGAAAAAAAAAATTATTAGTTGTTGAAACTAAAATTTTGTGCACTAGTCAAATCCAAAGGACTAGTTCTTCACAATGAACTAGTCCTTTGGATTTGATATTATCTTGGCATTGTTTGATTGAACAGACTATAATCAAAGGATCAGTCGAATTTTTGGATGTTTTATTATCTTAGTGCATTAATCCGATCGATTGTGATACGATCAAATAATTAATCTTACTATATAGATTTTCTATCATCCTTATGCACAAGTCAGATCGATCGTGATACTATCTAAGGATTGAACAACTCTATAGATTTTGTATCATCCTTATGTACTAGTCCTATTATTTTACTCTTTGAGTTTTATATTATCCTATTCTACTAATCTAATCGATTGTGATACAATCAAATGATGGATCTTACTTTATAGACTTTCTATCGTACTACTGTACTAATCTGATCGACCGTGATACGATCAAATTATCAATTAAACTTTATTGATTTTGTATCATCCGTATGAACTAGTTTAATAGATTGTGATACGATTAAATGATCGATCTTACTCTTTAGGTTTTGTATTATCCTAAGGTACTAATTTGATCCATCGAACTTTTATGGAATTTGAATCATCCTTGTACACTAGTTCAATCGATTGTGATACGATCAAATGAATATTACTGTATAGATTTCCTATCACCCTCACACACTAGTTAGATCGATGGTGATACTATCGAATGATTGACGAACTCTATGAGTTTTATATCATCTTAGTTCATTATGCCAATCGATCGTAATATGATCGATTAAACTTTCTTGATTGTTTTGCACTTGTCTAATCAATCGTGATACTATTGAAGGATTGATAAAATTTGTTAGATTTTGTATTATCACTATGCACTAGTTTGAGCGATTGTTATGGAAGCACGTATTACTCCGATCGTGATTAATAGGATTGAATGAATGATTGACTCTTTGGGTTTTTGTTTAATCTCGATGTATTAATTCAATTAATCAATGATATAAGCGGTGATTTAATATGGTATCAAAGTAAATATCTTGAGTTCAAATCTTGCATTTCTCATTTATCGTACATTTAAATTAAATATTCTACATATTATGCTTCACTTAATTAAAAATTAGTGTTAATTTTTGAGATAAGTAATAGTTTAATAAACATAGTAAATATTAATTAATTGGAAGCTGAAATAATTAAGGTAATTTTTTTTATTTTGGGAAAAGTACACTTACTCCCTTCAAACTGTCATCTCATTGTTAAGGTGCCTCTAAATCTACTAATTATATCAATGTCCCTCATAAACTACTAATAATGTCATTATAAAAGTTTCTTTATATGTATATATATTTTATATAAAGATTAAAGTTCACATACTTCCCTCAAACTATCATTTAATTGACAATGTCCCCCCAAACTTTCAATTGTGATAATATTTTCCCAAACTACTAAATAATTGTCAATATGCCCCAATGACGAAAATACTTTACTAAAATATAATTAAAAATTATAAAAAATAAATAAAACTAAAAAAACTTTAAGATCATTAAAGTTTTTACAAAAATAGATATATATTAAATGATCGATTGAACTTGATACAAAAATAGATATATATCAAATAATTGATAGAACTTGACATGGTTAAGGGTTTGATCGAACGTCCAAATGATCTCAGTGCATTACTTCGATCGATTTTGAAATGAGTGAAGTTCAATCAAATTCTTTGGATATATATTAAATAAAAATGGATATATATGAATTTTTTTGAAAAAATTTTACTAGGCTAATTTAAAATTTTAAAAGGATTAAAAAAAAAATCTGAAAACAACTATTAGCGTCGACTCATCTGGGTCGATGCTGATATTAAAACACACCGTTTTGGTCCAAATAATAAGGCGGGATTTTGGCGCGGGGGGTGAAATTTTTGTAACAAAAATTTTGTTTCTTCCCCCTTCTTTCTTCTTCGCCTCTCAAACCCATTCCTCCCATCTTATCCCCTGTTCTCTTTTTTTTTTTTTTCAATCCACCGCACCCTAATTCTCCCTTTCGCCCATTCTCTCCTCCCAACCGCAGCTCTCTATCTCTCCTTCTCGCGCCCTCTCTCTGTCTCTGAGATCTCTCTGTATCCCCGGCGAGCTCAGCTCCGGCGACTCAGCAATCAAACTCCACGACGATGCTCTCATTCAACAGCAGGCCCAGCTTGCCGCGGTCTCCTCTTCCAGCATCATAAGAAAGACTGAATTTTGTTGATAATTACCCATATTCCCGCCGGTTCCTTTCCTTTCCCTTCCCTCTCTAAATCCATTACTCTCTTTCTCGTTCTTAATTTCTAACTAATTATCTGAATTTTTGGGTTTTAGGGCAATGAAGGTCTTTTAGATGATCCTCGCAATTGGAGCTGTTCGATCGTGTCTGAGTTCGACGATGACGATGATGAAGAGGAGACGAGGACGATGACGAAGATAGGAGTTTGGATCTGCTGGCTTGGTTTGTTTAGAACGTCTTCAAGAAGATCTCGAGGCGAGCTCGCAGGGTCGTACGATCACTTCTGCCCATTTCTATTTCTACCAAACTGGTAAAACTCACTCGCTTGTCCCCTTAGCTTCGATTCTGCTTTAGAAGACAAACAAAAAGAAATCTAAAGTAGCGATTTGCTTTTTTGTTTACGCAGGTCGGGTTTTCTGTCAATAGAGTCGTAGTTCTGGCATTTCTTTGGGTTTTGAAAGCATTTCTTGAGGTAATGATATATAAATATATATGTTTGTATGTATTGATTGGTTTTGTTGTTTTTAGTTTAGAAGTGGAAATCATTGGTGCTTGTGATTTGATTACAAGTGCTTCTATAGTCTACATTAGGCAATGGTTCTTCTTGGTTTCAAGCTACTTGTGAAAATTTTACTGGTTGTAACTTAAGTAGTAATTGCCAATTCTATATATACTTAATAATTGTCGTATGTTTATGGATCAAAAAAGCAATGAGGGGAGAAATCTAACAGAGTGAATAACAGAGTAATTGCCAATTCTAATAAAATTGGAATTACAGTCAGATAAGTGAGATTATAGCTGTCACCCGTGAGAAGAACAAGATCACTGTTCCTTCTGATAGTAACTTCTCGAAGCGGTAATTTTGTTTTGTTTGAATATCAAATCTGTGTTAATGTATACTTCACTATATTTTCTTAATTGTTGTGTATGGGGCTAATGGTATGGTATCATTTGGTATCTGAAATTTGTAAACTTATATGATTTATTTGTTTTAAAATTTACCAATTTGATGATACCCAGTTAATAGTTTGGTGATTTGTAATTAGCTTGCAACTTGTAATTTTTTTGCAAGATTGAAAAAAATTAGGCCTTTTATCTTGTTGATTGTTTGGTGCATCTCTTAGGTAAATTATATACTTTTAACATTTTGTACAATATTATTTGGATTTAGAAATGTGAAGAGTTGCCATTCGGGTGGTAATTTTTGTGTATCACTCTGTAATGTAATACAGTAATAGTGCAAGGAAATGAATCAATGTAGCCCACACTCCAAGTATTTGGGGTTAAGGCTTTATTCAGTTGACTTTAATTATATCTCAGAGCTTCGGTGAAGTGCATAAAGCGATAGACTGTCTCTGCTGGTACCAGTGATAGAAAGCAGATTTAGATAAGTTGATCTCTTTTCTTGTGTTGCAAAATACTTAATAATTATTACTCTTTCAGAAACCAAAATTTGTTATATAACAGTGAACAACCAACATCAACTTTGGATGTATCTATAAAGTTTAAGTTTGAAGTTTTTTCACATCATTCTACATCATTGCACTCTTTCTCATGAGTAGCATTATCATTAACACCAAAAACAAGCTCAGCTTCGACTGATTGGGAAGGCAATCGCTCATACATTCTAGACCCCAATGGAAGAAGCTTAATATGCCCCAAAGTAAGAGTGTGGCTAAGCTTCTCATAAGTCCATCTCTGCTGAACATACACTGCAATGTGAGCTCACTTTTACCTCATAGTTCTAGCATTATCCATATTGGTTTCCCTTCTTGATCCAATGCTCCAAGGTACAATTTACCTTGTTCAATTGTTTTCTGCCATGATTATCTATGAAACTTGGACTGCATTAGAGATTTGTCAATTAGTACGTAACGTTACCTTTTGTTTGGACCTGCTCGTCATTTTCTTATTCTTGTGAATTTTGGTACTTGATGGCTTTTGTTTCAGCACAGATGTCTTTCTAGATTACTTTGGTTTTCTCATATAAGAATAGAAATATGTGACCTTTCCTCTATGGTTTACTAACATGGTAATTATTGGTTGTAAAGTCTTATAGTACATGCTATTAACACAGAATATATCATGTAATTTAGTCACAAGAAAATCATGCACACAGTTGCGTTGGTTCATCATGCAGTGTGTTTCGCACATGAAGTGATGTTTAAACATAAAAAATGGGCTTTAGCAGTATATGGCAATTCCATTTCGTGTAGAATTTGGCACACCCATCTTTACTTATTTGGATATTGTCCATGCATTATAGATTACCATATAATATGGTGTGTGTGTGTAAATAACTGCACTTTGCAAAACCTGAAGTGGTTTGATAATTTATGTTTGATACAAATGATTCAAGTTTATATTAATAACAATAAAACCCACCATCTTGATGAACTTCAATTTTGGATTCACATATGGTTGTCAGGCAGTGACTTGAAAAATATAGCCCTCTTTGGTTGTCATTATCTTGAAAAAAAGAATGTTTTTGCTGCTGGAAGACTGAATTTTTTTTGAGATTCAGGAAAACACTGTAAGCCATTTCCCATTACTTTCTACCTTATTTCATTAGCATTTTTTTTTTCACTTCTTAGTATTCAAGGTAAGGATTATAATATTCCTTTGGTGTTCCAATTTTCTGCTTATCCTCATGTTTGTAGCAAATGTGTCCTAAAACAATCATGCAAGTTTGTGAATCAGAGTGTGTGGAAAGGTGACACCAAGAATTTAAATTTGGCTGTTGTTATGAGGTTATCATTTTGTATGCTTTGGAATGTGTGCTTCTAGAGCTAGCAGTGCCCATTGATATAAAGGCTTTTGTCAGTTAACTACTGAAGGAGGTTTTGAAGGTAAGTTGTATTGATTTTGTAGTCGGGTATGTTAATAGGCTTAGTTGAGGGAGTTGACTCCTGGGAATGTTTGTTGCTTATATATACTACAATCTGACTCAAGAATTAATACTTGCGGTAAATTTTTCTTGTGAAAAGAATGAGTACTTTTGCTGCTTAGTTGGTTTCTCTGTGTATGTCTTAACTGATTAATTCTATATTGGTGTTTCCTTCTTGGAATCCGGGTTTTAGATCATAAATTGGCATTTGTGCATCAATTACACATAAATTGTTTTTCTCTAAACATATTGGCTGGAGTTTATCATTTAGAGCGATTAAAGTTGAAATTTTTTCACTTATATTTGTGATTAATGCAGGTACCATAGAAGATGGTTCTTCGGTAGATTAAGTGGGAAATAAGATCAAAGGTCATTGCTAATTGGAGATTTCGAAAAACAAGTGAGAATGTTGTGTTGTGCAACAATTGAGATGTTGATCATATAATTGTATAGATTTGGTTGTTTGTTTATGTAATTTGGGTTTGTTGTATTTTTAGTAGTTATGAGATTTGGTATATTTGTTGGTTTTTAAGGAAGGTGTTTTTGTGGTTGTTTTGAGTTTTGATGTAGGATTCTTGTGTTTGTAGTGTATTTGGTGTATACTCTTTTTGAATGAGTTTTTGTAAAATGATTAATATTTTATTTAATTGGAATACATGTTTTAGCAGTATACTGTTTTTGAGTGAGTTTTTATAAAATGATTAATATTTTATTTGATTGGAATATATGTTTTAGCAAATGGTACATTATGTTTTTTTAATGTGTCATAATAAATTAGTACAAATTAAAATAATTGCAAAAATAATAATAATAAATTAAATAAAATCAGCATTTTGATAACTTATTATCAGCAACGACTTTTGTCGTTGCTGATAAGGGATTATCAGCAATGACATTCATGTGATGATTCTTTTCTTATTAGCAACGATATTGGGCTTTATTAGCAACAATTTAGGTCGTTGATGATAATGGATTATCAGCAACTACAAAAGTCGTTGCTGATAACACATTATCAGCAACTACAAAAGTCGTTGCTGATAACCCATTATTAGCAACGACATTCACATGAGGATTCTTCCCTTATTAGCAACGACTTTTGTCGTTACTAATAATTCATTATCAGTAACGACATAAATGTCGTTGCTGATGAGCATATGTAACCAACTTACTGCAATGACATGTCGTTGTTAAAAGTTATCAGCAACGACTTTTTGCATTTTTGCAACGACAAAATGTTGCTGCTAAAAACCAAATTTCTTGCAGTGCGTACAAGTCCATGCATGACTTGGAGTAGGACAACAAAAAAAACAAAACAAGGCAAGCAAGGAAAGCAACCTTGAGAAAGTAAAGGAGGGAAAAAGATGGGACCACACTTTGACTTAATGAACCAAGTCACATATCACGCCAACAATCTCTCACTTGACTTAAATCCCATCGAGTCGCAATAGAATGAATCTCCTCTGGATGTCTTCTCTACCTATCCTCAAGCTTGAAGACCAATTGAAGCTAAACATAGCTTCAGTTTCTCAATAGTCACACCTTTTGTAAACATGTTTGCTGGATTTTCTGTCCTACGAATCTTCTCAAGTATCAACTATTCGCTTTCTAGTAGTGACCGTATAAAGTGATACCTTAACTGAATGTGCTTCGTTCTCGAATGATACGCCGGGTTTTTTCGCAAGAAAAATAGCACTCTGACTGTTATTGTGTAGAACGCTTTTCTCATTCTTCTTACCCAACTCATTCAAGAAACCCTTTAGCCAGACCATCTCCTTTTTGGCTTCTGTCACAGCCACGTATTCAGCTTCTGTGGTAGAAAGGGCCACAATTTTCTGTAACTTTAAGGCCCAACACACCGTTGTACCACCCAGAGTGTATACAAACCATGTAGTACTCTTCCTGCTATCAACATCACCTACTAGATCAGCATCCACGTAGCCCTGCAGCCTCAAATCTACTCCTGTGAAGCAAAGGGACATATCTGAAGTTTCTCTCATATATCGCAAAATCCACTTGACTGCCTCCCAATGTTGTTTCCCTGGATTGCCCATATATCGGCTTACAGCTCCCACTACATTTGCAATATCCGGTCTAGTGCAAACCATTGCGTACATCAGACTTCCGATAGTTGAGGTGTAGGGCACTTTGCTCATGTATGCCTTCTCCTGATCCGTCTTTGGTGACTGATCCTTGGTTAGTCTGAATTGACTTTCCAAGGGTGTGCTTACTGGCTTAGCTCCGTCCATTGTAAACCTGCCAAGAATCTTCTTCACATACTCTGTCTGTGAAAGCTTCAGTGTACCATTAGCCTTGTCTCTAATGATTTTCATATCCAAGATTTGTTTTGCGGCTCCCAAATCCTTCATTGCAAACTGTGATGACAACTGTTTCTTCAAATTCTTGATATCTTCCATACTAGACCTTGCAACGAGCATATCATCCACATACAGCAGTAGGATGATTTAAGAGTTCTTAAAACTCTTAACATAACAGCAGTGATCTGCATTGCACCTCGTAAACCCAGCAGAGCCCATGAAGCTGTCAAACTTTTTGTACCATTGTCTTGGCTCTTGTTTTAGACCATACAAGCTCTTCCTCAGTTTGCATACCTGACTTTCTTTCCCATGCACTTTGAATCCTTATGGCTGCCTCATGTAAATGTTTTCCTCCAAATTGCCATGAAGGAATGCTATCTTCACATCTAACTGCTCAAGATGCAAATTCTCTGCCGCCACAATTCTCAGTACCAATATGATGGTTGTCATCTTCACCACTGGTAAAAATATGTTGGTGTAGTCAATACCTTTCTTTTGTTGAAAACCCTTGACAACCAATCTTGCCTTGTAGCGCTTGCTACCATCATGCTCACCTTTTATTCTGTACATCCACTTGTTATGTAAAGCCTTCTTGCCTACTGGCAACTCAGTCAGCTCCCATGTCTGGTTAGTCTTCAATGATTTAATCTCATCTGTCATGAATAACTCCCACTTGGTTGAATTTTCAACCTGCAAAGCTTCATCATACGTCTCTGGCTCACTGTCATCTGTCAACAGAATATAGAACAAGGAGGGTGAATAATGCTGTGGAGGTCTAATGGTTTTGGTAGACGTTCAGACAGCTGTTGTAGGTGTTCCCTGCTCAATCTGTTGTTCTTCAGTTTCTTCAACTTCAGGATCTTGTTCAGCTTCTGGATCTTCATCAACTTTTGAATTCCTTATTTGATCTGCACCTTCAGAAATCTCATCCAAGCTGATAAAATCAGGCTTCTTAGCCTCTGACTCTGCATTGACTGATTTTGCATTCGAACCGTCCTTGTACACAGCCATTTCATTAAAAGTAACATTCCTACTTCTAATGATCTTCCAGTTTTGATCATCCCAAAACCTATACCCGAATGCCTCATCCCCATAGCCAATAAAAATAACATTTCTTAGACTAAGCATCTAACTTGTTACGGGCATTAGATTAAATGTAAACATATGAGACACAACAAAAAACTTTCAAGTGAGAAAGATTTACCTCCTTTCAAGTCCAGACTTCTTCAGGTAGTCTGTGGCCCAGAGGGACAGAGGGTTCTCTATTTATCAAATAAACAGCAGTGTTCACTACATCCGCCAAGAAGGTTTTTGGCAACCCAGCATGCAACCTTATACTCCTTGCAAGCTCATTGAGGGTTCTGTTCATGCGCTCAGCGACGCCATTCTGTTGTGGTGTTCCTAGGATAGTTTTCTGCATCTTAATCTCATTTACTGCGCAGAACTGTTTAAAGCCCTCATCTTCATATTCTCCTCCATTGTCTGATCTTAGGCACTTCAATTTCAAACCAATTTCTGTCTTTACCATGGTCTTCCACTTTTTAAAAACTTCAAATACATCAGATTTTTGTTTTAAGAAGTAAATCTATACCTTTCTGCTTGAGTCATCTATGAATGTGATGTAGTATCGCGAGCCTCCAAGAGATGCCACTGGGGAGGGACCCCACAAATTCGTGTGTACCAATTTTAACTTCTCAGTCTTCGAAGTTCTGCCAACATTCATGAAACTCACATTCTTCTGCTTCCCTAAGATGCAGTCTTCACACAAATCAGATTCAACTGACTTCAATTCCGATAGTTTCCCTTTTGAGACAATACCTTCATCCCTTTCTTGCTCATATGCCGAAGCCTTAGGTGCCATAGTTTAGAGTCACCCTTTACAACTACGACTGCAACTGTATCTCTTGTATTAGTAGCCAAATAGAGAGTACCTGTTTTATATCCCTGAGCCAAGAGTCTAGGTCCCATGCATACTTTCCATTGACCACTGTGAAATATTATGGTATGCCCTTCATCGTCAAGTTGTCCCACTGATATCAGGTTGTTCTTCAGCTCTAGGATGTGTCTAACCTTTTGCAACTTTCATACCAAATCGCTGTGGACTCTAATGCGAATATCGCTTATGCCCACGATATCTAAAGGTGTTCCATCAGCCAAGTACACTTTCTCGAAATCTTCAGCAACGTAGTTTTCGAATACTTCACGAATTGCAATGGTATGAAAAGAGGGTTCTAAGTCCAAGACCCAAGAGTCAAGAGGACTGTCAACAGAGAGAATTAGTGCATCCTGTAATTCTTCTGTTACCACGACATTTGCGGAGTCGTTACCAGTCTTCTTGTTTGGTTTTCTGCAATTTTTTTGAAGTGCCCAGTCTTGCCACAATTCCAACACTCTAATTGTCGTCCAGATCTGGACTTGCTTCTACCCTTTCTGGATTTTGATCTGCTCCCACTAGTGTTCTTGTCTTGTACTCTACCTCTTGTCTCGATGTTAAGGCTGCACCAAACATCGAGGTTTCACCGGCATCTTTTCTCCAAACTTCCTTGCTTAGAATCAAATCCCGTATGTCTTCATAACTGAGCTTGCTCTTCCATGCAGAATTGCTCACAGCCATTCGCACAGCTTCCCAACTATTTGGCAATGGCGCCAACATAATCAAAGCGCGAATCTCATTATCAAAATCAATATCCACTGAGGATAATTGATTTATGATGGTGTTGAACTCATTGAGATGATGCACTACCGAGGCTCCTTCAACCATCTTTAGATTGAACAACTTCTTCATCAAGTGCACCTTTTTATTTTCCGACGGTTTCTCATATATACTTGACAATGCCGCCATCAGACCTACAATGGTCTTCTCCTTCACAATGTTCTGTGCTACCGATCTTGACAACGATAACCTAATAACTGTCAGGGCCTTTCGATCAAGTAGGACCCAATCGCTATCGTACATATCGTCTGGTTGCTCCCCTAGAAGAGGTAATGTAGATCTTTCTCATAAAGTACATCTTCGATCTGCATCTTCCAGTATGCAAAATTTGTGCCATCAAATTTTCCAATTCTTTATGCTTTTCCTTCTTCTCCTACCATCACTCCCACTCGAACCAAAAGCTTTGATACCAGTTGTTAGGAAATATATCTTATTTCCTCCAAAATCTGTGAGATGCAAATAATATGAAGAAAGCAAAAAACAATCACACACGACACCAAAATTTAAGTGGTTCGGGTTAACAAGCCTACATCCAACATTGGAGACGACTCAAAGAAAATCTACTATAAAAAAGATGGATTACAAAGAGCAACAGGGAGAAAAACTACTCAAAACCCAAAGCCCCAACACACTTGTATCTTACCCTCACACAAAAGAAGAAAAATAACAATTAGAACTCTGCAGTTTTTTTCGTTTTTTTCTTCTCCCAAGCACTTAATACCAAGCGTTCTCCACTTTTCTTTTTCTCTCTCTCTTTCTCTTGCACTTCTGTGACTACATACTTCTAAAGGGCTAATGAACATCCCTTTTATAATATCTAAAGTCGGCTACATACAAGTCCATGCATGGCTTGGAGTAGGACAAAAAAAAAAAAACAAGGCAAGCAAGGAAAGCAACCTTGAGAAAGTAAAGGAGAGAAAGAGATGGGAACACACTCTGACTTGATGAATCAACTCACATATCATGCGAACAGCTACTAAATCGACACTGTTTATTTACTCTTCTTTGTGTGCATGTGCCAAATGTACAGATCTTAGTACTTTTCGTGCTATTACTTTTAAACCATGGTGGCAGATGAATTTATGGAAATATTACTATCTATGACTGCTTTGGGCTTTGACATTTCAATATTAATTGCACTGCATGTAGCATGAAATTCTTGAGTGCATGGTCATAAACCGCACAAGTAGGATTAGCTTTATATAATTCATATTTGACTTCTTTTGTTTTAGATTGCTTTATGCAATTTGGTTTTTAATTTAATTGAGAATGCGGAAACAGAGGAATCAGGACTCTAGCTGTTAAAACATGTGTTGGGACAGTTTTCGGTCTAGGACTAGAGATCCTGAAACAAAGAAAATGTAAGATACAAGAGCTTGCCGGAGCGGGCCAGCAGGGGCAGTTCCGATGCCTAAGTTATCAAGTGGTTTTCTTGAGTAAGGACTTTGAATATTTTGTTTATGGAAGGGATTGTTTGCATACCTTTTCCACCCGATTTATACTCTCGTTTCATCTTTTTCTTGGGATTGATGACGTCTTCACAAGTTCCCAGATTTCCCCTTTTGTCAGTAGCAACGTGGGTCGTTCCTCCTTGGGTGGAACCCGCATGTCTTCTAATCATGTCAACAATAGTTCTTTATGTCATGTTTATTCTTGACACCTGTCGCATCAATGTGACTTTCATGCCTTACGCTCATCGAGACGCAATACCAAAGTCCCTTATGGTGGCTTTCGTACTGTTTGGGGATTGGATGGGGTACAATGGCGTGGTTCTGAAGTATGACTTGAAGGTATCTTAATAAATGCACATTCCATCTTAGGTGTGCGTATCTTCGGGAATCGTGACTTTAGGATAGCTATGAGTTCGAACCAATGGTTCACACCCTCTTGGTTACGAGTGCTTTACCACAGATGGGACTCACTCGTCAAGTCCTGGTTCACTAAACCTTCGTACTTGACCTTTGATCGCAGAACCTCAATAACCAATAACCGATTGCTTTTGGGCTTGGGCCTGCTTTCTATTTTGGACTTCGAGTTGGGCCTAAAGTGCGGTTTTATTCCCTACCAACATGTATTTGATGTTTAGATAATTAGTGTATTAGGTAAAATGCACGCATCCTTTTATAGATCTGATGTTTTGGGCATATCATACTCGATGTTTTACTCTTACAAGTTGACAATGCACCCATTTGTTTTGGTTTTTGGTTAACACACCAAAACAGAGTAATGTGTATTTCATATATATATATATATATATATATATTATTATATATATATATATAATATATATTATATATATATTAACAGTTCAGGAGTTTGATCAAAATTTACAATCACTTGATACAATTGAATTACTTAATTGGTAAGGATAATTAACATATGTAGTACAATAGTCTACATAATGCCACATCATTTAATATTTTTTTAAAAACAGAAATTTTGATCTTTAAATAGATACTATTTATTTATTTGAAATTGATACGATCTAGCTATTCGGTCAGGCTTGGGCTTGTTCCTTTCTAGTATTTCTCCCTTGAATACCATAATAGATGACTTATTAATTCTTTGGACATCTGTGATACTATTTTGAGTTCAGGTTATTTATATGTTCAAGTGCTCTTGTTTTTGCTTAACTTCATGCGGTTTCCCTAGAGAATATGTTTATATTTTTATATTTTTTTATCATATTAATATTTATTAATTTTAAAAGATATTGATTTTTTAATTCATAGCCTCACCTATGTAACGCCCTGCCTTTACATAATGAAATAAGAAAGTGAAAATCTCCAATTGCCACTAAGCACAACTAACTCAACCTCAATATTATCAGAGATCATAAATCTCACAACAGACTTTTTTTTTTTTTTCTTTAACTACGTAACCCGTACACAAACACATCAAAGCTGAATATAAACTTCTATATTAAACAGATTCTTACATTGTACTATACATGATAAACTATCAATAATAGTCAAAAGTGCCATAGGTGGCACACCATCAACAGCTATACATCAGAAGTACCTCGCACACATCTAGCTATAGAAACATCTTCAAAAGACTGCTATCCACAGAATATCTCACAACAAAATAGAGGTGATGGGTTGCCTCATCCATAATACCCAAGACAGGCATATGGATCCTCTCCACTCTCTTCTTCATCTGCATTAACATCTATGCAATTGTGATCTCACAATTACATTGGTTGATTAATGAGTCCACGAACTCAACAAGTATAATAATTACTGATCTTTTTAACATGAGCCATCTTTTTCCAAAAATATCTTTAACCTGATGATTATAGCTACATTAAGTTTTTCCAAAAGAATCATTTCATGTAAACCATAGCTGATAAGATAAACATTATAGAGTTGTTTGATAATACATAATAAAATCCACTTATTTTCTTCTTGACAAGTCTATATATGTATAGCTCTATATTTATATCTATATATAGGTTACTTGCATCTCATAACCTGCATATGTATATAATTATAAAGAAATGAAATAATTCAATAATCATAGAACATATAAATCACAATATTCGTTATATGCAATGCAATCTTCTCTCACATCCTCTAGGAATCTCTTATGGTTCTGATAAGTGCTGAATGTTACACATTCAAGCCCCTTAATTCACATATGTTAATCTCTTAGTTTCATTATAATATGATGTTTTGTCTTGTTTTTGTGTTTTTTCCTTATTTTGTAGGTTTTGGAAGAAAAGAAGTCAATTCCATCAACTCGAACTCGAAACACATGAACTGTGCAAAGTTGCTGAAAATCTGACCTTTGTGCACTATTTTGGCCATAACTCTTAGCTCAAAACTCAGATTAAGGCACGGTCAAGTGCGTTGGAAAGAGGACTCAGAGAGGAACAAATCATCAAGCAAGAGTTTTTTCATCCAAGGTGCGCTCGAGCGCCCAAAATGACGCTCGAGCGCCATGGCGCGCTGGAAACGAGCGTCATGTCACCTGACGCTCGAGCGCCCAAAGTGACGCTCGAGCGTCATCGCGCGCTGGAAGCTTCTAAAGTCGGCAGAACTGATATAATCCGACCCCAACTCAATCTTGGACTTCCTAGGGTGCACGAAATTGATTAGGGTTGCTCCTAAACTCTATAAATACTCCCCTAAGTCCTCCAAAACAGAAAACACAAGCTTGAGGAGAAGAATCAAAGGCTTCAAAGACGGGTTTTTCTTAGTTCTTTCTTTCTTTTTAGTTTTTCTTTGTTATTTTCTTATGGGGATGACTTTCATCCAAATTATGTGTAGCTAATACTTTAGTTAGGGCTCGATTGAAGCCTTAATCATGTCTCTTTAAGGTTTCAATTTGTCTTGCTACAATTCATATTTTGATGCTTAACTTGATTATTTCCGGTTTTCTTGAATTCCTCACATGTATGTGTTTGATCATCATATGCTTGTGGTATGGATTTGTTATTTAGGTCAATTTGGATGGCCGAGTCCTGGGCCTAATAGAGTAACAAAAGAACCCCATCACAGGTTCTTGGATTAATCAACATGGAAAACCGGAATAGATGCCATGCTCTAGGCTCCATGTGTTTGTCGATCTCCATAGTTTTATGCTTTCTTAAAGAACAACTTAGTAGATGCCATGCTAAATCCTTTGAAAAAGAAAAGAGTTAGAGTAGATGTCATGCCTAACTCGTTGCTTAGGGAGATCAATAGCCTAAGGAGTAGATGCCATGCCCTTAGGTTGGCAAACATTGAGTATCATGATATGGTTGTAGCATTGTGCATATTGTTTACCTTATTTGAGTATGATTAGCGGTGGATATCGAAGCCCTAGCCCTTTATTCTTATTATTTCAATTCAATCATTTATTTCGTTTCATTCAACAATATCTTTTTAGGAATTGCTTTTTAAACATAGTTTACCAATCCTCGTGGGAATGATCTCGTATTTGCCGTCTATACTATCGTTTTGATCTTGTACACTTGCGAGTAAAACGTGCACTTATTCGCCTATTTATTTAGGTGGATATTTGTACAACAAGTTTTTGGCGCCGTTGCCGGGGATTGCGTTAAAATTGTGTTTAAAAGTTTTTCCTTTTACTTTTGTTATTATTGTTAATTTTCATAAAAAAAAAAAAAAATTTAATCTGTTTTGCTGAAGTTTTTGCAGAATTCAGCACTGAAGCTGCTGTCCACTGCAGAATTTGATTTTTGCCCATGCAAGGACGTAGATCTCAGAATTTAGCCGTTATTCCATACAATCCAGAGATTGAACGCACCATTCGACAACCTCGAAGGCCAAAAAAAGACTCAAAGAAGAAGAGGAATTCGAAGTTGAGGAAAAGATGGCAGAAGCACACATAGAGAATCAACCTGAGCGGAAGCCGATGAAAAGTTCTTTCATTCCACAAAACCTCAATCAACCATCATGCATCGCCTACCAACCAAATGCACAAGGCAGCTTCAATTTATCCCCTCATTTACTCAACATGCTGCCACATTTTAGAGGCACACCCTCCGAGAATCCATACTTGCACATAAGAGATTTTTTTGATCTTTACAAGACGCAGAACATTCATGGCTTAACACCAGAGCATATTAGGTTAATTCTCTTTCCTTTTTCTTTAAAGGATAATGCTAAGCTTTGGTTAAATTCTTTGGCTGCAAGGTCTATTCACACTTGGGAGGAGTTGGCAACAAAGTTTCTTAAGAAATTCTTCCCAGCCCAAAGGACAAGACAATTGAGGAGGGAGATTCAAACCTTCCAACAAAAAGATGGAGACCTTTTCTTCGAGGCATGAGAGCACTTCAATGAGCTACTTATCAAATGTCCACATCACAACTTATCCCAAGAAGATCAGGTACAAGCATTTTATNATTCATGGCTTAACACCAGAGCATATTAGGTTAATTCTCTTTCCTTTTTCTTTAAAGGATAATGCTAAGCTTTGGTTAAATTCTTTGGCTGCAAGGTCTATTCACACTTGGGAGGAGTTGGCAACAAAGTTTCTTAAGAAATTCTTCCCAGCCCAAAGGACAAGACAATTGAGGAGGGAGATTCAAACCTTCCAACAAAAAGATGGAGACCTTTTCTTCGAGGCATGAGAGCACTTCAATGAGCTACTTATCAAATGTCCACATCACAACTTATCCCAAGAAGATCAGGTACAAGCATTTTATGAAGGTTTAGATAATTCTAACAAAAGTCTTGTAGATTCAGCTTGTGGAGGCGTGTTGATGGAGACAAGTAGTGAAGAAGCCATAGAGCTCTTTGAGACTTTAAGCGAGAACTCCCAACAATTCTCATCCCGAGCGAGACAAGGACTCAAAGGAAAGGGCGTGTATGAAGTCAATATTAACAATGGAGTCCAATCTCAAATGGCGACAATGGAGAGGAAGCTAGACATGATTGTGAAAGCAATGACATCACACAACATCTCCCCAATTCAGCAAGTACAACAAGTCAAGGTATGTGCCATATGTTCTCATTCTAACCATACCACTGAGACTTGTCCTATGTCTCCATTTGCAGATCAAGAACAGGCCAACTATGTGGGACAAGGTTTCCTCCGAAGAACAATCCATACTCCAACACCTACAATGCAGGGTGGCGAAACCACCCCAATTTCTCATGGAGTAATAATCAGAATGTGCAGAATCCACAAGGGCATCAAAGAAATTTTCAGCAGGGGAATAATTATCAAGCTCCACCATAAGTGATGCAGCCCAATCCGGAGCAGAAAAAGAATGATCTTGAAGGGGCCATACTCCAGTTCATAACCGCACAGCAACAGACTAATGCTCAGACAAGTCTATCTATTCAAAAACTGGAAGCAACCACCAGCCAGGCCATTCAGAGATTGGAAACACAAGTTGGGCAGATAGCCAAGGAGATGAGCGAGAAAAAGAGGGGCGAATTCCCATCCCAAACAATACCCAATCCAAGAGGACATGAGCAGGTCAATGCTGTGACATCTCTCAGGAGTGGTAGGGTCATTGATAACAAGGTGGGAACAGAAAAAGAAGTAGAAGCACCTCCAACAAAAGCCACAACCTTCAAAAAA
>FXXK01000333.1:19773-63832 GCA_900184695.1 Betula pendula
TCGAGTTCAAAGTGTTTGATGCAATGCAGTTACCACAAGATAATCATGAGTGTTTCAATATTGATGTGGTACAAAGTACTGCTAAAGAAATTTTGCAAGCACACAGCATTGATCCCTTGGAGTTTGCCATGACTCATAGCCTCACAAAGCAAGAATTTGAGCCGGAACATGAACGTATTATCGACATCATTGATGCTACGCACTCTCTTGAGGTTTCTGCACCTCATCTAAGAAGGTACGCACTTCCCTTGGACACTCTTGTACCTACTAACACTATTCTTGATCCTTCTATTGGCAGGGCACCAGATTTGGAGTTGAAGCAGAGTGGATATGGAAACACTGAGCTATGCAAGGAACAAACCAAGAAATATTCCGATAAGCAGCTTGTCAAGAAGGAGTTTTATGTGGGACAAAAGGTATTGACATACAATTCAGAATTAAGACTCTTTCCTAATAAGCTCAACTCTTGGTGGTATGGTTCTTATGATGTCACAAAAGTTTATCCTCATGGAGCTGTGGAGGCCTTTTGCAAAGAAAAGAATCAAACTTTCAAGGTACATGGACATCGAGTGAAGCCTTATATGGAGATGGGCGTTCGGTTTAGAGATGAGGATGTGACCCTCCAATCTATCCAGCATATTACTTGAGAGTCACACAGTCTGGCTGAAGACAATAAACTTAGCACTACTTGGGAGGTAACCCAAGAAGAAATTAGTGGTACTGAGGCCACTTCATGCACTAAAGAGCCATATCCTTTAAATTTTCTGTTTTGTTTTTCATTATTCGCTTCATTGTTGTTAGTTCTATTTTATTTTTTTTAGTTTTCCTTTGTTTTGTTTTCAGAGATTTATTTTTCAGGAAAAGTGTGCTTGCATTAAAGTTTGGGGGTATGCTATGAGCCATACCTAGTCCAACCAGTTTTCTCATCTCTCTGGTATGATCTTTCCACTTTCTCTACACATTGAGGACAATGTGTAATTCAAGTTTGGGGGTATGGGAGACACACACACACACACTTTGTTCATATTTTTTTGAAAAAATTGCATATTTTTGTTATTCTTAAGAATTTGGTTGATCTGAGACTGTGATTTGAATTTCATTGGCGAGCTTAAAATGTTGAACACATGGTCATATGATTAGGATTCTAGGTCTTGTTGCTTACCTTTGGCATCTGAGCATTCACTTATCTCAATTCGAACTGCCACGAGCACATTAACACATAGTTTGTGAGGTATGACATGTGAACCTGATTGTGTATGCTTTCAATGCTTGGGTGAAGCTAGATGACTTGTTGGATGGATACCTTGGCATAAAAAAAAAAATTAAAAAAAAAACCATTTTCGAAGTTTCACTGAGTAACTGCACTTCTTGCCTCATTAAGCATTGAATGTTCACGTCAAAAGGTGAGAATTTTTGGATTGGTTAAAGTAGAGATACATTTTCAAAGTTTTCACTGAGTAACTGGACTTCTTGCCTCACTAAGCATTGAATTTCACGTCAAAAGGTGAAATTTTGGATTGGTTAAAAAAAAAAAAGATCATTTTCAAAAGTTTTTCACTGAGTAACTGGACCTCTTACCTCACTAAGCATTGAATGTTCACGTCAAAAGGTGAGAATTTTGGATTGGTTGAAAAAAAAAAAAAAAAAAAAAAGATAAAAGAGAATGCCATGGTTGTTCAATCCGATGGGGACCCCAGTCAACTTTGAGATATTGAGTCATTGCACATTAGAATTAATTTGAAGCCTCATAATTATGTGTTGGTTCACTTTACACTGAATTGAACTTGTGAAATCGCAGCTTGTCATTTGTGAGTGGTTAGACTTTGAAATTCCAATTCATTTTGAAGATGGAGTTTATCCTTTTAAGCTTGCTAATGAATGAGAACCATGGTTGTTTGTGATACTTTAGTCTTGGAGATAACATGAGTTATGCATAATGTTTGTGGGTATCATTCCTGTTAAACCCTCACGAGACTTCACTCGTCCTACTAGGGATGCCTAGGGGTTTAAAAGACTTGTTGCATACGCTAAATGCAATCGTATTTCCCACGACAGAGGAGGTAGAATAGTTTTCATTTATTTTCAGTTTTGTATTGCTAAGGGACTAGCAATATGCATGTAAGTTTGAGGGTGTGATAAGTGCTGAATGTTACACATTCAAGCCCCTTAATTCACATATGTTAATCTCTTAGTTTCATTATAATATGATGTTTTGTGTTGTTTTTGTGTTTTTCCCTTATTTTGTAGGTTTTGGAAGAAAAGAAGTCAATTCCATCAACTCGAGCTCGAAACACATGAACTGTGTAAAGTTGCTGAAAATCTGACCTTTGTGCACTATTTTGGCCATAACTCTTAGCTCAAAACTCGGATCAAGGCACAGTTAAGTGCATTGGAAAGAGGAATCAGAGAGGAACAAATCATCGAGCAAGAGTTTTTTCATCCAAGGTGCGCTCGAGCGCCCAAAATGACGCTCGAGCGCCATGGCGCGCTGGAAACGAGCGTCATGTCACCTGACGCTCGAGCGCCCAAAGTGAGCCTTGAGCGTCATACGCGCGCTGGAAGCTTCTAAAGTCGGCAGAACTGATATAATCCGACCCCAACTCAATCTTGGACTTCCTAGGGTGCACGAAATTGATTAGGGTTGCTCCTAAACTCTATAAATACTCCCCTAAGTCCTCCAAAACAGAAAACACAAGCTTGAGGAGAAGAATCAAAGGCTTCAAAGAAGAGTTTTTCTTAGTTCTTTCTTTCTTTTTAGTTTTTCTTTGTTATTTTCTTTTGGGGATGACTTTCATCCAAATTATGTGTAGCTAATACTTTAGTTAGGGCTCGATTGAAGCCCTAATCATGTCTCTTTAAGGTTTCAATTTGTCTTGCTACAATTCATATTTTGATGCTTAACTTGATTATTTTCGGTTTTCTTGAATTCCTCACATGTATGTGTTTGATCATCATATGCTTGTGGTATGGATTTGTTATTTAGGTCAATTTGGATGGCCGAGTCCTGGGCCTAATAGAGTAACAAAAGAACCCCATCACAGGTTCTTGGATTAATCAACATGGAAAACCGGAGTAGATGCCATGCTCTAGGCTCCATGTGTTTGTCGATCTCCATAGTTTTATGCTTTCTTAAAGAACAACTTAGTAGATGCCATGCTAAATCCTTTGAGAAAGAAAAGAGTTAGAGTAGTGCCATGCCTAACTCGTTGCTTAGGGAGATCAATAGCCTAAGGAGTAGATGTCATGCCCTTAGGTTGGCAAACATTGAGTATCATGATATGGTTGTAGCATTGTGCATATTGTTTACCTTATTTGAGTATGATTAGCGGTGGATATCGAAGCCCTAGCCCTTTATTCTTATTATTTCAATTCAATCATTTATTTCGTTTCATTCAACAATATCTTTTTAGGAATTGCTTTTTAAACATAGTTTACCAATCCTCGTGGGAATGATCTCGTATTTGCCGTCTATACTATCGTTTTGATCTTGTGCACTTGCGAGTAAAAAACAACAGGTTCCTCCGGCTTTTTAAGGGATTTTAACCCTTCATTTACCTCTTTCAGGAGGCACTCTGGCTCCTCGATTAACATCTTTTCAGGAAGTCTTTCCGATTTCTTATTTAACCTAGATATCTCTCCTGGCATCCACAGTTAACATAAGAACACCTTTTAGCTTCACTTTTAACTTTAGGAAGACTTTTTGGTTTATTATTTAATTTGGAAATCTCTCTTGGCTTCCACGATTCACGTAAGAACACATTCTAGCTTCATCTTTAACTTAAGAAAACCTCTGGTTTCTTATTTAACTTGAAAATATCTTTTGGCTTCCATAGTTAACATAGGAAAACCTTCTAGTTTTTCCAAGTTTTAATATATCTTATTCTCTTTGGTCAACAGTATGCAATAACATGTCATCTTTAAAATCATACTTTTGTTCTCATAATCATTTCCTTTCATTTTACAACTTATTCAACATATGTGAAAATAATCAGAAACATATAATTATATTATTCATAAAATACTCAGGCTCATGTAATATAACAATCATCAAAACATAGTATTTTTGCTCAGTAAGTAAAATACTTACTTTTCGTAGTCTGCTTAAAAACTCTTCTTGTCCTTTATAAACTCACTGCACTTAATTGCGCCCACGTGCGACGGTATATTAGTCTAAAACTATTTTTTAAAAACTAAAATCTAGACTATTAATTATTTTCCTTGTACTCTGTTCAAAAATAGACAACATAACGACATATACCTAAAATATTATAATGTCACTATGACATTATAACGACATGTTTACAATGTCATAATACAATTTGAGCATTATAACGGTATATCTAAAATGTCATAATACAACTTGGCCATTATAACGGCATATTTAAAATATTATAATACTATTTGGGCATTATAACGGCATATTTAAAATATTATAATACCACTTGGGCATTACAACGACGTATGTAAAATATTATAATATCACTTGGGTATTATAACGGCATATCTAAAATTTCTAACATTACTTGGACATTACAATAAAATACCTAATATTATTTAAGCGGTACAACAACGCATTTGTAATATTTAAAAATGATGATTGAATATAATATCATTCCGTGAGATATTCAATAACACTTTCCCAAATAATTTAAATATTATAACGACATAAATTAAATTCTAATAACTAGAATTAACATAAACTAGTGATAAAAGAATTATACCCAGCACTCCCAGTTAAGCTCCAAAGCTTGAAGACTTAAAACTATTTTATTATTTTCTTATAACTACAGCATGTACATGAGAGAGAGATATTGAGAGAAATGTTGTGAATAAAAATTCATTGCAGTGACACTTATTTATAGTCGAAGGTCAAAGGTACAATCGGAATTTTTGGAAAAGAAAACAAGCGGTGCGACATTTTCTGGAATTCACACGAAATCTACTACAGTTCAGATTTGTACAAAAATTACGGCACAATATGTTCACACCACAAAATTACTGCAGCTTTAGATAAAACATGAAGGCTGTAGAATATTTTTAGAACCCATTTAAAGTAGGCGTTCGAGTTTCTTTTCTTATGCAACAGCCAAAATGTATATCACAAAAGAATAACCAAGGTTATTCTAGAGTACACGTGAACCTCTTAATGCCCAAAGTAAGAAGTAAAAAAAAAAAAATCCTCTAGAGTGTTTACTACACTTCAACGTTATTGACGCGGTGGATCTACTTGAATTTTCATGAACAAGTTACAACTTAGAAGGAGTTGGTGTGAACCTTCTCCATATTGTTTGTATTTTATTATATATATATATATATTATTAATTACTATCATTATTATATAACTCTTAAAAATTCTTAAAGTTCCAAAAATTATAGTTCTTTTAGCCTAGTTCAAACTAAGTACTTCTCGATTCGAATTAGGAACATAAAATTAAATATCAAATATATTTGATCTATTTTAATATCACAATTTATACTAAAGTGTTCTTAGTTTTCCTAATTAAATCATTGGGTGTTACATTCTCCCCTCCTTATTGGAATTTCGTCATCGAAATTTAAGTGCAACATATATAAAAATCCTAACAAAAGAATTATTACCTTAATTCTCAAACAGATATGGATATCTGTTTTTCATATCCTGCTCTCGCTCCCATGAAGCTTCCTCAATTCCATGGCTTCACCATAGTACTTTCACGAGCGGAGTGGTCTTTGTTCTTAATTGTTGCTCCTTATGATCCAAGATTTGAATTGACATTTCTTCGTATGTTAAGTTCTCTTGAATTTGTAAAGGCTTAAAACTGTTAACATGCGAAGGATCATGCACGTACTTTCGTAGTGTAGATACATGGAACACATCATATACTCCAGCTAATTCTAGTGGTAATGCAACTCTATATGCTATTGACCCTATCACCTCTTTTACTTCAAGGACCTACATATCTCGGGCTCACTTTCCCTTTCTTACCAAACCGAATTACACCTTTCATTGGCGAAACCTTAAGAAATACCTAATTGCCAATTTCAAATTCCAACTTGCGATGATGTTGATCTGCATAGCTCTTTTGTCGACTTTGAGCCATTAGCATTCTTTTTCAAATGAGTGCAACCTTGTCTTTGGTGTCTTGCACTATCTCTGGTCCCAATAACTCCCTCTCACCGACTTCATCCCAATACAACGGTGATCTACATTTGCGTCCATATAGAGCTTCATACGGGTTCATGCATGTACTTTCGTAGTGTAGATACATGGAACACATCATATACTCCAGCTAATTCTAGATGTAATGCAGCTCTATATGCTACTGACCCTATCACCTCTTTTACTTCAAAGGACCTACATATCTCGGGCTCAGTTTCCCTTTCTTACCAAACCGAATTACACCTTTCATTGGCGAAACCTTAAGAAATACCTAATTGCAATTTCAAATTCCAACTTGCGATGATGTTGATCTGCATAGCTCTTTTGTCGACTTTGAGCCGTTAGCATTCTTTTTCGAATGAGTGCAACCTTGTCTTTGGTGTCTTGCACTATCTCTGGTCCCAATAACTCCCTCTCATCGACTTCATCCCAATACAACGATGATCTACATTTGCGTCCATATAGAGCTTCATACGGTGTCATTCCAATAGTTGCTTGCAAACTATTGTTATAAGCAAACTCAAAAAAGGTAGGAATTTAATCCAATTACCTTTAACATCAAGTACGCATAATCTAAGCATATCTTCAAGAATTCGGATAGTCCTTTCTGATTGCCCATCAATTTGTGGATGGTATGTTAGCTGTAGTAAAATTCAGTTTTGTTCCCATTGTTTCATGCAATCTTTTCCAAAATTTTGAAGTAAATTGAGGATCTCGGTTAGATATTATCGAAACAGGCACTCCACCCAACCTAAAAATCTCCCTAATATACAATTCTGCCATCTTTTGAATGAAATCAGTAATTTTGAAATGAACAAAATGAGTACTCTTAGTAAGTCTATCAACTATTACCCAGATAGCATCTTGTCCACTAGGTGCCCTTGGCAAACCCACCACAAAGTCAATTGTTATTTGATCCCACTTCCATTCTGGAATACTAAGTGGTTGCAATGGTCCTGCCAGTCGTTGATGTTCAGCTTTTACCTGTTGACATGAAGAACATTGCGCTACATATTCTGCAATATCTCGCTTCATACCAGACCACCAATAATTTCTCTTCAGGTCTTGGTACATCTTTGTACTCCCTAGGTGCACAATATAGTAAGTTTTATGTGCTTCATCCAAGATTTCCTTCCTTAGCTCCGTATCATTTGGCAACACAGCTTTGGAATCATCGGTTCTTAAAATACCATCTGAGGCAAAATCAAAACCAGGAGCTTCTCCTTTACTAGCTCTTTCTCTAAGCTCTTTTAACTCTGGGTCCTTCTCTTGGGCTACCTTGATCCAATCTGCTATCATTGGAACAATAATAAATGTTGAAAGTCTTACTTCTCCAGTTGTTGGTCTTGGGTCCAATTGAATCATTCCAAATTGCTAAGCAAGCTGGTCCGGAGTTATCATAGAATCTGATACTTCACCCGTTGATTTTCTACTTAATGCATCAGCAACTACGTTCGCCTTACCCGAATGATAAAGGATATAACAATCATAATCCTTTATTAGTTCTAACCATCTTTGTTGTCTCATATTCAAATCTTTCTGAGTGAAAACATATTTGAGACTCTTATGATCAGTATATATTTCACATTTTGATCCATAAAGATAATGCCTCCAAATCTTTAAGGCAAAAACTACCGCTGTTAATTCCAAATCATAAGTAGGGTAGTTTCTTTCGTGATTCTTTAATTGTCTTGAGGCATAAGCTATCACTTTACCTTGTTGCATAATCACACATCCCAATCCCTTATGAGAAGTATCACTATACACCAAAAATCCTTCTCTATCTGATGGAAGAGCAAGAATTGGTGCTGTCACTAATATCCTTTTAAGTTCTTGAAAGCTTGCCTCACACTCGTCACTCCAGACATAACGAGTGTTCTTCTTTGTCAATGCTGTCAAAGGTCCTGAGAGTGCAGAGAACCCTTTCACAAATCTCTGATAATAGCCAGCAAATCCCAAGAAACTACGAATCTTATGGACATTTGTTGGCTGCTCCCATTTGACCACAGCTTCAATCTTGCTTGGATCTACTTCAATCCCATCTCCTGAGATTACATGTCCCAAAAATGAGACTTTCTCTAACCAAAACTCACATTTCTTGAGTTTGGCAAACAACTTCTTCTCTATCAGAATTCCAGTACCTTATTTAAATGTCCAGCACATTCATGTTGATTTGTTGAGTAAATTAATATATCATCAATAAACACAACAACAAACCAATCAAGATACTTATGGAATACTCTGTTCATCAAGTCCATGAACACAGAGGGTGCATTAGTTAATCCAAAAGGCATAACCAAAAATTAAGAATGGTCATACTGTGTTCGGATAGCTATATACACATCTACCTCTCTCACTTTAAGTTGATGATACCCAGACTGAAGATCAATCTTAGAGAAAACCGAAGTTTTCTTTAATTGATCGAACAGATCATCAATTCTGGGCAAAGGGTACTTATTCTTAATAGTAACCCGATTTAATTCACGATAATCTATGCACAGCCGCATGGATCCATCCTTCTTCTTCACAAACAATACCGGTGCTCCCCACAGTGATACACTTGGATGGATGAAACTCCTGTTTAACAGCTCTTGAAGATGTTCTTTTAATTTTTTTAACTCCGTCGGTGCCATACGATATGGTGCTCTATGAATTGGTTGAGTTTTTGACACTAAATCAATAGGGAATTCAATCTCCCGATCAGGTGGTAATCCTGAATAAACTTCTGTAAAGACATCAGGATAATCGCACACTACTGGAATATTTTCCAACTTCAATTCACTATCCGGCTTAGCCATCACATAAGCCAAATATGCACAATCGCCTTCTTTGACGCTCCTTCTTGCCTGGACTGCGGAGAGAAGTGGCGGAGTGGCTCGGACTTAAGATCCGTAATACTTGAACTCCTTAGCACTAGATGGTCGAAAGGTAATTTCTTTTCTTCGACAATCAATGCTTGCACGGTACTTTGACAGCCAGTCCATCCCTAAAATAATATCGTAGCCTAGCATTTTAAATACTACCAAATTTGCAGGTAGAGTTCTTCCTCCAACAACAATAGGACAATCTTCTACCATCTTCCTACACGTCAGAGAGTTTTGCATAAGTGACAGAGACAAATGAATGTGTCGCACCCGAATCAAACAACATGCATGCAAGGCTACCAAATAGAGGAATGGTACCTGTCACCACGTCAAAGTCTACTTCTTCTTCAACATCAGCACCTCCTGGGGTAAGCAAATACACCCGTGCTTGGGCCGGTTGCTTTTGTTGATAACCGCCTTCTTGCGGCTTTTGCACTCCTGCTACTGAACCTTCGTAGATTACTCAAATTACATCGCCTAGGTGGCATGGTATTTGCATTAATTAACTTTATCAATAACTAAACTCATCAAGATTTACTCAAAAGGTTGGCTTGTAAGCCACTTTATTTCTAATTTACAATAATTACAATTTACATGGTCAAGGTAATGCAACAGACTTTCTATATGAAGTTTCTTAGTGCATTAACCTTAGTGACTCTTAATTACTTTCTCTTCCTCTTTAGAAAGTACTCCTCCGTAGGAGTCCAGTCAGGATCATCTGAGTCAGTTTCATCCTCAGATTCATACTCAGTTCCTTCTTCTTCCTCTTTAGAATCCTTTGTTGGAGTATTAGAACTAACATCTTCCCCATGTTCAATTTCTTCTTCTATTATACGATGTGAATGTCCATTACATTCCTCAAAGTAGCAATCTCTTAGCACATCATGTTCTTCGTCTTGAGCGTGGACCACTATCTCTCATTTAATCCAAATTGTTGATCATCATCTAGTAGTTTCAGAATCTTTTTCACAACTGGCCCAAATCCAACAGGCCAAGTACATTTAGCCACCCTCTTCCATGGTTCCATAACCTTCCTAGCACCTGTTTTCTTAGTAGACATTTTTCTGCAAACAATTATAGTATTAGAACCAAGTTTTAGCTAGGAAAATATCTTATAACGTATAGCTCTTATAACCTAGATCCTCGAGACATGAACTCTAATAAGATCTAGTTCCTAGGGTCCTCAAAGCCAACTGCACTGATACCAAACTGTAACACCCCGCCTTTACATAATGAAAGACGAAAGTGAAAATCTCCAATTGTCACTAAGCACTACTAACTCAACCTCAATATCATCAAAGATCATAAATCTCATAGCGAATTTTTTTCTTTTCTTTGACTACATAACCCGTACAAAAACACATCATAGCTGAATATAACACTTCTATGTTAAAAAGATTCTTACATTGTACTATACATGATAAAATATTAATAATAGTCAAAAGTGTCACAGGTGGAACACCATCAACAACTATATATCAGAAGTACCTCGCAGACATCTAGCTATAGAAACATATTCACAAGACTGCTATCCAAAAAATATCTCACAACAAAACAGAGGCGACAGGTTGCCTCATCTATAATACCCAAGACAGGCATAAGGATACTCTTTACTCTCTTCTTCATCTGCATTAACATCTATGCAATTGTGACCCCACAATTACATAGGTGGATTAAAGAGTCCACGAACTTAGCAAGTATAAGAATTACTGATCTTTTCAACATGAGCCATCTTTTTCTGAAAATATCTCTAACATGATGATTCTATTATCAACTACATTAAGTTTAATTTTTCCAAAAGAATAATTTCATGTAAACCATAGCTGATAAGATA
Source organism: Betula pendula (assembly GCA_900184695.1). Classification (NCBI taxonomy): domain Eukaryota; kingdom Viridiplantae; phylum Streptophyta; class Magnoliopsida; order Fagales; family Betulaceae; genus Betula; species Betula pendula. The sequence goes on from FXXK01000333.1 coordinate 30,611, forward strand.
AGCACTGTAGAGTTGTTTGATAATACATAATAAAATGCACTTATTTTCTTTTTGACAAGTCTATATATGTATAGCTTTATACTTATATCTATATACAGGTTACTTGCATCTCATAACTTGCATATGTATATAATTATAAAGAAATGAAATAATTCAATAATCACAAAATATATAAATCACAATATTCATTATATGCAATGCTTCTCTCACAACTTCTAGGAATCTCTTATGGTTCCTCCGGCTTTCTAAGAGATTTTAACCCTTCGTTTATCTCTTTCAGGAGGCACTCTGGCTCCTCGATTAACATCTTTTCAGGAAATTTTTCCGGTTTCTTATTTAACATGGATATCTCTCGTGGCATCCACAGTTAACATAAGAACACCTGTGACGACCCGATTCATAATTACACTGTAGCTATTTTTTTTTTTTTGAAAACGTACAGTAATCATGAACCGAATCTATCGCCACAGGGTAATAGAAACACCTGTCATACATGTATCTCACAACGTATCATGAGATAAACATCTATTACATCAGAGTCACATGTCACATTATATATAAACTGAGCGGAAGCATTTATATACCAAGGGAGTAATTAATACACATAGAGCTGACAACATAATTCTAATGATTAAAAGTTTACATGAATATACAAAAGAATGGTTATACACAAGTGTCACATGCGACACAAGCCAATATACAAAATAATGATTGTGAACTTATCACAACCATATACAAAAGAATAGACTATCTACGAAGTCTACACAAAAAGACACGTCCCACGACGTCAGTCGTAACAGCCAAGGTAGTAGGCTACGGGATCATTATCTACGCTCTCAGTACCTGCACCAATATCTATGTAACCATAGAGGTCATCCATGATTACATAGGCGGAAAAGAGAATGAATGAGTCAACAGTCTCAATGGATAAAAATCCATTGAGTTTTCGTAATGAACCGAAGTGTTAGTTACATGAGTTTACAATAACAGCTACTAAAGGTATGTCNCAAAAGAATGGTTATACACAAGTGTCACATGCGACACAAGCCAATATACAAAAATAATGATTGTGAACTTATCACAACCATATACAAAAGAATAGACTATCTACGAAGTCTACACAAAAAGACACGTCCCACGACGTCAGTCGTAACAGCCAAGGTAGTAGGCTACGGGATCATTATCTACGCTCTCAGTACCTGCACCAATATCTATGTAACCATAGAGGTCATCCATGATTACATAGGCGGAAAAGAGAATGAATGAGTCAACAGTCTCAATGGATAAAAATCCATTGAGTTTTCGTAATGAACCGAAGTGTTAGTTACATGAGTTTACAATAACAGCTACTAAAGGTATGTCATTTATTTTGAAATATAAAGCAGCTGATGAAGTAAACACATGTAGTCATAAAACATCTGAAATAGTATAATAGCTGGGTACATACATGTACGTTCCAGTCTCCCGCCTGTACTAGCACACATACGCACTCAACTATGTTATAAATATATCGTATAACTCAGTTACACTCATATACAAGTATTCCTTCCCCTATGGATGAAAACACAAGCATATAAGCATATCTAAGCAATAAAACATAAATCCATGTGCAGCTAGCCATAAGAATATACATATGTGCTTTTCCATTAAACCTCATATGCATACTAATACGTCTATGATCAATAAAACATAATCATCATATAAACATCACATAAAATCATCATATAAAAATCATAAATACATGTTATGCATGCTCTGTGCATACGGTATAAACCCCCCCGTATCATGGGTAAATGCATACGGTATAAACCCCCCGTATTTCATGTGGTAATTTCATACGGTATAAACCCCTCCGTATCATGGGTAATTGCATACTGGTATAGACCCCCCCGGTATCATGGGTAATGCATACGGTATTAAACCCCTCCGTATATGGGTAATTGCATACGTATTAGAACCCCCGTATCATGGTAATGCATACGGTATAAACCCCCCCGTATCATGGGTAATTGCATACGTATAGACGCCCCCGTATCATGGGTAATGCATATGGTATAAACCCCCCCGTATCATGGGTAATTGCATACGGTATAGACCCCCACGTTATTCATGGTAATGCATACCGGTATAACCCCCCGTGATCATGGGTAATTGCATACGGTATAAACCCCCCGATCAGGTTATCTATACCGTCAGGTAATGTGCGTAAACTGTTTTCATATGCTATTTTCGAAGACATGCTCATAAATATCATGTAATCATAATTGCCATAATTCTTTTCTAAAATCAAATATCAATAAAACATCATAAAGCTCAACTTATCAATAAACCGCCATAATCATAATCATCAATAAAATCATCAAAACTCATCATCAATCACTTCTCAAATCATTATAATTCTCAAGAAGATAGTCAAAAGCACAAACCATATATGTCACAAGATATCATCGGTTCGTCTTTTAAAACCTCTATATTGTTTTTCAAAATCTCATAAAAATATTTATTTTTTTAGCAAGATACTACATCTGCTAAACATTGAAAACAAAGCATGAAAACACTTTAAGGTGTGTATCATTCTCAGTAAGTATAAATACTTACCTTTTTTCCGCTTGATGCTTGACAATCTCAATAATTCACGCTCATTTGCTTTCTTGGAACCTTTCTCGGATCCAACAACCGCATACTATGCATTGGAGGACTAGATTTAGCCCTAAGCCTCCAATCCCAATATTATGTGCCTGCAATCAACCGCATCATTAGATCCGGTTAGACTACCAAACTCTAAATCCCATTTCACATAAAGCTACCCGGTGCCTCTCACGTCAGCATTACTAACTTTCTTAAAACTAGCTAAACACCGCTACCCATATGCGAGTTAACGCATATAAGGACTTATCTTAATTAATTACATACTTAGAGAATTCACTATTTATTCTATCAATTTATTACATCATTAATTTAAGATAACCGAGTATGCTTGGTCACATAGTTTATATACATATATATATACGTGTTAAACACTTGTTAGTTATGCTTAGTTCAATAACACACTTAACCATATATATGGCATATGAATAAGTGCATTAATTATTTAATTACAATTCCAAGTGGATTCAAGCTAATTTATGTATTTATATAATATTGCTAATTTATATTTATTAACTAAGGTTACATTGAAACATATTATTATTCGATGACGTTTACATCATTAACTATTTAATTTAACACATTATCATTTGGTTAGTTAAACATATAGGTAACTTTGACCATTAACATATTAACTAATTCCATATTAACTTATCATAACAAATAGATTATACATAATTATCTTATATACGTAATCTATTTCATTATCATTGTCACTTATTACTTATCACCATAGATTAATATTATCTTTCATTCATTACTCTACTTTATATCATTACCATAATGTATCTTTATTTACAAATTCAATATCACAATCCATTATCTAATTACTTTTATCTATTTACTTTTATTACAACTATATATATATATATATATATATATATATCAATCTTATTTTTTTAATACTTATTTCATTTTGAACCATAGCCCACTATGGTTAGGATTTTGTTAACTATTAACCTTTCTTTAATACCCACTTTATGATTAATTACACACCCATTCGGCTAAGGCCATAAGATAGCAAACATTTCCCTCACAAAATGGGACACTCGGCCGTTAACCCAAAATCACAAACATTAACATCAACCGGTTGTAAGAGACAACCCACAACAAAACTATACCCATTCGGTCACTACAACAAGAGCCATCAACCAAAACCCATCTTATCACCAAATTCGTCCAACCAAGATCATCCAAATCATTCAATTGATCTATCCAAGAGATGGCCTAATCAATGGAACTCATCAAACCCACAATATAGAAAAAGCCCCAAAACTCTAACATGAACCCTAGATTTCGGACCCATCATAAATCATAGCAATTTATGTAATTTTTGTGCTCAATAATCAATGGGTAAAACGAAATCATAGAGAAAAGGCTAGGGATTATACCTCATAAAAGACCCATGGCCGAAAACCCATTTTTTCTTCATCTTCTTCTTTTTCTTCACACTATTTTCTGCATCTCTCTCACTAAAACCCACGGTCTCTCTCTCTCGATCTAATCTCTCTCTCGGTCAGCTGGTCGGTGTGACAAAGGAAGGAGAAGGAAAGAGAAGAGAAGAGAAAGAAAAGGAAAAGAAGGAGAAAGGGGACAGCGTGCGGGAGAAGCAAGGGAATAGAGAAAAGGAAAAAGAAAGAAAGGGTGTGGCAGTGCGTGAAAAGCAGGGGAGAAAAGAAAGAAAAGAAAGGAAGAAAAGAAAAGAAAGGAGGGAGAGGGTGCACGTGGGGCAGGTCTTAGCCCAATTCTTTTTTTTCTTTTTTTGTCTTGTCTTGATAATGCTATGGATAAGATATCCTCTATAGCCAATCACAATAAGACATGTGGCAATAGGAGATTGTCTTTTATTTTAACCCCATCTTACATAAATTATAACATAACCCACCATATATTAATTCTATTCTTTGCTAATTAATATTTGACCACATTTAATTTATTTATCATTTACACACATACAATTAATTATTTATCACACAAAAACTTATTATTATTATTTTATTTCAATTCTCTTAATATAATTATTAAATAATATTGTTATATATTATTACCACACCACTATTATTATTAATTAATATTATTTACATTTTATTAATTTAAATTGCTTAAGGGTCATAAGCAATAAATTGCTTAATTTATTTCCTGTGCGTTACAACACCTTTTAGCTTCACTTTCAACTTTAGGAAGACTTTCTGGTTTCTTACTTAATTTGGAAATCTCTCTTGGCTTCCACGATTAACATAATAACATCTTCAAGATTCATCTTTAACTTAAGAAAACCTTCTGGTTTCTTATTTAACTTGAAAATCTCTCTTAACTTCCACAGTTAACATATGACAACCTTCTTGTTTTTTCAAGTTTTAGCATATCTTATTCTTTTTGGTCAACAGCATGCAATAACATGTCATCCTTAAAATCATACTTTTGTTCTCATAATCATCTCAGTTCATTTCACAACTTGTTCAATACATGTGAAAATAATCAGAAACATATAATCATGTTATTCTTAAAATACGCATGCTCATGTAATATAACAATCATGAAAACATAGTTATTTTGCTCAATAAGTAAAATACTTTTTGTAGTCTGCTTAGAAACCCTTCTTGTCCTTTATAAACTCATTGCAATTAATTGCGCCCACGCGCGATGGTATATTAGTCTAAAACTAATTTTAAAAAACTAAAATCTAGATTATTAATTATTTTCCTTATACTCTGTAAAAAAATGGACAGTATAACGACATATACCTAAAATATTATAATGTCACTTGGGCATTATAATGATATGTTTACAATGTCATTATACAACTTGGGCATTATAACGGCATATCTAAAATGTCATAATACAACTTTGGCATTATAATGACATATTTAAAATATTATAATACCACTTGGGCATTATAACGGCATATTTAAAATATTATAATACCACTTGGGCATTACAACGGTGTATGTAAAATATTATAATACCACTTGGGTATTATAACGGTATATCTAAAATTTCTAACATTACTTAGGCATTACAATGACGATATTGTAAAATATATAATATTATTTAGACAGTACAACAACGCATTTGTAACATTTAAAAAGGATAATTGAATATAATATCATTCCCTGTGATATTCAATCACACTTTCCTAAATAATTTAGACATTATAACGACATAAATTAAATTTTAATAACTAGAATTGACATAAAATAGGGATAAAAGAATTATACTTAGCACTCCCAATTAAGCTCTAAAGCTTGAAGACTTAAAACTATTTTATTATTTTCTTATAAGTACAGCATGTACACGAGAGAGAGAAATTGAGAAAAATGTTGTGAATAAAAATTCACTGCAGTGACGCTTATTTATAGTCAAACGTCTAAGGCACAACTGGAATTTTTGGAAAAGAAAACAATCGGTGCGACATTTTCTGGAATTCACATAAAATCTGCTGCAGTTCAGATTTGTACAAAAATTATGGCGCAATACGTTCACACTACAAAATTACTGCAGCTTCAGATAAAACATGAAGGCTGTAAAATATTTTTAGAACCCAATTAAAGTAGGCATACGAGTTTTTTTTCTTATGCAACAGCCAAAATGTATATCACAAAAGAATAACAAAGGTTATTCTAGAGTACACGTGAACCTCTTAATGTCCAAAGTAAGAAGTAAAAAAAAAAAAATCCTCTAGAGTGTTTTACTGCACTTCAACGTTACTAAGGCGGTGGATCTACTCGAATTTTCATGAACAAGCTACATATGGGAGTTGGTGTGAACCTTCTCCATATTGTTTGTATTTATTATTATTATATATACACTGCATGCATGCTAGTTCTAGCATTCATGATATAAGCTAACTCTAGCATTCACGTGAATGCTAGAGAAAATACTTATATATATATATATAATATATATATATTATTATTATATTATTAATTACTATCATTATTATATAACTCTTAAAATTCTTAAAGTTCCAAAATATATATTCTTTAGCCTAGTTCAAACTAAGTACTTCTCAATTCAAATTAGGAACATAAAATTAAACATAAATATATTTTCAAATATATTTGATTTATTTTAATATCGCAATTTACATTAAAGTGTTCTTAGTCCTCATAATTAAATCCTTGGGTGTTACATTTTCCCTCCTGATTGAAATTTGTTCTCGAAATTTAAGTGCAACATATATAAAAATCCTAACAAAAGAATTATTACCTTAATTCTCAAACAAATATGGCTTTGGGGCCACAAAAATAATTTGGGGAGAAAATTAATTTTTAAAGGTTTATTTTATAAAAAAAAATTGTGTTTTTAAGCAAAGTTTTTTAAAAGAATTTTTTAGTAATTTTTTTTTTTTTGGGAGCACCTTGTGGCTTGCCCCCCCCCCCCTTAAGCCACAAGATGGCTCCGCCCCTATTAGGTGGCCAATCCAATGCGCGGTTAGGGTGATTTTTACTAAAAATCTTTATAATTGATAAATAAGTAATGTCAGAAGGAAGACCAATATCTTCCTTGATAAATAAGTGAAAGAATGGAAAACTTTCTGAAATAGATTTGGTGATGCACACCAAATCTATTTCATTAGATAGTCCAAACCATTCACTACAAACAAAAAAAATAAAAATAAAAAACTCCTTCCAGGCGTAAAATTTTACACCTGGAATTAGCTGTTAAACGCTAGGAAACAAGTTCCTGGCATTTGATTCCTGGCCAGGAATCGAGAGTCGGGAAATCAACTTTCTATGGCGTAAACATTACACGCTAGCTAGGCCATACTGGCGCATAAGTTATGAGCCAGTGTGTTCTTCCTGGCGCATGAGTATGCGCCAGAAAGTGAGTTCTTTCTGGCAGATACTCATGCGCCAAAAAGTTTATCTTGCGCCATGTTTTTAAAAATTTTGGTTAGACGTGAATTAGGGTGTGTTTGAAATTGTGATTTTGTAAATAATAAGTGTGATTTTAAATCAAATCGCAAAAAATGGATCGTTTGGGAATTACGTTTTTAAAAAATTGGGATTTGAAAACGCAGATAAGGGGGTGCTTTTTTAAAAATGCAGAATTTTAAAAGCTAAACTGCGATTTTAAAGGCCAAACCGCTATTTTTCCAAACGCTTAACTGCGTTTTTAAAAATCACGTTTTCAAATCGCACATTTTAAAATTGCTATTTTTAAAATCGCACTTTTTGAAATCACATACCCAAACGAACCCTTACCGTATAACCAAATTTTTTAAAACTGGCATAATACATTTGATAATTAAAAACCTGATCATGATAACCAATTAACATATAATGATCCTGATAACAAATTAACATATAAGATTGATAAAAAACTTAATACCAGATCTTAAAGATCTTACAAAATAATAGATCTTGATAAACATAATATCAAAAAATCATTCCGGTGTCTAAATCTTAAACATCATACAAAGAGAAGGTTGGTTCATAATAAAAAAACAAACAATTAGCGACCTTTCCCCAAAATTCCTCGCGAATCCTAAGTATTTGCCGTTCCCACAAAATTCTTCATTTAATTACTCTGTTTGCTTGCATAAAAACAGTCATACACCATTGGTCAAAATTAGGCTAAGACACAACAATCCTAAATAAACTAGCATTTACAGCTTTACTCATACTAAAACCCAACAATCTTCAGTTGATAGTTTAAGGGCTAGTGAGTAGTGATATATAAATGCATACAACTTTCTTATGTTCTCACATTTAAAAGCAAGGATGCTCATTTGTTTCAATCTTTTCCAGCTTCAGTGTAAGTGAAAACTCAAGTATATAGTGTAAGTGTAATGAACACGTACCATGTAGCCACAAAATATACCTGAGCGGCTCTCTGTCTCCTCCTAAAATTTGTCAATCACCTAGAGGAAAAAAGCAAACATTACAATAGGAATTCGTTAGGTCTTGAAAAAGTTGCAACCATAAAACAATATAGTTGATCAGAGCAGTTTGTTCACTATTACAAAGCACAACCAAACCCCAAGAGATACCCAGAATGTCATAAAAAATTCCTCCCTCAATGCAACAAACCTTCTCCATTAAATAAGTATAGACTAAAAGAAAAGTTAAATGGAATTCCAAAAGCTCAGAAAGATAGATGGCTAGAAGTAACTCTGAGACTAACTGCATGATGGACAGATACCAGCCATTTAATAAAAAACGTATGACAACTGGAAATCCAAGAAAATGTGACACAAAAGAAATAACAGAAGCAACATATAAAGATCCTTTATCTTGTGTAAACAGCAATAGCAAGATGGTAGAGGAGGGATTTGGGAGGGGGGAGGCTATCTTCGACTTGTAGCCTTGTATTATTGAAGAGTAATGTTACCATTAAACTGAAGCGAGTCCAGAAGGAATATAGATTTGAAATAGTACTCCTACAATATTGCTCTAAGCGTTTGCGATTTTTTTTTTTCCAAAGTTCTTTTTATAATAAGGGTCTGTTTGGGATTGCGTTTGGAAATAGAGCTTTTAAAGTCAAAAAGAGCTTTTTGGCAAAAGCTTCATTTTTAAGCTTTTTTCAAAAGTGCGTTTGGAAAATTTTTAGAGTAAAAAATCAAAGAAGTACTTTTGAAATTTTTTACTAAACAGACCAGTTTTTTGTTTGACACAGCTTTTTAGGTACTAAAAGTACTTTTTAAGCTCTCTAACACAATTCCAAACAGGCCCTAAGTGTGTTTTATCCTTACGTGAGTTTAATATTTTAAGGAAAGTTCATGCCTAATCATTAATTAGCCTCGTCCTCATAATGATCTTCATCATTTTCATAATATGCATGGGTAACACAACCGGAGGAACAGGTGTAAAGTCAAAGTTAAAATTTGGCACACTGCCCATTTGCATGCACCATATATTGTGATCATAAATGAAAAAGATATTCATTATATATGCTAAAAGCAATGTTATGAATTTACCTGCAATGCGTGGGCATTTTCAAACAAAGTTTTAAACGTTTGGAACTCTTTGATAAAATCGGATACTCCAGCATGAGGACCACAACGAGGCCATCGACCCAGATCTACACCCAATGCCAACTCCACGTACACACCTAGGCCGTTCTTTGCCAAATGCTTGTACGTATGGGTCATTCGGATCCCAAGAAATACAACCCTGCGTGTACCCTTGTGTCAATGGAGGCAATTGTGATACCGACTCCTTGATTATCGCCTGTAAAACAAGACAAAGGGATTAGCAAATCACCGGTTTGTCTTGTAACCTCATATGATACAAAAAAAAAAATGCAAATAAATTAACAAAACAAATAAAACACATATACAATTTTTTTTCCTTGGCCTTTGTGCTCATAAGGGTGCCATCCTTGTGTGAGTGAGTTGTTACGAATAAAGAGCTTATGTCGTAAAAACTTTTGCTAATCTAGGGTCATAATAAACTTCAAGAGGAACATGCTTTTGATTTTCCTATGATCAAAGTAAAAACTAGGATTATAATTACTTACAAATCTCATTGGCCTCTTCAAGGAAATTTGTGCTATTTGAATTCTTCTTTACTTTCTTTTCCATCTTCTTGGTTGATGATCTTCAAAGGTAATGAAGATCGTGAAGAACACCAAGAACACGAAAAATTCCAAGAACACCAAGAGCTCCAAAGTCTTCAAGAGCTTGAAGAACACCAAGGACTTGAAGATCAAGAAGAACATGAAGAATAACGTTCTTCAAATAATTTAGGCCTTCTTCTTGATGGCTGAATATGACCGTAAGTATAGACTCACAACTAGAAGCAAGAGAATAAATTTTATCTCTTGTATATTTCATTCACTAACTCTTTGATGATTCTCTAAACAAATTGTTCAGTTGTTGTGTAGAAGTTGTAGTGAGTAAACTGCTTCTTATGAACCTTTATTTATAATTGCAGGACTACTTGAAGAAGAGGCAAAAAAAGTTTTTGGAACCCCAAGGATTAATCCCTGGGGATCGGCCACAAGGGGAATATTTTCCCTTTGTGTAGCTGCCGGCCATGGGAGCAATATTGCTCCCCATGCGTCTAGGGCTAGGGTTTTAACCCTAGCCCAGTTCCTTTATTTCCTGCATGAGCTTGGGTGTTATCCCTGCAACCCAATGCTCTTCTTTTTCTCTAGACTGTGATATAGGAATTAATTCCTAAGCCCAAACTTCTCCAAACTAAAAACTCTTGAGAATTAATTTCTCAAGCCCATGCTTATAAAAATAAAACAAATCAAGTTAATATAAATATTAATTTCTGGCTCATGTCTTATTTAAATAAAAACATATGCAATAAAAAAATAACTAAAGCACATAATAACTCAGTCAATTTATAACAGCTAGAGAAGGGACCTAGAAGGAAAATAGAATTATCTTCCTTAATCCCGTGAAATCTTACCATTCAATGAATTATTACATTGACTAAAAAACATAGATAATTCCACTAAACAAATGTAACTACACTCTAATTTATATTTTAGTAAAAAAATAATTAATCCTTCGTGACGCACTTATTAAATTACCACATTACCCCTCCATGGAATATATTTCATAGCTGAACCAAAGATGATTTAACTGTCACTTTGTTCACTACATCTTTTTCTTGAGTACCCGGATTCAAACCTCATAATTTATCCTAATATACCTTGTGAGATTCTACTCACCTTGTACATAGTCTTAGTTAAATACCACTGAAACATTTAGGTCTAAGATTCAAGATAATCATCCTTATTGATCCTAAAACAAGGAGAATTTTCTTATCACTTTGTTCACTTATAAAGGATTGGGACTTCTTTTTTAAGAGTGATCTTCCATAATGCTACATATTGATTACGCAATGTACAAGGGTGTTGACCACATAATTGATCTCACTCTGATACATCAAAGTAATCTCCACTTGACATCTAGTTCACAATCTTCTCAAGATTTGGAGTAATAGTCATAAGTCGTCGTGCATGCTCATCACTCTCTATGACAGTTATTATAGAAGAATGATGGCTCACATGGTCTTATTCAGTGCATAGCCCTATATAAGCTTACCTTGCTATAACACAAACTATGTCAACCTGAAGCCACACTACTTCACTGGATTAAGACAAATTACCTTGCTATTATTTATATCATAATGAAATACAATGTAACTTAGGGATTGTCTACATGCATATAATCGGTAAATATACAAAACCACATATATGCTACGTAAAACAACAATAAACATGCCCAATGTTCAATGATCAAATCAATGAATAAATAATAAAATTGATTACATCTAAAAATATTTTATGATCAATTGGAGTTTTGAACACTAGTTTCAACATTCATCTACATATTATGAATAAAATAGTGAGATAAATAAGCGTAAAAACCGTTGAGATGGTAATATAGACACATTGTTACTTGAACTTGGGGATCACACCAATATCGAACTTGGGTTTCAAAATACACATGATCACTAATGTATTGCGGATTAGTCGTCGCAATGACACTTTCAGCAGTCTCCCCTTGCTGGATATTCAACGAATTCTTAAGTTCGTATTTATACTCCTTCCTTTTTTTTGATAACTCCGAGTATGTGTGGTTTTTGATAGCTTCTAGTATAAGGTTTGTCTCAAAGTAGAACTTTCTATACATACAAGTTAGAACCACAACGATTTTAGTATTATCATTCAAACAAACAATGATAGTGAATATAATTTCACAAAAGGTAATCAATACATTAACCATGTGCATCATGTGCGACATTACACATAAATGATTTAAATGTATTTATAAAAATATTTCTTATTTGAATGATGTCCCACATGTTTGCTTTTTCTCATTGGGTACACACCTTTAGTTGTTGGGGATTAAGGGGCACAAGTTAGATGTTCTCACAAGGTAAGAACAAAAGCGGGGGAACTTCTCGCTACCTAATCCTATTACCTGACCTTCATCATTCATTTTTATGACCACCAGCAATCCACCACGTAATGCCCAAATATCTCTTGGTCTGGTAACTCTACTTTTGTGGCGAAATTCATTCTCATTTGTAGACCAAAAATAATATAAATAATAATAATAATAAAAAAGATTATAATGCATAAAATACTAGTAAAACAACTATGTAAAATAATAAACAAACTGCATACCAATTGGGCCATCAGGGTGGTGTGTGATGGCTCCTTACCAAGCCCCTAGGCTATGGGGGTCAAATGTGCCTCAAGCCAAGTGATGGGTGTGGGCAAATCTCGTGTCTCCCAATTCGAGTCTTGTGTCTCTTTGTCAGAGCCTATTGGCTGGGGTTGTGGTACGAAGATTGATGGATTGATTTACAAGGTGCCATTTAAACCTATAGAAATGAAAACACGTGTTAGTACATTAACCAAAAAATGTATAAAAGGTCATACAGTGCTAATGGAACAATTAAAGTATGACCAAATTTTATTAGGAAGTTAAATATGCTTACATGATATCAACCTAATGTTTTGACCGAATGTGTGCCCTCCCTGAACCCTCTAAGAATTATTCACTGTTATTACTTCTATATTATTTCGAACCCACTCAGAATTATCAACTCTAACATTATGTGTATCGTGGATTTGAAGGTCGAAAGGCTCGCACTCACGATAGTTTTCAACATAATCTTCGTTTGATTCCCCCTGGCTAACATCATACACGTCTCTTGGTTTTGTCTGAACGACAACAACCCAATATGGGTTCCTTTCATCTGCAACATAATATACTTGTGATGCCTGGGAAGACAATATGAACGGGTCATCAATAATCTTGTCACCTTTGTGTATTAGGCGAGTGAAATTCACAAGGATCAGGCCATATTCATCCTTCATCCATCCCATACCACGTGTGACGTCTACGCAGTCACACTTGAATAACACGTAATATGATGCATTGTAATACTGCAACTCGAAGATGCGAGTTGGTTCGCCGTAGTAGGTCGGACCATCTTCACAGAGTACACTAACTCCACTATTTTAAGTTGTCTTAACTTGATCGTTATCAACAGTGCAAAACAATAAGCCATTACTAAAATATCACTTAAATTATGTGGCTGATTCTATTGGCCCTATCGCATGCCACTTTAGCTTTTCCGCTAGTTCATTTATGCAGATCTCATCCATGTCTCTAACCTAATATATGGGTGTTAGTTCATTATAGTGAATGTAATTTCACAAAAGGGAAGCAATACATTAACCATGTGCATCAGGTGCGACAACACTTACATAGTCCCGGTACCAGTCTGAAAATTCTTCGATATGCTTCTTGTTTAATTCCTCTTCCCTTATTCTTTCCACAGTGCTTGCTTGACTTAGTGCCTCAATATGCATCCTGCATATTACCCGTCGGGTTAATGTCTAAACTTCAGTCATATCATATAAACATTATTAAACTCTTAATAGTAATAATGTAACTCACGTGCGGAGTGGAGCGAACATTTCAGTGTTTAAGAGGATATAACGATGTGCCTGTCTTAATGTTGTATCGTCAAGTTCAACAGTACGACTGCCCCTATTGTAATACCCCAAAGATTTCAATAAAGATAATTTCTCAAAATTAACAAGGATTTGATTTAAAACCACCCAACTATTTTGTAAAGGTTTTTTTAAAAAAATTTCTTCAAAAAATGGGTCATCAAACGTTTGATCTTGGGCAGTACAATCACGTTCTCTGTTTTTGGCTCAGAAGGTGTCAATACGAACATCAAACGTTCAATGATATTATCAAACGTTCTATGTACTTTTATCAAACGTTTGATGCCTTCATCACACGTTTGATGAGAAACTCTAGATTCTCTGATATAAATAGATCAAACGTTCGATATGATGTATCAAACGTTTGATCATTGCCAAAAATGGAATTTTCGTGGGAAATCAGTTCCTTACCCCATTTCCCTATAAATCTCACCCAACTCTTGTGTTAAAAACCCCTCATACTCATCCTTTTACCCCAGAGACTTGTTCTTGAAATTTAGAAAGGAGATGTTAGAGAAAAGCACCCCATTTGCATAGGATTATTTTCATTTAAGGTAATTTCTAAGACCTCGACTTTACTTGTGTAATATTTCATTTTTTTTACAAGATGAGGTTGTGTTTATAATCTTTAAAACCATGTCAATATGATTTATGGAATTTATGATGACTTTTCAAAAAATTTAGATGAAATGATAATCTTGTGTTTTATTCTTTTAAAATGTGTGTTTCCACGTACTTTTTATGTTGTTTAAAGTTGTTAGATGATGTTCTACGTCTAGAATTAGTTGCAGTAAGGTTTTGTAGGAGTTTTTAGATTTTCATGCATTCTGGGCATGCATCAAACATTACATGTTCTTGATCAAACGTTCGATCTTCAAATGATCAAACGTTTGATAATTGAGTCAAACATTTGATGATGACCAGAAATGCCAAATTAGGGTTTTTAAGATAAGAAACGCACGCAAAATCCACGACTAGCATGAGATTTTCTTCTAAGTGTATTGTCGGGTTATTTTACAGTTTCCGAGGGATTTCAAGATGTTTGAGGCTTCGGATGAACAATCGAGATAAGTATTTTAAATGAGTAAAGAAACTGCATTTTTGTGAAGTGCGATATGTCAGATGACTGAGCACAATGATCCATGTGATTACTTTATCATAAGATGTTATCTAATTATATATTCCCTATTTTGAATAAATGAACAATATCTGCATCATATGACATGATTGCACTGTCTCGTAACGGAATAATGGTCATGGGCTACCATTATTACGGGTTAATTTTATGGTCAAATAGTTGTACTTTATGTTGAGGGCCTTGGATCCAATGGTTTAGTTTGTGACATCGCACTATTCATTGAGTGAGTCACTAGTTACGGCATGGCTAGTTAGTGTGGGCCACCCAAGGTCGGACTCGGTCGGACTGCTAGTTTATGACGGTATGTTTGTACAATGCCCGGGGCACCAAAAATTGTACCAGATGTCCTTGCAAACACGCTAACCCTATTGAACGGAGGTAATGTCTCAAATAGACCATATAGTCAAACATATGATTAATTATATGTATACAACATATTTCTTGCATTAAAATGCTTAATCACTAAAGTTATGCTTGTCACTCTTTCAAAAATAAAAACAACATTTTTATCAAGAGTATAACGTAAGAGATTGACTCACCCTTGTGAAATATCATATCCGAGTCTTAATTTTTTTTTTTTTTGTAATTTTGTACTTCACATCTTTCAAAATTAAATTGCTTACTAAGTTGGTCGACTTACTCAATTACTACTTATCCGTAAAATGCTTCGGTATTTTACAACCTCCTCAGGAAATTGTTCGTTTGGGAGTTTCAATTATTTTTTGGTATCAAAACGACAGTTGAGATATTCAGATTTGATTTCTTAGATATAAAGCTCTATGTCCACACTTATTGATGATAGAACTGTTTATTTATTCAGATCAATTATTTCGCTGTTTACTCTGATAAATGGTAAATAAGACAATTCAGACAATTACCAGCTAATTGTTTTGAACGCCCTATAAATATTATACATCGGGGTTAATCCTATTCTTATGGTTTAATCCTGTGTATAAAGTGATTCCAAGCCAGTGTTTACATATTCTTCCTTTATAGGGAGAATAGAGATATCTCTGAGTCTTAATTGGTGAGTTAAGGCTGGAAAACATACCATAAATTTAATTACCAGTTAATTAATTTCCTGGAGCGTTACACCTATGGATTCATCCACGCTTCTAGGCGTTGGATTGTGAACCATTGTCGCATTTTCAAAATACCGAGAACAATATGTAAATAGTTCTTCCATTATATACCCTTCTACAATAGAGCCTTCTGGCGCAGCTTTTTTACGAACGTTTAGCTTGTATCAATGTAGGCACCTATATTACAGAACAATATCTAAGTATCGTCCTAGATAAGCAAACTACATATAGAGTAGAGGATTGTAAAAAATTACATTGAATTAATAAATTATGTCGTACCTCCAAACAGGATACATCCATCGATAGCGCATTGGTTCACCTAACTTATATTCACGAACCAAATGTATGACAAGGTGCACCATCACTGTAAAAAATCCTAGTTTGAAGATTCTTTCCAAATCACACAAAATGAAGGGGATTCGACCTTCCAGGTGATCCAAATCTTCTAACCGTAGTGTTTAGGAACGTATCTCTCTAAAGAAATAAGACAACTCTATTAAAGGGTTACCAACCTTATTTGGCAAGGTTCTGCGCAATGTAATTGGCATGAGTTGTTGCACGAAAATGTGACCATCATGACTTTTCAAACCCCTAATATAATATTCTTTAAGTTTTACACAACGTGTCACATTTGAAGCATACCCGTCTGGCACTTTAACATTTGCTCATACAACCAAGAAGTCATATTTCTCCTTATTAGACATTGTGATGCAGTCGGCGGGTAAAAGTGTTTTGTTTGGGTTAGTGCGAACTGGGTGAAGTTCACCTCTCAAACCCATCTCTTCTAAGTCAAGACGTGCCTCGTAGTTATCCTTCGTCTTCCTTTTCATGTCCAACAGCGTGCCAATAATATTATCAAGTACATTTTTTCTATGTGCATTACATCAAGATTATGATGCCTTTTCCACCAACAGTGTGACATTTTTTCTAAGGGCAATGTAAAAAATATACTCTGCCTTTTCCACTTTACTGGCTCATTAGTACCTGTCTGACGGCTCCCTCACTTTTTCCTTACACAAGGTTCATTAGCAACAAATCCAACTCCTTCTAACTATGACATGATCTCTTCGCCATTTAGCACAATTGGTGGAGGATCCAATTCTTGCGTACCATCAAACGATTTCTTATCCTTTCTAAACCTAGGCTCCATTGGCAACCATTGCCTATGCCCCATATAGGCAAATTTGTGCCCATTTCTTAACCGTTTAGACCAGGTATTACCCATACAATAAAGACATGTTGTGCGCCCTTTCGTAATCCACCTAGACAAATCACCATATGTAAAGAAATCATTTATTGTCCACATCAAGACCATGCACATTGTGAAGTAACTTTTGGAGGTTGCATCATACGTCTATACTCTAACATCCCATAATACCTTTAGTTCTGATATTAGGGGCTCTAGGTCGATATCTATCTTCATTCCAGGTGAACTTGGGCTTGAAATAATCAATGATAACATAGTAGAAGTTTGTTTCATGCTCATCCAAGGAAGTAAGTTGTATGGTACAAACATTACCGGCCAAGTACTGTAAGTATTGCTCATATTGCCAAAAGAATTAAATCCATCTGAAGCTAAACCAAGCTTGATGTTGCGTGGGATAGAGGCAAATTCTGGGTAGCTTTCGCCAAATGTCTTCTAGGCATCACCATCGGTCGAATGCCTTAGTACCCCATCCTTAGTGCGCACATCAGCGTGCCATTTCATGTGTGAAGCAGTCTTCTTTAACATAAACAACCTTTGCAACCTTGGTATCAATGAAACCATCGCAATACATTCGCTAGTTTTCTTTTTGATTTTTATGACAAATCATCATCTACACTCATGGTCTGGTTCCACATCAAAATATTGCACTTTGTACATCTTTCTAACTTTTTGTTTTCCTTCCAAAACAATATACAACCATTGCGACATGCCGGGATCACCTCATATCCCAATCCCAAGTCTCTCATGTACTTTTTCACCTCATATGTGTCTTTAGGTAGCTTTGCATCTGATGGAACAATACCTTTAAGAAACCCAAGCAACTTTGTAAACAATGTGTTACTCCATCGACTTTCACACTTCAAATTAAATAGCCCAACAATTGCACTAAATCTGGTGTGGTCGATGCATCCTGACCATAGTGGCTCCTCTAATTCTTTTAACAATCAGAAAATATCTTATTACAAATAATGAGTAATAAAATAAATAATATTCCTTATTATCCTTTTATTCATGTTTCACTATTCTTTATATCTCTCATAAAATATCTTATTTCCTTAATATTTCTAAAGGTATTTTACGACTACGATAATTTATTTTCTCGGGCGTTACAGTAAATTTCAAAAGAAGGATTAAATACAGTTTACCCCCCCAAGCTATAACCACTTTTTCGATTTAGCCCTTGAAGTTTAAAAACTGACAATGTACCCCCAATAACTTTCAAGGTGGAATCAACGTCTTTTCTAACGGAATCGACGTCACGTGCGTGGCACATGCGGCTTACGAGGTGAAAAAGTCTAAAATGCCCCTAATATTTCAGGAAAAAAGAAGAAGAGAAAATTGGGGTGGCTCATTCCAGCTAGATAGGGGTGGTTCAGCCACCCCCCTGTCCAAATGCAGAGTTAATTTCATTAAGAAACTTGAACAAGCTAGATATAAGCTGGAATAACATACAATTGATTAGGAATGTGACAAAAGGTGAAGGAGCATGATTTATTTAATTGGTTGTATATATGCGCTAGGAAGCACAACAATTGACCATTCACATTTAAAAAAAAAATCCCGTACATAAAAACTAATATATCCTACTGATTCTTAGAGTGTAACATAATTAGGATAGGCATTGATAATGTGATTCCTTTTGACAGAGTTGTGCTCACTAAAGAAGCTTGAAGAGTTAGATCTTTATCACAATTCTGAAGGGATCCTTCCACCATGCCTAAACAATATGATGTCTCTTAGATTGTTAGATAGATCTCGGAACCAATTTGTTGGAAGCATCTCTTCAAATCTGATAGTCATCCCCACATCATGTGGGAACATTGATCTTAGTTATAACCTTTTTGATGGTCTATTTTCATTTAGCTTATTTGCTAATCACTCTAAGCTTGAGGTGATTATATTGGTGAGTAAAAACAAGCTTGAGATAGAAACTGAAAAATCCGCGGGTTGGGAACTCCTGTTTCAGTTAAAGGTCCTTGTACTCCGTAACTGTAATTTGAACAAGCTCATTGGAAACATTCCCGAGTTTCTCTTTGACTAGCGTGAATTGGAAATAATTGATCTCTCTCACAATAAGTTGAAAGGAAGCTTCCCCATTTGGATGCTTGAAAACAATATAGGACTACGACAGCTAAATTTTCGGAATAATTATTTCATGGGTAAATTTCATTTGCCACCAGATCGCTACAAGAGTATGTTGTCTATTGATGTCTCTGAAAATCAATTAGATGGGCAACTTCGAGAAAATATTGGAAAGATAACTACATACTTACAATATCTAAATCTTTCCCGAAATCGTTTTGAAGGTTATCTTCTGTCCTTAATTGGTGAGATGAGTAATTTGGAGGAACTGGACTTGTCCTTCAATAATTTTTCGGGAGAGTTGCCAACGAAATTGTTTGCCAATTGCACCTCGGAAGTTTTGAAGCTATGCAATAATCGCTTTGACGGTGAATTTTTCTCAAAGCAGTTCAGGTTTCAAAATTTATTATATCTGATATTAAACAACAATCAGTTCACAGGTGCTCTACCAGCTATACCCTTGCGATGCAATCAACTACTGTATTTGGATATTAGCAACAACAACATGTCAAGAACAATTCCTGGATGGCTAGTAAACATGACATCCTTTCGGACTCTTGACATGATCGTAACAATTCTTTTGAAGGCCAGATTCCTTGTGGACTAGTAGTTTACCTTCAATTACTAGACCTTTCTCATAACTCACTTTCAGGATCGTTACCTTCTTGCTTGAATCTACAGATTGTTAAGCACCTACGTTTGCAAGGAAACAAACTTACAAGCCTAATACCAAAAGTTGTTTTCAATTCATCGTCTCTTTTGACATTGGACCTTAGAGATAATAGCTTTTTTGGTAGTATCCCTGGTGAAATCGATGCAATTTCTGACTTAAGAATACTTTTGTTGAGAGGCAACCATTTCAGTGGTATAATTTCAAATCAGCTGTGTTGGTTAAACATGATAGGTATAATGGATCTTTCTAAGAACTCTCTTTCTAGGACAATACTGCATTGCTTTCACAACTTGTCCTTTGGGAAGATATTTGCTATTGATCATGTCTACAATGCACATGCTTGGGTGTCCTGGTCATTTGAATGCGTAGGTTCAACATTCCAAATGCTCCTAGAATGGAATAGTGAAGGAGATAGTCGGGAGACAATATATAATGAACAAGTTGAGGTTGAGTTTGTTACAAAATACAGGTCTAACTCCTACAGTGGTAATATCCTTACTTACATGTCCTGATTGGATTTGTCATGCAACAAGCTAACAAGTGGAATCCCACCGGAACTAGGAGAGCCATCTTCAATTCATGCATTGAACTTGTCTTACAATTAGTTGACAAGCTCCATTTCACAAACCTTCTCAAATTTGGCCCAGCTGGAGAGTTTAGACCATTCTCACAACAATTTGAGTGGAGAAATTCCTTCAATATTGATTGATTTGAACTTTCTAAAAGTGTTCACTGTGGCTTACAACAACTTGTCGAGTAAAGGTCCAGACATGAAAGCACAATTTGCAACATTTAATAAGAGTAGTTACGAAAGAAATCCATTTTTTTGCGGAAAACCACTAGAGAATAGCTGCACCAAGCCAATGGACCAGTCACATCCATCACCAAGAAAATCTTCAAATGCAAGTGAGGGGAAATGGTAAGAAGTAGATACTCAAGTCTTCTTTGCAAGCTTTACGGCATCTTATATTATTTTCTTCTTGGGTGCAGCTATTCTTCTTTATATTCATCCTTATTGGCAACAATGGTGCTTCAATTTAATTGAGGATTTTAAGTACCAATGTTATTATCCTTTTTTTGATACCTTAGAAAGATTGTCAAACCATCTCTATATCCTTAGATATATTCAGTTTTCATGGAAATCTTTGGTGGTAGTTACAGTACATTTGATTATGAATAATTGTTATTGTACTATAATATGAGACAAAGTGTTTGTGTTCACTTGCACTTGCTTTCTTTTGTATTGTAATTCTTGTCATTTGATGATGGTGATTGCTCTTGTAGCTGGAAATATTATTAATAGTGTCAAAATTTCTTGCATTGGCAGGAAATACCACGCAAGAGGGAGTACTTGTTCTTGTAGGCTGCAAATAATCTCTAAGGGTTCTAGTAGGTTGGTCAACTTGATTTTCCAAGTCATCCCCATGATTACTCTGCTCATCATCAGCCATACTTATAGAGTCGTTAAAAATTTCTACGGAAGAATTAGGTAATTCTAACGGAAAAATTTCTGACTCTATTTTGTATAACCTATTTGTATGATCGCGATGCCAAACGTTCATACAAAAGAAATAGATTAAATCTCTAAGCCATTTCATAAACTCTCCAGGTAGTCACCCGCGTGACAGGCGGGAATACTTACCACTATACTACAACAACGCCAAAAACTTGTTGAGCCAAAAAGAGTGCAAACCCAAGTGTAGGCTATCGCAAGTAATAAAGTCTCGGTAAACACGAGGTCGATCCACAGGGAATGGTGGACACTAAGTAAAAATCCTATTATCGTGCAGAAAAATAAATTGAATGTTTTCCACTTATATAGTGGAGCAATGGAGATGATTAATAATAAAATAAACTTAAAGCAACTAAACTAAATTAATTAAAAAGAGTTTGAGAAAATTGATGGGAAATACTAAAGCTTTAGGGATCAACCTAGCATCCTTTACGTATCCTTGAGACATATTTTTAACACAACTAAGTAGAGAATCAACTCTCCTAATCGGAAGATAAAACAATTAGGCACTGATAAAAATAAAGTAAATTAAAAATGGGTTGATAAAGAATTTGATTTTTATAACAATGTTACAATAAATTAAGCATTCACTACATTTTCGAATCATAACAAATCAAACAAAGTAAGCATTTGATATAAACAAAAATCATAATGAATCAAAATAAACTTGTAACATGAAACTATTTTCAAATTAAAATCATCCTCAAAATTTAACCATTGATCTTTAAAGAACAAGTTGTCTCAAGAACACATAATAAAAATACTAGGCTTTACCCCTAGCCTTAGCTAAAAATTTAGCCACTCATGATTATGAAAATAAATTCCATAATTAAAGTACTAAACATTAAACCTTAACTAAAATAAATAAAATTGAAACTAAAAGGAAACCCAGTCGGCTGAGAAGAAGAAACTGAAGAAATCTGAATTCCCCAAACGTTCCCGTCTGTGCGCTGCTCTCCAAAAAAAATATCTTCTGTTCGGTGCTTCTCCTCCTTTTCCTTTTCTGTTTTTTTCTTCTCTTTTCTTCGGTCTGCCTTTTCTTTCTTGTTCTGCGTGGCTCTCCGTCAGAGCCAAAACCAAAAAGTCCAAAAAATATCAGAAGAAATCCCCCTGGTTCCGTGCACGTCTGCTTCCCTTCTTCTTCTTTTTTTCCTCTTCTGTTTTACGTCCTGCTTCCCTTTAATTCTGTTCGGTCTGGTGCTCTGTATTCTCCGTGTGTGCGTCTGTGCGCTCCTTTCTTTTTTTTTTCTTCTAGGTAGCTCTCCACCCGGACTGTAATTCCCCCAAGAAACCAATTCTATCTCTAAGATTGCACAGTTTGGTCTCCCCCAATCACTGCACAGCTGGCTCTTCTACTTCGAGTCAAATTCTGCTACGGGACTCCAATTCTCAATAGAAAAGACCAAGCTTTCTTTGCCTTTACGTGACTTCTCTTTTGGATAACAAAATTTCATCTTCTTCTTTTCTTTCATTTGATTGGCTTGGCTTGGCTTGGCTAGGCTTGGATTTTGTCTTTTAGTTTTGGCCTTTTTCTTTTTCAATTCCTATAAAATAAAAATACAATTAATAGCATAAATATATTATTTAAACTCAATATTAGTAATTAACCATTATTCTAAAATCAACTATAAAATGCAAGAATTAAAATAAAACAAAGTATGATAATGCTTATTTTAATAGAGAAAATAGGTACTTTTAAACTATTAGTTTCTCCATACACATACTCTCCAGCACAGTTGAAGCTGTGTGAGCCTCTGTTGTTAACCTTGTGAACCCTATTCAAAAGCTACGGGCATCATGACACCATGGAGCAAGCAATTTAATAATATATTGTATTGTGTTAATAACAGCCATGCCATTGCACCTATTCAATATGAAGTGATTCAGATATATATCCCAATCATTGAAACCAAGAAGATACATGGATATTGGATGCATTGAATTTGGTGTTTTACGGTATAAATCAGCATTATTATAATTTTATTCACTTTAATTTTGCAATACATATGCAGGTATTCATGAGGCAGTAAAGTTGAATCAAATCTTTTCAATGTTAGAAAGCCTTATAATAGATGTTTCAAGACAAATGCAATGTGCTCATTTTTCCCTTGGTGGATCCTTTAAGACAGTCTAATGGAAAAAATAGTTATTAAACAGGACCCACAAAGATACTGCATCCAAACAATTGTTAACTGGAAGTACACGCACGCTATGAATCCAGCAGGCGGTGGGGAATCAGAAAGATTTTTTTGGGGAGAAATAATTAATTTTTAAAGGTTCATCTTATCAAAAAATATGGTTTGTATGATAAAAATTTTAGACGGTTCTTTTTACATTTTGGTTTAAAAAGTGTTCTCCCGTGATTTGAAAGGCAACAAACTTCCCCAATCAAACGATTGAGGCCTATTTAGATTTTAAAGCAGTATAATTTGGCTGTAGGCGAATATAATTTGTCCACTTTGACTTTATATTTCGTGTGGGGCGAGGCTGTCCGGTGCACCACGACAGCTTACTGTACGGAATTCCAGTCCTAATAAGTGATGTTTCATGGCTTTGCATGCCATTGAAAAAACTGCTTCTCTGATCTTATACAACACAATAAAGCTAGGGGGAAAAATAAAAACAAAATAAAATCCAAGGGTATTTATGTCTCTTTGTAATGAATGTGATGCTACTAAATCGACACTGTTTATTTACTCTTCTTTGTGTGCATGTGCCAAATCGCAGATGAATTTATGAAAATATTACGATCTATGACTACATTTCAATATCAATTGCACTGCATGGTCATAAACCGCACAGGTAGGATTAGCTTTATATAATTCTTAGTTGGACTTGTTTTGTTTTAGATTGCTTTGTGGAATTTGGTTTTTAATTTAATTGAGAAAGAGGAAACAGAGGAATCAGGTCTGCTTCACTGGTGAAGATAAGCAAACAGAGCAAGGAAAGGAACAGAGGAAGGCATGACCATTCTCTTATGATCATTGATAATCTTGAAGTTCTAATTTGAATAGTCTGTCTCTTAGATTTATAAAATATGACAAATTAATTATTATATTATAGCTAATCAAATGGCATCTACATGACTTCTCCGATATTAGCATAATTTTTAAATAAAAGAATTTGGATGGATGGAAATTTTTGTTAATATCGAATGGGTAGGAGTAATAATATAATTAGAAATTAATATTTAATGTGATGGAAGTCAAGCCACTGTATTGTTTCTCCTATGCGCTAGAGCATATGGAAAAGTAGATGAAATTAATGAATGCAACTTGGACGCTTGAAAATGGCTTTGATTTCACATTTTAATAGCATTTAATGGGAAGAAATTGTGATAAAAAAATGTTAAAATATTAATTAAATGATTAAATTTTTAAAATAACTAATTATATAATATGGTATAGAACAAATGTCGACTTTATAGGAGCATTTCTTTAAATAATTTGTCTCTTAGATATATATAGTTCTTGTCGAGCTACAGATAAATGAATATGGCACGAATGCAAAAAAATAAAAATAAAATAATAATAATAATAATAATATAGTGCGAATGACTGCCGTTAATGGCTCTGATTGTGGGCGTCCGATATTCAAGATTGAAGAAGAATTGAACATCACCATCATGTACCATTCTCTGGACTGTTTTTCTACTTGTTGGAAATTAATTAATGAGGCTAATCAACGCCAATCATTCATTCACGTACTCTAAAGAGTCTGATGCATCAATCAAAACCAACCAAAATAGCAAATTATCAAATATCTCAAACTATTATTTTTTATTTCTTTTAGATACAAAAACTATCTACGATATGAATTGAAATTGAAATAGATAAAAATAAAGTTGTTAAATCATATGTACTAAAAAAAAGAGAGAGAGAGAGAGAAATGCTACTAAGCATTCTCAAGTAGCATTTTTCTAGTATTCTCTTTAATTGTTTTTTGTTTTTATTTTCTTAAAAAGAAAAAAATGGATGTGAATGTGTCACATAAACAAAAATGCTATGAAAAAATCAATTAGTAATGTTATTTAGTAGATATAACTGCTATATGACTGTCATACAATTAGGATGTCGTAGCATTGAAAATTAACCTTTGAATTAATAAGAACTTGTAAAAAAAAAATAAAAAATTCAACGGCTTATTTTCAATGTCACGTCATTTCAGTTGTATGACAGTCGTATACCTTCTCAAACTACCACCCTATATCAATGGCCCAAACTACAAATTAATTGTGTCAATGTCATATCTCGCATAAACTACCAAAAAATGTCAATGTGCCCACAATGACAAAAATACCCTTCATAAAATTAAAAATATTCTTAAAATTATATAAAACAAAAAAACTAAAAACTAAAAAAAATATATTTGTTTTAAAAAATCTTAAAATAAACTAATAATAATAATAAGGAGAAATTTCAGAAATCCTACATGAACTTTCAGCCGTTTTAAAATGTCCCTTTCATGTTTAAAAACTCTTATTTTGGTCCTCTAAATTTCTAATTTCCGTCACTTAGCTCAATTTGTCGTTAAATCCTATCAAAATTTTCAAAATACCAATTTTTTTTTTAAAAAAAAAAAAAAAGAAAAAATTGCAAAGATTTAGGTGTTGGTCAGGATTTAACAAAATTACAAAAATACTCATGCATGAATCTTTTATTTTATTTATTTTATTATAATTAAAAAAAAAAAAAAAAACTAAATTCCATGCGTTGAGAATAAAGACACAGTAATTAGTAATATTAAGACAGATCGACTGTATTTACTTTGTTTTTCCCTGATATATCTCAGGAAAAAAAACATGTAAATTAAGAACCTGACAATCCTTCATTAATTCTCCTTTTCACATCGTCACGTTAATTCTTCATTAATTATGACGTTTTAATTTTCAGGTGACGCTGATCTAAACACTTTTGCTGCTGCGGCGGCTGGGGCTATAGTCTCCTTGGCTCACAATGGCAATTCCAACCACGAACTGGCTAGCCATCTGCCAGCAATTTGGTGACTTCTGCCAGAAAGTCAGTGGGGCTGTGGTGGCGTCATTCATTTCGGTGGTTGTGTTCATGTTCCTCATTCTGGCTGTCTGCTTTGCCATCCGAGCAAGCCTTGATCGAGAAGAATATATATGACTGCTTTTCAATATAAATTTAGTGTTGTATTGTTGTTTATCAAGTTATTTCGATGTTCTTTCAACTACCCTTGTTGTGTGAGGTTGTAATTGTATGCTAAGTGTTAATGAAAATTATTGATGGCAAATAGGTTGTTCATAGATTAATAAAGGGGCAATTCATCAATCTATGGAGTAAATTTAGATCGAAGAACACCAAACTTTAATTCAGATATTGTATTATGCTCAGACCAAAGTATTCCGGACAAAATATATATTTATATTATAAATATATATATATATATAATAATATATATATATATTATATATAATATATAAATATAAAATCAAACTCCAAACTAACCATAATTATTGTCAAGAAGCTACTAAACCTCCTGCTTTCACATTGGTGGTTTCAAGCCCATATTAATTCTCTAAACCACAATACCCTTGTTTCAAGCCATATTATATTTTCTCCAACTACAGCAGCCCATTTTAATCTTTTTCTTTTCTATTTGTTGGGCTGCTTCTTTCAGGTTTGAAGCCCAATCCATTTATAAATTTAACCATACACCGCCCATTATAGGTCCGTACCGAACACGCCCACCCAATTCGCAGTTCGCTTCGATTTGGGCGACACTTTCCCGGCTAACATACCACTCTTACACGTAATTCCCTCACTCTCCTAAACCCTTGGATGTCACACTTCAAATGATTAAGCTCCGTTTGTTTGCCGAGAAAATGCACGAAACGAAAAAAGACTAAAAAGTCTGAATATTGGACATTTCATTTGTAGTACCTCACCTGAGGATTGAATATCTCAAAAGTGATACCATTGAAGCCTTTTGGCACAGTTCTTTGTTTGCTTGTTTATCAATTAATCTATGAGTAGCGAGGAGATAGCAGTGTCAGGTTCCGTGTGATTTTACTAGTAGTAACATAGAACATCAAGATTGAAGAAGATAGCGCGAATGACTAGGAGATAGCGCGAATGACTGCCGTCGATGGCTCCGATTGTGGGCGTCCGATATTCAAGATTGAAGAAGAATTGAACATCACCATCATGTACCATTCTTTGGACTGTTTTTCTACATGTTGGAAATTAAAGAGGCTAATCAACGCCAATCCGAAATTAATTTTAGACTCATTCAACATGGGAGATTTAAGCAAACAGCGAGTGTCATGTTTAATTCGTACAATAGTAAGTATAATTCACTTGAGGATATTGAAGCACTTCTACCAATATTTGTTGTGTAAATCTAACACGCTTATGAGAGCTATAAGCAATTAGAGTGATGATAATATAATAAATTAAGGACCACCAAGAAGTGGAAGACAAATAGCTATTATAATAAAGGACCACCAAGTGTGGACTAAGGACTTGTCAAAATGCGATATTAATGGTGGATATTTTGTAGAGCTCATCCAAAGATGACTTGACTTTAAATGTGTTATTGGTAGCCAAATTAACGTGAATCTCTATTTTTTAACGATCATGATTGAACGATCACTTCCCAAGTCATTTTCTTAAATTAATTTGAAGGATTCAAAGTTATAAAAAGAAGAAAACGTTTTTGTCGGTTGTCATTAACTTTCTGGAAATTTTGTGTGGCCTGGACTCGTTCTTTCTGTCCCGGCCACACAAAGATAATGCAATTATCTTTCTGGAAATTTTGTGGTGAGAAGATAAATAAGAAAGCGAAGGAAGTGCATCCATCCTTAACAAACTTTGGAGAGAAAGTCGTCCAGGCCTTGTGGTGGAGGGAGTTTATTCAGATTGACACCAAGTCAATGGTGATTAAGGCATAGCAGAATGAAGGAAAGGGACACTAATTGTCAATTGTCAATGTCTAAAACAATTTTTTATGTTTTTTTTTTTTTTTCCCTAGTTTGTGCTAGCTCCTACTTTTCCTGGAAATTAAAATATCATTTCTGTGTGACCACCATATATGTTAAGTTATAGACATTGATTCAACCTTCGTTATCTTCTTCAAACTCCCAGATTTATTTCGAATCAATTATGCTCATGAATTCATTAATTTGTTGAAAAGCTATACTCAGTTATAATTTTGAAGTAAAATTCTTCTGCTATGCACCAATTCAAGAAATCACACAGTGATCATATTTCATGTGTTTTCTATTAGAATCATGTTCTTGGCGCTACTTACTCTTCTCCTATATGCTACACAATCAAAAAAAAAAAAATGCAAAAGGATTTTCCATAAAGCTTCTTTGTCATACAATTGCAACTTCATTCGACAGAAGTTCAAGGCATCAAATTTAAAAATCAGTTGTTGTTATTACTATTCCTATATATCTATGAAGTTCCAACTTCCTAATCACGCCCTTCATTTTGCACATATACTATGATAATTGTTTTCAAGGCATAGCATTATGCTCTACCATCCAATCGAGCACTTTCCTTGAATCATTTTGCACATATACACTTTAGCAATTACCATACAATTGAGGAATTTAAGATAAGTTACACTTTAGCAATTACCATACAATTCAAATAATGATCACTTACAAATTCTACAATATCGAATCAAAACATTAATTTTTAGGGACACAAAAGAAACATAAAGTTTTCCATCTAACATTATTCATATGAAAATAAGTTATATTAATTACACATCATTCTTCATCGCATTTTCTATCCATCTCTTTTTCAACGTGCAATTAATATGGCTCCAGGAAACTAACGGTTGAGAAAAATAAAGAAGAAAGGGAAAGCTAGAGGCATTATGCGAGATTTGTGGCAGAGTAGCTCGATGCAACTAATGCTGAAGTAAGAGTTAGATGGCAAGGATGAAAAATGAGAGATCAAATGGTTGTTGTAAAAGACGAAAATGTATGGAGAAATAATGAAAGAGAATACCGGAGGACGGACGGGAGAGATTTTTTTTATTTTTTTTTTCTAATTCAATGAGGAAAAAGGGCTATATTGGAGGACCTTTCCCACTCCTGATCCGGAAGGAAGAGAGAATGGGGAAGAATTAATGCTGAGTAGCATTTTTTAAAACCTATCTCTTTTTCATCTCTTTTATATATTTATTATTGAATTTATGATACTCACATTTGAATTCTATGGATTCAATAATAGATTTGCACATTTCTTATATGAAAATAGACAAAAAAAAAAATAGGCAAAAGATGAACCAAAACATTTCTCATTTCAATATACCGAAAATTGGAAGTTTTTTCAAAAGCCTGAATTTGTTGGGATTTGACCAAGATAATGGGGCTGATCTAATTTGAATTTAAAATGGCAAAGAAAGTGGGCTTTAGAGGGCGGGGAGAAAGCTGGGTTAGAAAATGTTTAAACAGATTTTCTTTAATGAAGACAACTTAATGGATTTTGTTGTAATGTCTTATTGAGCACAATTGCTCAGTGTTTAATTTATAGGGATCTTACAAGGTCTTTACAGTAAAGAGAAAGTCTAAAAACAGAAACTAAACAAATAACTTTAAGAGGAAAATCACGAGGCATGTTCCTGATGAGATAACCGAAGCTTCGTTTGACAAAAGATTATATTTTGGTTTTTTAAAACTTCCATAAAAAATAAAAAAAAAATAAAAAAAAACTCATATCAAAACATTCAAATTTTTTATATTTGATCTAATCACTTTTTAACAATTTTTTTTTTCACTTTTCATATCACATCAAACACTTTTTATTACTATTCCAATAAAAAGTTTACTAAAAAACAATATTTTTTCACTTTTTTATACAAAAAAAAAAAAAATTTACAACATTCTGTCTACTTTATATCACATCTAAACTCAAAAACCCTTCAACTCAATCCAACCCTTGATATAAGGTGGACTTGTACATTAGCAAATAGTCTTAAAAACTAGAGCACTTACATTGAGGCTTAGTAAATTGGCTAAAAATTTGCTGAATTGCTACAATGCTCAAAAAATTTGTTGATTACTATTCATCAACAATCTATAATTTATAGTGATAAAAAAATAATAAGATTCTTTCCCTTCTTTGGCAATAGAGAAAGTAGATAAATAAATAATATTTTAAATGAAAAAATGAAAATAGATAATTAAAATGTTGAGTCAAATGTAGATGCTTTAAAAAAGTAGGTAGCTAAAATTAAAAAAAAAAAAAAAATATACTTTTTAGCTAAATTTTAACCTAAGGACGGAGGGACTATTTTCGTTTTTAGTCATAAGTGAAGTATTATCTATAATATAAATTGAAATCGAGGTGGACAAAAATAAAATTATTAAATCACATGTATTAAAAAAATAGTTACTCCTAAATACTTTAATTTCATTTTAAACCTCTTCCGGAGAAACAATGAAAACATATTCGTAGCGCAACACGTGGCACATATGGAGACTATGAAATGAAATAGTTGAGTCCTGATTAGTTGTTCGAAAAGGGGATTAAGGTCTCTCTCTCTCTTTGCTCTGCCAACGGACACATCCCTCCCTTCCCGAATCTGCTCCCACCCTTCTTTTCTCTTACGTGTATCCTTCAATGAGTCACGTGACATAGTATTCTTCATTACATCTCTTATCAATTCTTTTTATAAATTTATTATTGAATTTGTAGAACCTACATGTAAGTCTTATAAATATAATAGTAGATTCGATCATCCACGATAAGTGTTAAACTATTTATTAAATGATTAAAATAATCTCTTCCTATAAACTTAAGGCCTGTTTGGGATTGCGATTTTAAAAATAACGATTTTAAAAAAGTGCGATTTGAAAACGTGATTTTTGAAAACGTAGTTAAGCGTTTGACAAAATCGCAGTTTGGCATTTAAAATCACAGTTTAACATTTAAAATTTTGTGTTTTCCATTTAAAATTCTGCGTTTTCAAAAAAAAAGCACTTCCTTAACTGCGATTTGAAAACGCACAGGATTTTCTGCGTTTTCAAATCGCAATTTTTTAAAAACGCAGTTCCCAAACAATCCAATTTTTGCGATTTGTTTTAAAATCGCACTTATTGTCTACGAAATCGCAATCTCAAATGCACCCTTAGGCTTTTGAGATAAGTGATGATTTAGCATGGTATCAAAATCAAAAGAACCATATCTCATTCATTTTCTATTTCAATTAAATATTCTACGTGTTAGACCACACCTATTAAAAAAGGGATATAAATTTTCTACAAACCAGTTGTAAGAAATTCTTACAAACTAGCTTCTAAAAGTGACATATGTCCCTTAAGCATGTGAGAAGCACATGTTTTCTTATTAATGTTATTAAAAAATATGTATTTCTCATATGCTAAGGACACATGTCACTTTTAAAGACTAATTTATAAGAATTTCTTACAAACTAGGTCGTAAAAAATTTATGTCCTTAAAAGAGAGTTTGAATTTTGAGCTGAATTTTATTTGCTTATTTGTCTTTGTTGTTATGTACCATAGGAATTTGGTACGACTTAGCAAGGGAGAAACAATTTGGACTTGTGCCTGTGCTTGAGAGAGAGAATTTTATAAGGAGAGGAAGACTTAAATGGTGTAATATGTCAAACTTATTAAAAAAATACAGGATAACTTCACTTACTCTCTTGAATTACTATAATTTTTGTAATATCCCTTAAAACTTTAAAATTTTTCAATTTAATGTATCAAAGTTTAAATTTTTTTCAATGTCTCCTCTCCGTTAAATCCTAACAAAAAGATGAAATTACCTAAATACCCTTAGATTTTTTCAATTTTCATTTTTTGTTTCAAAAAGTGACCCACGTTAGGTCACCTAGTGACCCAAGCGTGGATCACGAACAGACCCACGATGGGGTCTGGTGGTGACCTTGTCTAGTGACCCAGCGTGGGTCACGACTAGACCCACGACAAAGTCTGGTGGTGACCCTGCCGTAAGTAACCAGACAGACGGTTGGGTCACGACAAGACCCATGGTTGGGTCACAACTATACCGACAGACCACCCCCAATGGCCTTGGGTCAGTTTGACAGCCTCTAGACCGGCCGTTGGGGGTGGCTCAAGCCACCCCTTCACCAATATATTTTTTAAAAAAGAAGTTATAGTTCTTTTAAATTTTTTTTAATATTTCTATTTTTCTTATTTTAAAATTTTATTTTTTTAATTATTTATGATGCATATGACACGTAGCAATTTTTTATTGATTTGACGTGTAATTCCATTAGTTTTATTGAAGGAGTACTATTTCCGTATTTAATCATAAACGAGATACCATCTACGGTGAAAAAAAAAAAAATTTGTTAAAACTCAAGTATGGCCGAACCACTCCAGGTCTTTTTTTTTGTTTTTTTAAAGTATAATTTTTTTTTGTTAAATTCTTAAGCTTTAATTTCTAATTTTGGTTTTTGATAACTTTTTTTTT
>FXXK01000333.1:65728-79222 GCA_900184695.1 Betula pendula
GTTGCACTAAAGCTCATTTAAAGACGACTTGACTTAAATGTGTTATTGGTAGGCAAATTAACGTGAATCTGTGTTTTTGAACGATCACTTCCCAAGTCATGTATCGAAGTCAATGTGAAAATTAAGGCCCCTCCCAACATTTATATCGCGTGTTGTCAGCTGTCATTGTCTTAAATTCATTACGTGTTGTCAGCTCTGGAAAATCTAGCATCCTTTCATCCCTCTACCTTTTTCTTGACCAGAGACTCTGGAGAGGAAGTGGTCCAAGGCATGTGGTTGAGTGAGTTTAAATGACATTTATGGTGGTCGAGTGACTATGATATTTTTATGTTATTTCTAAGTGAAAATGTAGAGAGAATATTCATTTTATTTTGTTGCATTGAAATGTATATGTATAATATGGTGTTAAAAATTTAAATGATGTTATTGAGGTTATTTAGTTTCTTCTCATATCATTGGGTGGCCGAAGCACCACCAACCCGACCAGCTGTATGGCTGATCAAAACCACCCCAATGTCTTTGGGGTGGCCGGCCACCCCTTTTTATTTTTTTATTTTATTTTTTATGTTTTTATTAATATTTATTTTTTAATTTTTAATTTTTAATAAGGAATATAGCCACATGTTAGTTTCTTATTGGTTTGACATGTACTTTTGTTAATATTATGGACGGAAGGACCATTTTCATTTTTAGTCGTAAGTAAAGTAGTATCTACAATATTAATTGAAATTGAAGTGACAAAAAATAAAATCGTTAAATTACATATATTAAATAAATAATTACTCTTAAATACTTTAATTTCATTTGAAATGTGTCCGAGAATTAATCATGGGCGAGAAAGGAATGGTGTCTTCATAAGGGCAGTTAATGTAGTTGCCAAATGGGCCGCTTCCCATAATGTTTATGAGAGCATTTTCACTTCTCTTTCTTTCCTATCAGCTGTAAGAATCAAGAGTGAACATGATCCATCTTGATCTATTCTCTTTTTTTAATATTGTTTTTTTTTAAAAAAAAAATGTAGCTGAAAAGGAATTGTATTTTCAAAGAGCATTTAATGTTGGTCCCCCTTCTCTTGCATTTGGATCCAGTTGGTTTCAACAACATTGAATGCCCTTTGAAGAGATGGGTGTTTTCAATGGGAAATTAATATGGCTCAAGGAAACTAATGGTTGGAAAAAATGCAGAAGAAAGGAAAATCTGGAGGCATCCATCCGTGATTTGTGGAAGAGTAGCTGGATCCATTCAATGCTGAATATAAGAGTTGGATGGATAGGATGGAAAAAAAAAAATCAAATGGTTGCGGGAAAATGAAAGAAATTTCCTACAAGCCTGTTCGAGGAAATTTCTTCAAAACCTGTTCTAATAAATGTTAGGGAAAAATCATATTTAATTTTTAAGTTTTTATATGATTAAATTTAGTCTTTAAGTTTTCAATTTTTAAAAATAAGATCCTTAAGTTTTATTTAAGTTTTGAAATTGATCCCTTTATCATTTTACAGTTAAAATTAACGATTTTTTATTTGTCATGTGTGTCTCATTTAACACGTCAAGGTCTATGTCAATGTTAAAATTAATGATTATTCCTTTAATGATATAAATCTAGAAGATTAAAATAATAAAGAAGATGATTTTTGTTTTTGAAATTGAGTCTTTTGTTTTTTGTTTTGTTTTTTGTTTTGTTTTTTTTTTAATGGATGAATTGACGCTTAATGATATGACATTGATATTAAGTGTTAATATGAACGTTAGCATGTGAATTGAGACACAAGTGAGATATGACAAACCATTCATTTTGATGAAAAAGTGATAGATAGACTTATTTAAAATCTGGGCAAAACTTAAGGACCATATTTTTTAAATTAAAAACCCAAAGACTAAATTCAAATCATATAAAAACCTAGAAACTAAATATAATTTTTTTTCCTAAATATTAATATTTTATAACATGTGAGAGACACATGCTTTATATAACATTCTTAACACTCATTAATTATTTTGTTAAGAACTCGAAATGGGTTAAGACAATGGTTGTTTTGTTCCCATTTATTTTCTAATCTATATATGATGTTGAATGGATCTCTTTTGCTAAGTTAATTAATGTGATATAATCACTCGCAGAGCCAAAATTTTAGTTTAGACAAAATTAAAAGATAGAGTTGAACCAAAATTAATTAAAAATATTATAGAATATAAATAAAAAAAAATTAATTATATGTTAAAGCATATAAATATAACTTATAATTTCTTTAATTTTTTACACCTCGCGTTCATTTATTTAGTTTTTCTCGATAAATTTTCATATTTTGAAATTGCTGCATGAAATTTAATTATCATAATGAGATTTTCCTTTGCTTTCTAAACCCTACATTTTTTTTTTTTTGGCCTTTTGGGTGGCCGAAGCACCACCAACCCGACCAGCTGTATGGCTGGTCAAAACCACCCCAATGTCTTTGGGGGTGGCTGGCCACCCCTTTTTATTTTTTTATTTTATTTTTTATGTTTTTATTAATATTTATTTTTTAATTTTTAATTTTTAATAAGGAATATGGCCATATGTTAGTTTCTTATTGGTTTGACATGTACTTTTGTTAATATTATGGACGGAGGGACCCTTTTCATTTTTAGTCATAAGTAAAGTAGTATCTACAATATTAATTGAAATTGAAGTGACAAAAAATAAAATCGTTAAATTACATATATTAAATAAATAATTACTCTTAAATACTTTAATTTCATTTGAAATGTGTCCGAGAATTAATCATGGGTGAGAAAGGAATGGTGTCTTCATAGGGGCAGTTAATGTAATTGCCAAATGGACCGCTTCCCATAATGTTTATGGGAGCATTTTCACTTCTCTTCCTTTCTTATCAGCTGTAAGAATCAAGAGTGGACATGATCCATCTTGATCTATTCCCCTTTTTTCAATATTGTTTTTTTTTTTAAAAAAAAAGTAGCCGAAAAGGAATTGTATTTTCAAAGAGCATTTAATGTTGGTCCCCCTTCTCTTGCATTTGGATCCAGTTGGTTTCAACAACATTGAATGCCCTTTGAAGAGATGGGTGTTTTCAATGGGAAATTAATATGGCTAAAGGAAACTAATGGTTGGAAAAAATGCAGAAGAAAGGAAAATCTGGAGGCATCCATACGTGATTTGTGGCAGAGTAGCTGGATCCATTTAATGCTGAATATAAGAGTTGGATGGATAGGATGGAAAAGGAAAAATCAAATGGTTGCGGGAAACTGAAAGAAATTTCCTACAAGCCTGTTCGAGGAAATTTCTTCAAAACCTGTTCTAATAAATGTTAGGGAAAAATCATATTTAATTTTTAAGTTTTTATATGATTAAATTTAGTCTTTAAGTTTTCAATTTTAAAAATAAGATCCTTAAGTTTTATTTAAGTTTTAAAATTGATCCCTTTATCATTTTACAGTTAAAATTAATAATTTTTTATTTGTCATGTGTGTCTCATTTAACACGTCAAGGTCTATGTCAACGTTAAAGTTAATGATTATTGCTTTAATGTTACAAATCTAGAAGATTAAGATAACAAAGAAGATGATTTTTGTTTTTGAAATTGGGTCTTTTGTTTTTTATTTTTATTTTTATTTTTTTAATTGATGAATTGGCGCTTAATGATATGACATTGATATTAAGTGTTAATATGAACGTTAGCATGTGAATTGAGACACAAGTGAGATATGACAAACCATTCATTTTGATGAAAAAGTGATAAATAGGCCTATTTAAAATCTGGGCAAAACTTAGGGACCATATTTTTTAAATTAAAAACCCAAAGATTAAATTCAAATCATATAAAAATCTAGAAACTAAATATAATTTTTTTCCTAAATATTAATATCTTATAACATGTGAGAGACACATGCTTTATATAACATTCTTAACACTCATGAATTATTTTGTTAAGAACTCGAAATGGGTTAAGACAATGGTTGTTTTGTTCCCATTTATTTTCTAATCTATATATGATGTTGAATGGATCTCTTTTGCTAAGTTAATTAATGTGATATAATCACTCGCAGAGCCAAAATTTTAGTTTAGACAAAATTAAAAGATAGAGTTGAACCAAAATTAATTAAAAATATTATAAAATATAAATAAAAAAAAAATTAATTATATGTTAAAGCATATAAATATAACTTATAATTTCTTTAATTTTTTACACCTCGCGTTCATTTATTTAGTTTTTCTCGATAAATTTTCATATTTTGAAATTGCTGCATAAAATTTAATTATCATAATGAGATTTTCCTTTGCTTTCTAAACCGAAGATGGTAGATTTTTTTATTTTTTTAAAAAATAGAGATATAAATATGAAATTATATTCTTAGTTAAAAAAAATGCTAGCTTGTTTGTAGGTACTTCCAGTCTTCCACCACACTCCCCAGCCTATAAAATAAATAGCTAAAAAAAGACATATGAGAGATTAAGTTGTCAGTAGTGTAAAATCAAGGCTAGATTTTTTTTTTGCAGTAAATCACGAACAAAAATATTTTTGGATCAGTGATCATCACATCATCGTCCTAGAACTATTTTTCTTACTTCTTTTTCTTATTATTAGTTTTTTTAAAACAAGAAGAAAGAGTTTTCATATATACCACAAACCAAATATATATATATAATAAAAAGGCAAACTCATGGAAAATTTCTATGTAATTTCAGTGGTAATTAATGACAGTAATGTTTCTATTATGGTGTAAACGGTTTCAAAATCAGAAGCCAAGCTAAAATTTATATTCAATCCTTGTTTTTTTTTTTTAGCCTTTTAAAGTCGTAAAGGGGTTCAAAAAAGCAAGCTTGTCTATAGGACTTGACTTAATGGTTAATTCGTAGACAAATTAAGCAAACATAGAAGACTTTAAGCTCATACATGGAGCCCTCTGCTCTCCAACCTTCCAATATGTTTTTTTTTTCCCCTCTATTTTGGACAATCACCGTAGGTAGTCATAGTCATAAATCAGGACATGTTATTTCAGATATGTCATTTTACAGGATATGATGAACCGAGGGCTTTTATTATCACATAGAGATTTACAAGCCATATGGAGGAGGATGGATTCCGGATGCAATTAACTAGAACAGAAAAAAAAATTAATAAAAAAAGAAGAAGAATAAATAAAAATACAAGTGGTAAAAAAATTATAAGCATTACGGCCCTCTTTCAGTCAGCTATTGTCGAGATGGATACTTTTGTGGGTTTCACTTATAAATCATTCTCTCCTATCCAACTTTAATGCCATTTATCACCTTATCCAAGTTTATTGGTGCTGTGTAAAAAAAATGACAGACAATAATAGATTCCAACCTCTGAAATTGTGTGTCTTGTCCGATCAATTGCTACAAAAACAAGAAAAAACAAGCAAGGACGGAACTAACATTTAAAGTTTGGGATAAACATAAAAAGATTAAAAAATTTAGGAGTCAAAATTTAATTTCTAAAGATTTATAAGAATATTTTTTAAACATGGTGGACTGAGAGCTCCCCAAGAAACAAGTTAGAGTAGAGCTCATCCAAAAACGACTTGACTTTTTTTTTTGTTTTTTTTTTTCTAAGATAAAAGACGACTTGACTTAAATATTTTATTGGTAGACAAATTGACGTGGATCGTATTTTTGAACGACCACGGTAATGTGGAAATGTTTTTCCAAGTCAATGCTAAAATTATATCGCGATGGTTGAACTTTGTAAGTTTGGTCGGCAACTTTTTAATTTTCAAAGAAACTTTTCACACCTTTTCTAATAATGTAAGTCTTTCGTCAGAAAAAAAAAAAAGAAAAAAAAAAGTCATTTATAACTTTAGTAGGCTTTTAAATTTACCAAGGCTCTACGATCTACTCCTAAAAGAAGCAAAAAAACATATGAATAAGCAACTATTTTAGTGTTCACATTAAAAATAAATATTTAAATTAGCATAATTAAATTCTTGTTATCAACCATATTATATTAATGAGTAATGTTATTTAGTAGATTGTTATATGACTGTCATATAATTTGATAATAAGGCAATAAAAATCAGCAATTTGATCAGCACTTGCAAAAAAGAAAAAAAAAAATCAATAACTAATTTTTATTATTACATCATCATATTTATATGACAGTTATATTGCGATTTACTAAATAACATTATTCTACGTTAATAGGTTAAGTGTCAAGTAAAATAACTAATATGACATGGCTTAACAATGATTCAGCAAATGAAAGTCTACTAACTAATTAATACACGTCAGAAAATAATTTTTTGGACATACAACTTTTTCTGTGGACGTATTACTCGTGGATTTG
The DNA here is from genome assembly GCA_900184695.1 of Betula pendula. Classification (NCBI taxonomy): domain Eukaryota; kingdom Viridiplantae; phylum Streptophyta; class Magnoliopsida; order Fagales; family Betulaceae; genus Betula; species Betula pendula. Next base: position 72,031 of record FXXK01000333.1, read on the forward strand.
GAATATCATACCCTTTAGTTTCAAAGATCCATCCATCACTTTATCCATGTGACAAGTAGCTAGCTGCACATAGCTTTTAAGTATCATAATGTATTAATATTTTGGAGAAATTTTATAAGGTTTCTCAAATTTTTACACGATTTGAAATATTTTCTTAATATTTGATTTCTCTCACTTTGGTCCTTCATATTTTCAATTTGTCTTATTTAGCCCTCCTCAGTTAGGATTTTTCTTTAAATCCTAACGGAGTTGTGCAAAAATTACTACAATACCCTTCATTTTAGATTTTTTTATAATTTTTTTTGTTTAAAATACATGGGTATTTTGAAAATTTTAACAAGGTTTGACTTCGAAAACAGACGGAGGGAGGTGAAATGATACAAATTGAAAGTATGAGGGGCCAAAGAGAGAAAAATCAAATATTATGGAGGGTATTTCAAATTGCGTAAAAATTTGGGAAGCCTTTGTGAAGTTTTCCCTAATATTTTTTATACATAAACATGCTATTGAAAGACATCAAAATAGATGGTTCGAACAACAAATTTTAAAGAAAAATTGCACTGCATCTAATCAATGCCCATTTTGTTAATGATAAGTTGCTTTAATTTTTTTTTTCTTTATTTTGATAAGTACAACATTGACATTTTTTGATAAATAAGAAAGAGGAGAAAGCAAGCCACATGCATCATTTAAAATCGTAGTTTAACTTTTAAATTGTATATTTGAAAAAAAAAAAAAATTATCCATTGTTACGATTTGAAAACGTAAATTTTTTACGTTTTCAAATCACATTTTTTTAAAAATGTAATTCAAAATTATCTATTTTCTGTAATTTGATTTAAAATTATATTTTTTATCTATAAAATCACAATATAAAATCACACCCTTACGTGCCTTGTCCGGTCAGTTGATGAGAAAAGTAAACAAGAAGAAACAAGTTAGATTAGAGCTCATCTAAAGACAACTTGACTTAAATGTGCCAGACAAATGTTTGTTTTTATCTTTTGTCATATCTTGTTCAACTTGGTAAAAGAGATGGGCAAATTCCCATGACAAATTTACAAAAGAGATGAAGAAGAGATAAAAAAGAAATGGAAGTGGATTTTGCACGATCATGATTGAACGATCACTTCCCAAGTCATGAATCCAAGTCAATGTGAAAATAGGGCCCCTCAACATTTATATCGCGTCTTGTCAGCTGTAACTATCTTAAATTAATTTTAAGAAATATATAATGATTCAAAGTTCTTTAAAGAGAAGAAAACGTGTTGTAAGCACTCCTTATCTTTTTGGAAATCTAGAGTCGGGACTCGTTTTTCCTGGTGGGCCAGAAGGAAGCAAGCCATGCACATGCATCCTTTAATCGAAAACGTGTTGTAAGCTCTCCTTATCTTTTTGGAAATCTAGAGTCGGGACTCGTTTTTCCTGGTGGGCCAGAAGGAAGCAAGCCATGCACATGCATCCTTTAATCCCTCCACCTTCTTTCTTGACCAGAGACTTCGGAGGGGATGTGTTCCAGCCTGCTTGTGGTTGAGTGAGTTTAAATGACATTTATGGTGGGTTGAGTGAATATGGTATTTTCCATTTCTAAGTGAAATGGTGAAAAGTTATTCAACAGTTATCTAAACACACACACATATATATATGGTATGGTGTTAAAAATTAAGGAAAAATTTAAAAAAAGCCTTTTCAATTAACATGCATTTTTAATATAGTCCCATAAAGTGGTAAGTGTTACATATCAAAATACCAATAGACAAAAAGGCTACATTTCAGATTATCTGTATATAATACTCTTATTTTATTAAAAAAATAAAATTTAAAATTTAAAAAAACAAAACAAAACAAAACAAAACAAAACCTAAAGGGTAACCGATCCACCACGTGCTTTCTGTTGCATTTTTACTATAATTAGAATTTAAGGTAGTAATTCCAACTAACATTCTAAGTTAATTAATTTTAGGGGCGTTACATTAATGTTGACACGTGTTTTAAAAAGTTTAAATAATGTGAAATCATGTACACAACATCCTCTTCAAGCTTTTTATTTTCAAACTTACTCCAAATAGTAAAAACCCCTCAATGTCCCCTTTACAGCAAACTTCTGCCTTATCTTCCAGCAACATTGAATGCCCTTTGAGAAGGAGGTTTGAAGGAGAAGGAGAGGATCCAAATGCTTGAAGGAGATCGCTCAAGGAAACTAACGGTGGGAAAAAATGCAGAAGAAAGGAAAAGCTGGAAGCATGCATGCGTGATTTGTGGCAGAGTAGCTGGATGCGTTTAATGCTGAAGATAAGAGTTGGATAGCTAATATATTCCCACATTTTCAAACCTATTTTTCTTCACTCTTTCGTGATTTGAAAACCACTATTAGATTTGTAGTAGACATTTATTGAATTTTAATTCAATGGTTATTTTAAAAGTAATTTATTGGTGTAAAAAATTAAGTGTAGAGAAGTGGGAGTGTGTGTAGCATTACTAATATAAAAAAGAGAGATCAAATGGTTGTGAGAAAATGACTAAAATTTCATCCAAGCCGGTGCGAGAAAATTTGTATTTTTTTTGTTTCTTTCTTTCTTCATGCATGTGGATAATGAGCAAATTTCTTTCAATCTACTCTAATAAATGTCAATGTGCTATAACATGTAAGAGTACTAGTAACAGCTTTCCTTAAACTCCATTATCTTTTCTAGTATAAGAAAAACTGTTAAAAAAACTCAAAAAATCCATGCATCAGCTTCCCTTAGTGTTTCCTAAACTACAGAAACACCAAGAGAACTAAAAGTTGTTCCATTTATCTAGAGAACCAAAAGTGGTTCCCTTAACATTATTTTAATATAAAAAACTTTCTCTTTCCTCTCTTTCATCTAGCATTTATTTTAAACAATTTTTAAATGACTTTCTATTTTTTCTCTCTTTCCCTAACATTTAATTTTAAGAATATTTAAATAGTATAGGAAAATGATAAGAGAAGCTGCTGTTGAGTTTATTTAAATAGGGAAGCAAAAAGTACTTTGGTTTCCTTCATTGAGAAAAAATCTAAGAAAAACTGTTGCTAGTATTCTAAGAGACACATGTTTTCTTTTACATTCTTAAGAGTCATTAACTCTTCTTCTACTAACTTAGGAACCCAAATATTAGATTTTGAGGAACTCAAGTATGTTTAGAGGACATTTAACATTTATTAGAGTGGATTGAAAGAAATTTATGTCCATGGAAAAATGATGGAAGTTTATGGAGAAATAATGAAAACATATTCGTAGTGCGTCACTTGCCGCGTATGGAGACTATTTCATTTTGGACAAAAATTCCATCCAAACTGAGTTAGAGAATACTACTCAAAATGGGTATGATGATTTGTCATATATCTTTATATCATGTGAGAGGCATCTCTCCTTTTAATATAAGTAACAGGGGTTTTCACCGTTAACTCCACTCTCTATCCTTTAACGTTTAAAATTCCTTCTCTCAAACAAAGAAGTCCAAAATTGTTTCTCTTAATGAGTCGTACCAAGTTCATCCCCTTGAAAATCCATCACTTTCTCATATTACATATTATTTTTTATCCTATTTCCTATTCATTTCTTTTGGAAATTCACCATATATTACATTTTAAAGACTCCATAAGGGGATTCTAGTATGACTCTCTATATTTACTATCTATTTTGAGAATAAAATTATTTTTTTTTATTTTAATTATCTATTTTTTTTAAGTATCTACGTCCGGCTACCTAAATTATGAATTTATTTTCACTTTTTCATTTAAATATAATATTTTAAGAAAATGAGAAAATAAAAAAAATTGAGAAAAACAAAAATTTAAAGAGATAAATTAATATTTTATTAATTTAAAGAATAGTAAGAATCTCTTTCATGTTCCCTATGTTGTTGTTGTTTTTTTTTTTTTTTCTCCAAAGTGAGAAGCCGAATGAAAGCAATTAAATAATTTGAAATGAATTTTGACTTTTTAAAATATAAAAATCCTTATTTTAAAGAGTGGAATAAAAATATTTTAAATTTAATATTAAATTTGGCCCTCTATTATCGTAGATAAAATATGAAATGGAGAATTATTTCTATCATTATTTACCATCACTAACGTGCGTGCGATTGAATTCATGTGTTAACTTTTATTTGTTCTTTGTCTTTGTTATGTACCATTTCTGCTTCTTGTTGTCTCTCCCTCCCTCTGCTTGACTTGACACAATCAAGTCAAGCAGAGGAACTTGGTACGACTCAGTAAGAGAGAAACAATTTTGGACTTGTGTGTCGGTGTGATTGAGAGAGAATTTTAGGATAGGAGTATTTTTTTTTTTTCAAGTCAATTTTAGGAAAGGAGTTAATGGTGTAATACTACGTTAAATATATTAAAAAAATAATTGCGTTTCACATGATAGAGAGATACATAACAAATGTTAAATTGAATTTGAGAAATTTTTTCCAAACCATTTTAAAAGAAATTTCTGTCCATTTGGATATGCCCAAAATCTGGGCCAGTGCTGATTTATTTTAATGATAAATTTATAAAAAAGATGGACGTAGATGAATGTTTTTGAACGATCACTTCCCAAGTCATGTATCCAGGTCAATATGAAAATTAGGGCCCCCCAACATTTATATCATGTGTTGTCAGCTGTCATTATTTTAAATTAATTTTAAAAATTATAAGACCGTTTTGACAACAATCTTCTTCCTATTTTTATTTTTCTTACAAAAAAATTTAAAACTCATTTAATCCCTCCAACTTTTTCTTGACCAGAGACTCTCAAGAGAAAGTGTCCAGGGCTTGTGATTGAGTGAGTTTAAATGATATTTATAGTGGGTTGAGGAATATGATATTTTCCATTTATATATATATATATATATAGTATTGTCTTAAAATTTAAGAAAAAATATACATACTCTTCTCAAACTATCACCTCATTGTCAATGTGCCATCTCATTGTCATTATCATATCACCGCAAAATTGGTAGCTGTTTGGCAGGTACGTTAACAATGGAGTGGTAATTTGAGAAGGGTATATGTATTTTTCTTAAAACTTAATTTGAAAGGTTTTTATTTTAAAAAATTCTGTAAAAGCCCCTTCTCCCAAAGCTTCAACGCAGTTTCTATGATCATGTGATAACATATAAATTATTAAATCTATAAAACTTAATTTGAAACGATTCAACGTAATTTGGCCCCATCACATTAAAAATGAACTTTTTAGACATACAACTTTTGCTATGGACTCATTAATCATGAATTCGGAAGTGAAACTGTCAAACTTATATATATATATAATATATATATATATATATATATTATATATATATGAGGCTTTCCCGTCAGTGTGCAAAGGAAGCTAGTATAGCTTGAAATGAAACAATATTATTTCTCAATGGAGTGGCTTTTGTGAAAGCCTTGTTGGGGTTTGCTTGTATTTCTTCAAATTCATCAGCACACAGGCTGCTTCCAGGAAGAGAGGATTGCTCTGCTGGAATTGAAGGCGTTTCTCAAATCCAATATTATTATTTTATCCAGATCACCGCCTTCTTTCGTCGTGGATTGACGACCAAAGAGTAAGTGTTGTGGTTGGGAGAGGGTCACGTGCAACTCCACCACGCTCACGTGATCAAGCTTTCCCTCGACAACATAAACCAAGATCCTAAATACTACGATAACCATCGTTCTCATGATGATGAAGATACTTATAAGAAGCGTTGGTTGCTAAACGTGTCCCTGTTTCTGCCTTTCAAGGAGCTAACAACTCTTAATCTATCCGGCAATGCTATTGGTGGTTGCTACCCAAATGAAGGTATGTTGTCAGCCTTGCTTTCCTTTCTGATTAAGACCCCCTCTTTTGTTTTTTTAAAAAAAATCATTTCTATCAGGCCATCGGTAGCTTTATTTATTTATTTTAATTTTATTTTCTAATCAAGAACCAGGGGAAGAAACAGGGGAAAAAGGGAATATATGGCTAGCTTTATTTGCACCAAATTGAACGATACTCTTTTAATTTTTTTTTTTTTGCAATTCCTCCTCTTTCCAAAATTTTTCACGAATGGGTATTTTTATTGTTTTATTTTGTTGATAGATGGGGACCTTCTTCGGCCTTGGAGTATAGACATGTCAGTTTGAATGGTAAGTCTCACGTTAGATAAATGTGATGATTTTGTTGTAAGTATTGGAAAAAAAAAAAAAGAAATCAGTCTGTCATACGCGCGCAAGGGAGAGATTACCCATGTTAATTGTTGTGTGCAAATTGGTGGTTGTCTACCAAAAGAAGGTATGTTGTCAGCCCCTGCTTTTCCCTTCTTGATAGAAAAAAAAATTCAATTTCTATCAGGCTATGGCTAGCTTTATTTGCACCAAATTGAACGATACTCTTTCAATTTTTTTTTTTGAAATTCCTCTCCCATTTCCCAGGGAAATCACGAAAACTCAATCTCTCTTGACAAATTTTTTTCACGAATGGCTATTTATTATAGTTTTTTTTTGTTGATAAGATGGGGGACTTCTTTAAGTCTCTCTTGAAAATTTCGAGTAGAAGAGGAAGCTAATTAATTGATGGTAAGCTTATACGTAGGGAGAGATTATAAATATTAATGTTAAAGTATACACATGTAAAATGGGGTGAAGGAAGGCTGGCCCACAGTTTTCATTTCCTTCCAAATTGGTAGGGAAAAAAAGAAAAAGAAAGAGAGGAGAAGGGAGACAGTTGGGATGACAGTTTTCCTGTGTTGCTTTTTACTTTCCCTTCCTCACTCTCCTCCTTTTCCTCTCTTTTCCATCAAAGTTGCAAAACAGATTGAGGTTCAATTTGGTGTGGACGACAAATTGACAGTACACTTTTAAAAATTAAAAAAAAAAAAAAAAAAAAATTGAGGTTCAATAAAAACAGATTGACACTACACTTTCAAGTAAACCGTTGGATAATTTCCATGTTATGTAAATCCAATAATAAGATTTGGTTTTAATAACATAGATTCTATGGCTTGCTAATCCATAATACTTGAAATGAAAAGCTATGTTATTAAAATTAGATACATTTGTATTCCATTAGATGAATGGTCATGGTTGTTAGATATATATATATATTGAAGATATGCATGCATTGTATGATTACTTTAGAAATATAGTACATGAATTTTGCGGCACATAAACATTTGTCTTGTCACATATATATGTTCATGACAAATCACAATCATG
>FXXK01000333.1:90256-106690 GCA_900184695.1 Betula pendula
AAAAAGTCAGTGACTATGGAGAGGGGGAGGAGGCATTTGACCTCTTTCGACCCTTTTCCTCCGCCCCTGAATCTATCTCTCTCTCTTCTTTGTTTTAACCCAATTCCAGTATGATCATTTGTTATGAGTTTCCGTAACGTGGGACGACAAATTAATAAGATAATATATTTTTTGTATGATAATTCCAGGAATCTTAGACATCCATATTTTAGGATAATTAGAGGAATCCTAAATCTCCCAAAACAACTATTATAGTTGAATAATTGACTTCTTATTTATTTTGTTAATCAACTCCCTTGTTTATATAGGTGATTACATTAGTAGTATCATAGATGGCTTAAGTACAATCTTGACCATGTATATATATAAAAGCTCTTGAGCACCATCTCCTTATAAGCTAATTTTCAAGTGTGAGTTTTGCCTAAATTTTATGTTATTTGGTATCAGAACTAAACATCGCCATGAATTCGAGTCACGAAAGGGGCTATAGGAATGGTTTTGTGAGAAAACAAATTGAAGCAGTCCAAGTGTTTGGGAGCAAGATCCCTTAAATATATAACTTAAGCTCCCAACGGTGGATAATGGTCATTAGGCATATATGCTATAACTATTATACTTTTAAAGGTAGAAATAACATTTAACTTTTTTAACAGATTTAATTATTATTTAATATTCACTATTTTATTTGATGGACATTAGTATCTTAAATATGATCAGTGTATATATATAGTACTTTCAATGTAAAGCGGGTCAATGTCTAAAATATTAAAAAATAATAATAATAAAATAAAAATTTAAAATTTAAAAATTTTAAAAAATCTTAAAAATAAAATAAAAAAAAGAAGAAGAAAGGTGATCTAGTTTCCAAGAGGTTTTTCATATATTTAGAAATGAAGGTTTAGAATTGTTTCAAATACTTTATTTAATCACCCTACGCTTCAAATATAATCAAGTAATTAATAATCAAAATGACTAATTAATTAGTTTGATAATAAGTCAACAATAGGCCGGTAGAAGAAAGTTGAAATACATGATGAGGTTGAGATTTTGTTTTTGAAGGCAACACTCATCTAAAGGATGGCCCTGTTGTGACTTGACTTCTGTTTTTCTCAAACCCAAACACATAATATATGCTAATTAATGTGATCAACGCCCGTGTTTATAGGCAATAAGTTGTAGCTCAAATTTGTACTTCTTTCACTATAAGAATAGGATAGACCCATAACCATGAACTTAGCTATTGAATACATTTGTATATAACTTATCAAATTCCTATGTCCGTTTAAGAGAAATTTAATTTTCTTTGAAGGATAACTATGAACTTAATAATTTCTATTCGTAATTGACATAATACAATATGAAAATATTTTGTTATGGCTTTTCAAGATTATGTGACAAAATTGTCTCGAAAAGCCGTAAGACAATTTCTTTCTTTTTTAAAAAGAATCAATTAACTATTGATGATATTTGGCTGGCATGACTTTCAAAACATTTTGGGTTCATTAGTGTCATAAGCTAAGCAAAGGATCGCACATAGAGTTAAGTCTCAATATCTTCTTTCTACAATGAATTATATGGGTTTTCAGGTGCTTTTCTGCCATTGTTGTTGTTAGTGTTTGTCAATCTTATTGCATATTAGGATCCTCTAAATTTTTGAAGATAATTCACGATGAATTCTTAATATCCTAATTATTATTTTAAAATTAAATAGTTTCAAATCTTATCTCCTCATATTTATCATATTTAGAGAATTGTTAATTAATTGTATCTTAAATATGGTAAATGTTAATATAACAAAATCTAGAATATTTATTTTTAAAAAATAAAACAAAAAACTTGTTATATATGATTATAAGAACTCTACCATGAAGTTACTTCAAGGAAATCTAGATGATATTGAATTATATAAGTTAACAAAATTTGAATCTTATATGCATTATTTACCCTTATGAATACTCATTTTCTTTTGTTGAATATTTTCTTAAAAAGCAAAAAATGCTTCAATGAATACTTTTCTGCAACACAAAGTGCTTTTAATTCATGCTAATAATACCCGTGGTATTCCTTCAACATTAAGTATTTAACAAAAAAAAAAAATTATTGTACACTATGAAATGTGTTAATTTATACGTATCTCAATCTTCCATTCGTATTCTAATTTCTATCTAACAATTAATGTTGTCCTCATCTTGCGAGATTATCAACTTAATGGACGACTACCAGTCTCGAGTAAAAAATTACATCATCTGATTTTAAGACTAATATAAATTGTAATTGAAGGAGAATTTCTATTTATTATCAACCGGTATGCAATGTTAAAGATTTTAGTGACAATGTCTTTCTTCACTCGTGGTAGGTTTGTCTAATTTCAGTGGGTTGGAGATTTTAAATCTGGCTTACAATGATTTCACTGGTATTTCTCCATCTATCGGGGCACTATCTTCTCTAAAGGCTATATCATTAGTTGGCAATCAGTTCAATGGCTCTTTACCTAAAGGTAAGAATCGACTATAAAATCAAGTGTTTACAATTTGCTAGTATTACCTGTGTAATTAATGATCTACAATTAATTATGAATGTGAGAAAAGGTGAAGGAGCATGGCTGATTTAATTGGTTGTATGCGCTAGAAAGTAGAAGTGTTCAAGCGGGGCGGTTATTAACCGCTTATAACCGGATAACCGGAAATAACCGGATTACCGGATAACCGGACAAACCGAAAAACCGGGAAACCGGAAATAACCGCAACCGGATAACCGGATAACCGGTTAGGCCGGTTGCGGTTCTTAATTTTGAAACGGTTATTACGGATAACCGGTTTGTTATATATATCTATAATAAATTATTTATTTATTATTTTATATATATACTATATTAAAAGCCTCCTTATATATATAGTAATAAAAAACACCTAGCAGGGAGCATGCCTCTCTGTCAAGAGGGACGCTAGCAGGGAGCTCCCTTGCCAGCAGGGAGCAAGCAGGGTGTCCCTGCTCAAGCAGTGAGTAGAAGGGGAGCTCTGTCAAGCTCCCTGCAGCAAGGAGTCCCCTGCTGCAGGGAGCAAGAAAAAAAAAAAAAAGAAAAAAAGAAAAGAGAATATAAACTTGTTTTACTTAATATTATACAATTTTTTTTTCACTCCTATTTGAAAAATTAAATTTTTTTGATGAAAAATTGATTAAAAAATTTTTTTTGTTAATCCTATAACAATAAAAACCGTGTTACCGGTTAATAACGGTTTAAAAACAGGTTTATAAAACCGCTTTTTAAAACGGTTATTAGCAACGCAAGGCTCAGCTCAAACCTGAGGGGGGAATCCAGGATATGAGTTGGTGGATTGGGAAGAGGATATGAAAAATAACAAAGAAAGGTAGTACACTTTCGGTAGCGGTTAGAGGTATATAAATATAGACATGAACCAGAAAGTACGTGTTGATGCGGCATCATACTTAGGTTGGAAAAGTCTAATAAACGATACATAATATAGAACAGTATATGTGTTTTTAATATTTCTTTTTATATATATAACGTTATGCTATAGGAGCTATCTTAAAATTTTAAATATTATCTTATATATCTTATTTTTCTTATATATATTATGTTGTTAAGATAAAGAGGGATTTAATTCTGATTTATTCAGATACGCCATGAAATATGAATTTCTCTTTCTTCGATTTGATTTAGTGTGGAAAGAATAAATTATTTAGGGAATAGATAGAGATCTTGCTTTCATGCTATTTCTTATTCTTTTTTTTCATCTAGAAAGTCTTTGATTGCATTAAATATAGAAGATTCGATGGTACTGAGAGTTATACATTAAACTGATATCTAATATACGAATTCTTAATTTTCAAGGTGAATCTCTTAACCTGATAATCTTAAGGAATAAATATTAGTAGATCCTTACTTTATGATTCTAGTGAGGATATAATCTCGAAAGAAATGAGGGTCGATTGGAATAAAGAACAACTGCGGGTCTTCATTCATCTTATCAGACTTTTAAGCTGCTCCCTTAGCTCATTACTTGGATATTCATTGGATTTTAGTTATAATCGATAATTGCGGGTATATATCTACTCAATTTCATGCGAATTTTATAATTGTTTGAAACCTCAGGTATTGCAACCTTGAGGTGCTTATAATTAAAGTTGTGAAATGAATACCAGCAAGCAATTTAGAAGATAGAACTCTTATTTAATGCTAGGCTATTAGGTCCACTTCTTTAGAATAGAAGTGCTTGGTAATAGTATATTTATATAATCGACTAAGTTTGATCAAGACTCATGGCAATATTTACTCCAAGTTTCTCTTCACTCAGGGTGTGAGAATAGGGAAGAGCTAATTTAGTAAGATCTATATAGAAGAATAAAAGTTAGAAATTGAGTGAAGTGTCTATATATCATTTCTTTGGTACCAATTTGCTTTGAGAACAATATCCTGTATACATCACAGATAGTTGTGTATAATCTTTTCGCTCATATTTAAAATACCTAAAACATTTTCATAAATCAACATAAATAACATAAGTCAATTCGTCTCTATTCGTTGGGATATATATATTCATATGTTGCCATAGTAGATACTTCTGCTTCACATGAGATGAGTATGAGGCTAGAATGGATATGTGATGGATTTGTAACGGGCAGTATATAATAAGATGGGTCAATTTTAATTGAAGGATACACTCATGGGGACAGATAAAAATGTCCATACAATTTATACGAATTTTATAAATCATTATCCACAAAGATGATTTTTGAAGTTTTACTTTTTCCAGTCTCAAGGGGCTTCAGTAATGAGGAAGGTAAGATCAGAGTAGTTGATGACGGATTTTTGGAGTATGATTAGTGTATAATACAGGTGTTTCTTGGATGCGATTACAATTGGAATATTATTATTTGTCCCAGACCATGTTCGGCATCTCTGTTTAACTTAGTGACTGGTTATTTAAGTTTTAGTAATGTCAAAATGTCGCTATTAACGATTGTTAGAATCTTATTTTTCAGTACTCAAGTCTTTACACTTATACTTCAGCTTTTTATAAAGTTCTGAGATAATAAAATCTAGTATAGGACAGGTACTCTGTCGGGCGGAGTGCTGTGGCATAGGGGGCTTTATTATGCTGGAGACTGTAAGCAAAAGTGGTTTAATTTGTAGAATTTAGAGGGTTAACACAATGTTTCTCTCTAGGAACAATTCTTGGATGGTAGCATAGATAAGAAAAGAAGTCCATTTGGATCATGTAGTAGAAGACGATGGCGAAGTATCTTTCGAGGGGATCAAGAATTCTCTCGTGAGATACTTTTACAGATGGGTAATAAATTAGTAACAGTAGATCAATCATTTTTTGTACTTTGATTAGATTTCGCAACCATTAGAGATGTGTCTACCTAGCATCTGCTTAGAGGTCATTACAGGAGTTGTAATAGCGACAGTAGTAATTGAGCAAGAGATTAAATCAGTGAAAATACCATAGAAGATGGGTTTTTATATTATTCGATCTCTATTTCATTTGGAAGAATTAGAGAATAATTAAACTATATATCTGGAATCATCCCTTTAAAGAATGAATACAAGAGTTTAGCACTTTGTTCTATACTTAAGAATAATCGTAATTTGTTGAGAGGTAAAGGAGGGTTTCTAGTGTGTATATTAGTGTCTCTTTGACTAATATAAGCTGATGTGATTCTTGTTTTTGATTTATCAAATTAATAACTCTCGACATGTATAATAGTGTGTCAACTTTCTCGGAAAGTAACTCTTCGTTTCTCTTGGATTTTCATTACAGGACTGGTTGCTTATACTACTGGTCTAATTGTGGAAATAGAATCTCTATGTTCCAACGGACTTTTATTCCGGATGTTTTACAATACGTTAATTAAAACTCCATTTTGTTGTTACATTCTGGGGATGACCAGTCAAGTAGGTGTACGTATTGTCTGATAATAGGCTTCATAGAAAGGGAAATATGGCTTCTAAGAGAATATCTGGTCGGACTATTCCCTTCTTTCGATTCGAGCTTGCATCGATCTGGATTGGGCAAGACTGATAGTATGAAGATTCAAGATGCAGGGCTCAAATTTGAGGACGAGTTCTGTACAGAGAATCAATATCAGACTTTCGTTAATGAATTTGATAGTAGAATAGAGGTTGGTTGACTCTTAGGTAGGTTTCAATATACGGGGACTTCTCTAATTTACGAGTTTTTAGGGATTGGATTTGTCATGTAACAACCTAACTGGTACAATCCCACCAGAGTTAGGAAAGCCATCTTCAATTCGTGCATTGAACTTGTCTTACAATCAATTGACAGGTCACATTCCACAAACATTCTCAAATTTCTCCGAGTTGGAGAGTTTAGACCTTTCTCACAACAATTTGAGTGGAAAAATTCCTTCAGTATTGATTGATCTGACCTCTCTAGCAGTGTTCACTGTGGCTTACAATAACTTATCGGGTAAAGTTCCAGACAGGAAAGAACAGTTTGCAACATTTGAGAAGAGTAGTTACGAAGGAAATCCATTTCTTTGCGGACAACCACTAGAGAATAGCTGCACCAAAGTAGACGAGTCACATCCACCACCAACAAAATCTTCAAATGCAAGTGAAGGGATATGGTATGAAGTAGATCGTCAGGTCTTCTCTGCAAGTTTTACCGCATCTTATGTTATTTTCTTCTTAGGTGCAGCTATTCTTTTTTATATTCATCCTTCTTGGCAACAACGGTGCTTCAATTTAATTGAGGATTTTAAGTATAGGTGTTATTATCCTATTTTTGATACCTTAAAAAGATTTTCAAACCGTCTATATCCTTAGATATATTCAGTTTCCATGGACTTCTTTGGTGGTAGTGATGATATAGCTAAGCGTACATTTCATTATGAATAATGGTTATTGTGCTCTAATATGAGACAAGGTGTTCACTTGCACTTGCTTTCTTTTGTATTGTAATTCTTGTCATATGATGATGAATATTGTTATTGTAGCTGAAAATATTATTAACAGTTTGAATAAACTTAGTTTCTCCATACACATGGTATATGAATACATTTCTAATGGATATTGTTCTTTGCATTAGAAGAAACAAGTAGCCATTGTTATTCCATCTAAACTCGCTCTACAGCAATCTCCAACCCAAATTTGAAACAAGTAGCTATTGTTATTCCCTCTAAACTTTTTATGTCACATTTTCTCATTTCCCATTTGATATCCATCGTTTTGTGTTAAGAACAACCATGCCATTGCTAGCTTACATAGATATCCCCATCATTGAACCATGCAGATACATTGATGCATTGATAATTTGGTGTTTTACCGTATAAATCAGCATTATTATAATTTTATTCACTTCAATACATTCCGGTCTCCATCATTCACAAAATGTACATTGTGACCATTCCAGAACTCAAGACAAAAGCACAGGGAAAAACAAAACATGGATAATAAAACAGGATTGACACAGAGTAGTCGACTATATCAAAGAGAAAGATCAGCTAAGTCAAAAGTTCTTGAAACTGCTTTGCACCATGATTCCACCTTCTTCTTCCTCAACTCCTCATTTAATGTTGAACGGAAAATGGTAGCAGTTCTAAACTTTTCTTCAGAAGCAAAAATCTCATCTTCTGTCCAAACACCAACAGCTAATCCAGCAGCATAGGCTGCTCCAAGAGCGGTTGTTTCTGTGTCAGCTGGTCTCACGACCGGGCTTCCCAACAAGTCTGCCTACAAAACATTAATAAACAAAATCTACAATTATTGGACAAAATAAGGACCACAAAAATGAGCTCTCAATTTGAAGGAAAGAAAAATATTAGATGACAACAACTACTTATGAGAAAGAATACCAAGAACACATGATGATATAAATAGCTAATAAATAAACAAATCACAAGATTAATATAAGATCGCTGACCATATCTGATAAATTAATATTTATTCAAATGAACATTGCAATATGAAAATATCAAAACTGACAGACCTGGTGAAACTTCAACAAGAAAATGACAATTTCTTAAAAATTGTTTAGTGAAAAAAATAAAAAAAGAAAACCCAAAAGACCAATCCTTTCACATATTATCAAATAACTGAATGTATAGAACTAAAAACTTTGAGGAAAGGATCAAGTAAACAGATATAACATAGAATAGCAGCCTATGAACATTTACCAAGATTTACAAAAAAAGAAGCCAATGAACTCTAATTCAAAAATGGTACTCCTCCCCTACAAGAATAGGATGAAGGATGAGATTGTGGGTTCAAGGGCGGAACTACATAGGCCCTTTGGAGGGGGAGGCAGTAGCCCCCCAAAATCTTAAAATTTGAAAAAAAAAAAAAAAATTTCTCTAAAAATTATATGTTTTTTCTAAGATAGACATTCTAAAATTAATTTTTACCCACCTAAAAAGTCTTTTTTCTTGTTCTCCCACCTAAAATTCTAGTTCCGCCCCTTGTGGGTTCAAGGCTTTAAGGAACCAAAGCCTTTTTACACACAAAGAATGAAAAAAGCAAATTTCTCTCTAGAAACCAAAGCCTTTTGAAGTCACTTCTTCATATGAGATCCATAAGCAGCAGGAAAAGCAGATTCAGTAGACGACTTAAAGCAACTCAAACTAGCATCATGTTGCAAGAAAAAAGGTTGCAAAGACTTCCAGAATTTGAGGAAAGCATGCAGCATAAATGGTCCAAGGAGTGACTGATAAATGTCTTATGTGCCTCACACTGATATACAACAAACAGTTTTTTCTAAATGAATTCAATTTTTTATTCCATATCTACTTTCATTCTTTGGGTTTCCTATCGAGCTACTTAGAATAAAAGACATACAGTAGCACCAAAAAAATTGTTTGGTAAAAATTCACCAGCGTATGACATCTGACACAAACTGGAGAAAATGCCAATTATAACTTTTCATGGTCGGTTCTGAGATCACAACAACTAAGAGACCTACATTCTGACACGAGAACAAAAAAGCCAACAGAAATATCAAGGAAAGAACAATTGTTAAAGTCGTTGAAAAGTGAGAAAATCATATTTATTAAGGAAGAAAGACTGGGTAAAGGAGAACTTGGCACAGATTTATAAAACGGGTGTCGATAGAAAAAAGAGGGAAAAAAAGAAGAAGAAAAAGGCTGTATTGCTAGAAAGGGAAAAAAAATATGACAAAAGAAACACAGAAAGCCCAAACCTGAATCTGCATCAAAAGATTGTTAACAGTAGCACCACCATCTACCCTAAGCAAGAATTCCCCCTTCTCATTCTTAACCTCACCCCCCTCCCCTGCATCTTTGTGCATTGAATCCAACACATCTTTGACTTGGAAACACATGCTCTCGAGCACAGCTCGAGCAATGTGAGCCTTGCTTGTAAACCTTGTGATCCCAATACAAACTCCACGAGCATCATCACGCCACCAAGGAGCAAACAATCCATTAAAAGCAGGCACAAAGTAAACCCCACCGGTGGATTCAACCTTTAATGCCAATTCCTCAATCTCACTTGCACTACTAATTATCCCAAGACTGTCTCTGAGCCACTGAACTGCAGCTCCAGCAATGGCAATCGATCCCTCTAGAGCATAATTTGCTGGTGCTTCGGGGCCAAGCTTGAATGCTAAAGTGGTTAGGAGTCCATGCTTTGACTCGATTATCTCTTCACCTGTGTTGAGAAGTATGAAAGCACCAGTTCCATAAGTGCTTTTAGCTTCACCTTTACGACAAGCTTGCCCCACCATTGCTGCATGTTGGTCACCTAAACATCCTGCAATTGGGACACCAGACACTGCCCATCCTTTGGAGATTTTTCCAATAAGCTCAGAATTACTAACAATTTTGGGCAGAATTTCAGCTGGAATGCCTAGGGTTTCTAAAGTGGGTTTATCCCAATCAAGTGTTTTGAGATTCATGAGCATTGTTCTTGATGCATTCGAAACATCAGTAGCATGAATTCCTCCACTTACCCCACCTGTTAAGTTCCAGATTAACCAAGCGTCTATAGTTCCAAAAAGAGCATCCCCTGCTTTCACAGCCTTCTTAACAGCATCCACATTTTCCATCAACCAGAGCAGCTTCACTGCACTGAAATATGTACTTATGGGCAGACCACATACCTCCACAAAATGAGTCCTTCCCCCTTCCAATTCCTTCTCCAATTTTCTGTAAAAATTAAAACCAGAAAAATTCAAATAAAGTACTACCATTCATTCAGAATAAGAAGAAAAGGTGCTCCCAGATTACAGGAACTAAAAAATGCACAGAATGTGAAATACGAAACATATGTAAAGAACAACACTTAAAAACATTGGAACAAAATTCATAATCTGAAATTTTTATATAAAAAAAAAATTGGATATCAACCAAAATTATAGCTGAAACCCAATTCTAAATAGACATTAAACATGAAAATAATTACGCCCAATTCATACTCAGAGATTTCAGGAAATGTGTATAAAAAAAAAAAACTCATAAATTACTCAAATTCAATTCATAAAAATATTAAAACCCAAAGCATAATCATAAATTTGATGAGATGGGTATCAATTAAAATCATAAATAAATAACACCCTGACACCCAGTTCATAATCATATTATCCAAATAATGGAATGGGTATTCATCAAATCCGAACCCAAAAGCAACAACTACCCAAAACAGAACTAGAGTAATCAAGAAATTTTTTTTTGATGAGTAAGAGAAAATATATTAAAAGCACAAAAAGAGCGCAGCCCTGGTACACAGGAAGTATACAAAGGAAGAGTAATCAAGAAATTGATATTGATTACCATCCAAGAATTACAATATCCAAATCTCAAATATCCAATCCCATAAATCATTCAAACCAATCCCATAAAATCTTTCATTCAAATTACCAGAATTTATAATCAATTATATATATATATAAGTAAATTAGAATGTGTAATCAATTTAACTGTAATAAATCCAACCGCAGATAACAATTTAATCTCTCTTAGTATCTGCAGGTTGCTCGAGGAGAAGACCAAGTCCACAGCACCCTACAGTAGCCTAGAGGAGTTCCCAACGTATAAAATGAGAAAAAGTTCCAATTCGACCGAGATTGAAGAAGAAGAATTTTAGAGAAGGTGAAAAAAGAACAGTACTACATCGTATATTATCATCAATCAAAACTGTGTATGAAAACAATCATGCACAAATCAGTATAGCAATGTATCATATCCCCCGTATCACTAACCCCAAAATACAAAATCAAAGGAACAAAAGCAACAACAACCCAAATCCGACGGTCAACAGCTCAAATCCTGGACAAAGGTATACCTGCAAATAGAACTGGTACGAACATCCATCCAAACAATGGCGTTGTGAAGAGGACAACCCGTGGATTTGCTCCACAGCAAAGTTGTCTCTCTCTGATTGGTCAACCCAATAGCCTTCAACCCGCTGTCCACGTTGTGACCATCCGCTGTGGCCTTGTCCACTGCCTTAGCAATGCACACCCTCACACTCGCCAAAATCTCCATTGGATCATGCTCCACCCATCTGCAAAATACCCAGAAAGAGATAAACTTTATAGAGAGAAAGGAGAGAGAGAGAGAGAGAGAGAGAGAAAAAAAAAGAAAAAGAAAGGTATTGATGATATTTGATAATTTACCCGGCTTCTGGGTAGAACTGAGTGAACTCGACCTGGTGAGATCCTACCGGGCGAGCTGAGCGGTCGTAGATAATGAATCTGGTGCTGCTGGTTCCTTGGTCGATTGAGCCAATATACGCAGCCTCCTTGTTTGACATTTTTCCTCTCCACGTCCGCCTTATCTTCTTCTTCTTCTTCTTCTTCTTGCTTTTTCTGTATAATTTTCTTTTGGGTTATTCAGAAAGAGAACAGAGGAAAACAGAGAAAACAGAGTGTGAAAATTTATAAAGAGGAAGAGAGCAAGGATATTATGTAGTCAACTATGGAGAGGGAACAAGGATGACGCTTTACCAGGAAAATTTTGTTGGAAACGGGGACAGGGTTCATCCAAGCATTAGAAAATTGATATCGTTAATAATTTGGCTAAGAAATTCGATAAATTTTTAATTCATGTGGATAATGATCGCCTTTCAATAATTAATTAATTTTTGTTTTTAAGTAGAATAAATTTTCACACTCTGTTTTCAAATAGTCATTGGGATCTGAAAAATTAAGGGGGGTGAAAAATAATTCTAAACATAAACTTATGCCATTAAATTTCGTCCAAATTATATATATTTTAAGGTAAATTAAAATTAAATATATCTGTAAATAAAAAAGGATTATTTGGGCGGATAGTACAAAGTCCTCGTCAAGATCTATATGACCTCATCTCTCCGGACTTCTTGGTTTGCTCAACGACCTTTGAAAATCCGCATTTCATCACCACGTGGCAATTCATCGGGCCGTTTAAATCTATTGCCACGTGGCTGACTCTTGATTGTTCAGACAAGTTGACTTGGGCAAAAGTTAACGCACGCTACGCTCGCGCATTTTCACGGGAATTCCAAATTGGTTGTGAGTGTGGAAAGTGGATAAACTCGCCCACCACAGTTCGTAGTTGACTTTTGAATTTTTTTTTTCTTTCTTTTTTTTTTGGTAGAAATATTGTTTAAGTGATTCCTACTTTTGTGGTGTTTATAACTCTAATCTGAAATTCACTTTGGTTAATGATTTTCAATTTGATTAATTAGCTTCTTGCATTTATAGGTTTTTACAAATTACTTTTTTCTAATAGAATTACATAATATACACATTATTTATAACACATTATCCATGAAAATACCAAAATTAAATTAAGTGCCGGCCCATGATCCTTTCACATCTCTTGAAGATGAATGCGATCATAAATTATTGAAAATGATTTTCAAAAGTATCTACCAATTTATCTAAACAGTGATGTTTTGCATCATTTCTCGTTTGTCTTTTTGTTGCATTTTTCAACAGAAGGCAAATTTTTCTTTGGCTTTTCGCTCCATACTATGTTCCTTAACTTTCTTGGCTCCATTGTTGATTATCTTACAATCTTTTTTTCTTTTTGGTTAAGGGATGGGGGTGAAGAGGAAAAGTATATTCTGATTATAAAGCTTATTGATCTATGACTTAGTGGACTGGTTCCGGATTAGGAAAATAAATAAATAAAAATAAAATTAGAAAAATCGTGGACTGTTTCCGGCCGTCCAAAAGGAATCAGTTTTGATGGATGAGAACCAACTAATGCAGGCATTTAAAATGGTAGTTTAGTTGAGTATAAAAGTTGGTTGGCTAACAACCAAGACAAAATAATCGTGCATTAAATACTGGAGAAGCTCCCTAAGAAGCATTGGGACAATTGAAATAAGGGGATAAAGCTGGTTGACAGTTGTACCAATATTTGATTGCCCGCAATTTTTGATATTATCCATGAATTTTATACAAATATAATATGAATTTAGAGAGTTAAGATTGAAGTGTTTGATTTATTTAATTAAATGGATCGAGTTATGATTGACATATATAGTCATATATACATGCCTTAACATGACCCGACACGTAACATTTAAGACTGACAATTTTTTATATGACTCGCGAATCCAACACGAACTCAACATAAAATTAGTGAGTTGGAGTTAAGGGGTCTGACCATTGAGTTAAGATTGACCTATATAGTCTTATATCCATATTTCAACGCGACCCAAATCTGACATGCGAAAACAAACTCCACCCCTAGCTTGTTCAATTCTTTAGCTGATGCCAGGTTGCCAACAATTTCTTTCTACATGCATGTGTGTTTCATCTCCATCTAATCTCATCTTCCTTGCCCACTACATTTTTTTTTATTTTTCTCTAACTCTCCAATCTAGATTTACATCCTAGTAATTTGCCTTCTAAATTGCTAGTAATTTGGACAATATACGTGAGAGGTCTCGTATAAGATTCACCTGCTCGAATAGTTGACCGAACAAATTAAAATTTATTTGAACAAGTGAATCCCATATAAACTCTCTCACGCATAGAATCTAAATTGCTAACAATTTAAACAAAAAACTATTAACAATTTAGATAACAAATTGTTAGAGATGATGGATCTCAATTTCTTTATATGGGTAAGTGGCTGTGTATGGCAAGGCTTTTTCTTCATTTCATTTTTGGGTCAACCGGTTGTTGAGCCCTTTCTATCCTTTCAATACAAACCTACACAAAACACAAGCATGCACACTCTTGTCATTTTCACCGGCTTTTTGCATGTTCAAAATTTATTATAATTTTATATGAATAGTAGATTTTCAAATTAAATAAATTTATTTATTTATTTATTTATTTTTATCAAACGGCTTAAAAAATATGCTTACTAAAAAGGTGAGTGTTTCTTTTTTATTTTTATTTTTGTATTTATCCAAAAAAAAAAAAAAGTAAGGTAAAGAAAATGGCAAAACTTCTCAAAAAAGCAAACTTTTCAGACGGTCAAAAATCAACGGGGAAAACGCCTTGCCAAATTGGACGTGCTGCTATTATCCAGTTGCTCAAAAACTCACGGCTTGCTTGATTTTTGCGATTCTTGCGATTCCCGTGATTTTGAGAAATCTATCTTTAACACTAGGAAAGAAAAAACAGCTGACAGTATTCTCCATACAAAGCTTCCCTCCTCAAAAAGCTATCCCTATATTATTGACGTGTAACTGTAACAGAAATCCTCAATTTTTTTTTTTTTTCCTATTCAATAATGAGAAAATGTTACATGGGATGAGTAGGCACCCTAACAACAAAGCCCAAATGAAAATAACAATACAGAAACAAAAATAAATAGTGGATAATGATTTCATTAAAGATCTCAAAGAGACCAATAACAAGCCGGAACATGAATTCTCAATTAAAATGCTAATTAAGCTATTAATTTGTAGTTTGAATGAGCCTTAATTGTGGCATCAATCAAACCTAAGCAATACTAATGCAAAAATAAATGATTCTTTGCATTCTAGCATTCATCTCTCTTATAATTTTATTAAGTTGGCATACTTCATTTATTATTAGTATTTTTTTTTCTTTTTAATTAAAGTTGGATAGAACATACCAACTCAACAAAAAATGTACACAAAATAAGTCAAAATGCCAAAAAAAAAAAAAAGCATTTCTCCATATCAAATCATACATTCTACACTAAGGGCGGGATATTTGCCGACTTCCTACACTTCTCTTGCAGCTAGCATTCATATTGGGCTCAACAAATGTTTGGCTAAATTTTAGCTAAAACATCACTTTTTTCATTTTAGCTAACAACTTTTCAAAAGAACCTACGCATCGGTTCAATTATTTTAGCTAACAACTTTCACTATTCCATTTAAATATTCTTATTATTATTTTTTTATTCTTTTTTATTATTTCTCTAACAATCATATTTTTGAAACCTTATCATTTCTTAATAATCACATTTTTAATTTGTCTTTTTTTAACAGTTCCATTTTTAAAAATTCATTCTTTTTATGTTTTTCTAACCGTCTTTACAAAAAAAAAAAAAAAAGTTGAAGTACGAGAGAGAGGAGAGAGGAGAGAGGAGAAGCAGGAGAAGAGAGAGAGGGAGAGAGACGGGGGGAGACGAGAGGAGGAGAGAGAGAGAACATGAAGAAAGGAAGCGCAGGAAAAAAAAACAAAAGAAAGAAGAGAGAAGGACGGTGAGTGAGAGAAAAAAAATATTTTTTTATTATGTTTGTTGAGCTATAGTGCTCAACAAAGTTGCTGAGCACTGTAGCAATTCAACAAATTTTTGGGTATTTTGCTGAGCTGGATGTGGGGCTTTTTTCAATTTTTTTTTGCTACAATGGATGATGGCACAAACCCAAAACTCTAGGCTATGTTTGATGGACATAAAAACTGATTTTCTGATTTTTTTAATTGAAGGAAATTTTTATGCGTCACAAAGTCAAGATAAGGGGTGTGTTTGGCAAGAGTCATGGGCTGGGTTTTTAAAATCCAAAAAAAAAAAAAAAAAATTAACTTTTTATATTCCATCAATCACCTTTTAACAATTTTTTATTTTTTATATCACATCAAACATTTTTTTATTACCATTAAAATAAAAAATTCACAAAAAAATAAAACTTTTTCACTTTTCCATACAAAAATTTACAACATTCATTTTACTTTATATCACATCAAAAGTCAACAACCCTCAACCCCAACTCACAACCTTTGCCAAACATACCCAAGAAGTTGGTAGGTACTAGGGTTTGCATTTAAAAAGTATGGGTTTGTAGAACCCACTTAATAAAATTGCATAGCAAACTTTTTAAAAAGTATTTAGTGTTTTCACATAAACATATACTAAACATACAACAACAATTTATCTTTTCAAGGGTAAAGCTAACTTTTTTACCAATAAAAAATAAATAAAGTAAAAAAGAAAAAAAGTGGATATGCGGCTACCCTCAACTAAGGATTGGGGTGGCCCACAGCCACCCTGGAGCTGTTAGGGTAACTGTGC
>FXXK01000333.1:107205-213325 GCA_900184695.1 Betula pendula
GGTTGTGTTTTTGTTTTTCAAAGCATAAAAGGCTTTTTGATAAATTTAACAAATTTAACCCTCGTTTTTGTAAGAATATGATACTCTCAATTTCAAGTGAATTAAAGATGAAATATTTCATGGTCGAGATTTTGTTTAGTTGCATTTAATAGTGTATGTGGTGTCACATCATTAAAAATTTTAAATGACATAACAACATATTCACTATATGACAATACATACATCATTAGATTTATAACATCTATTAAATTACAACTTATTTTAAATGATATTTTAACACTCCCCCTCGCGTGTGATAGGAAAGGTAGACTAATCATATGGATCTTACATATTCAATGATTGATTTAAAAAAAAAAAAGATGGAGATTGATGAGTCTCATCATTTAAATTATATTATAACATTTCTCATCGCGTGTGAGTTTAAACTATTCAAAAAAAAAAAAAAAAGTGAGGTCCAACACGTGAAATTTTTAACTAAAATGGAGTGAATGATAGAGATAAAGTTTAAATTCAGGACCTCTCTTCTAATACCATGTTAAATTACCATTTATCACAAAAATTTAAACTAATACGAAAATGTAAACTTAATCATTTAAATTATATTCTAACAACATCTAATATAAACCATAAAATAATTTGAAATTGAGAAGATTTTGATCCATTTTTGTAAGGGGGTTTCACATCAAATTCAATCCCTTATTTAACACAAGCAAGCTTCCATAATAGTTTGCAAAAGGTAGAAAATCAGTTCTCCGTTTGAGTAAAATAAATTTACAATTTCTTTTTTTTAAAAAAAATCTCACTTGATAAGTTTTAATTGAACCATTCGTAAAGTTGAAAAAAGCTTGATTAATTTATCTGAGTGTTATCAATTTTAACTAAATTTTTTATATATAATCTATTAGTTGAGGCTTGTTTAATAGTAAATACTGATATCTGATTTACAAGAAAATTAACGTATCTAATCTGAAAAAGTTCATCTAAGTCACATTTATTTCAAGGTAAAAGCCTTTCTTGAAAATAGTTTTCATATATTACAATATTTAGTGTGGACGAAAATCATTAGTCAATGAAATCTATTTTTGTCCAATATCCAAATGACCGAGCCATTTTTTTAGCCCATTTTTTATTTATTATTCTTATTTTATGCACTATATATTTTCAGTTGGATATATTGTTGGAGACCTCACATCCTCTTAATTTTTTTTGTTTTCATATAACCCTTTTCCCATTTAATTTTTTTTTTTACCCAAAAAAAAAAAAAAAAAAAAGCCTAGGCGTATCATGCACAGAATGCACAAAAAGGCTTACTACAAGCTTCATAGGGCCTTTTTTTTTTTTAATTGAACAAGGAAAAGGGCTACATGAAAGGATTTTTCTCATTTTTGATCTGAATGGATGAGAAGATGAGGATCCTATAAAAATGCTTCCAAACATAAAGTTTGAAACGGCCCAACTCCACAGGGCTTGCTTGTGTTTTGTGGGTCTTTTGATGAAAATGGGAATAGGCCCAATACTGAACATATTCAGAATTCTACTTTAAAAGTGGCCCGACTTGAATAAAAGGAGTCTCACAAGATTCTTTTTCATTATTCTTCAATTTGATGCCCTGCCCATACACCTCATTAGGAGTGTCCTGCCAATATTTGTTCAGATAGACCCACATGGTCCATGGAGAATATAATAATATAAATTATATAATTCGTATTGGCTCTGCCTCTGCCAATGGCACTAAACTTTACTGCGTGAATCACATTCAAATACTTCCAAAATTAACGTTTATAATTATAATTATATGCTTTAATTTTTACACAAATTTAGCCTGCCTGAATCAGCCTTCCTCAGTATGCACGTGCATAGGAAATTAGGTATTCTAAATATTTAATCCTAACCAAAAGGTTGATATCTATTTAAACCATAATTAATGATGGTTTTAATCAAAAAAGCATCTACAAAATACAGATGCTTGGATCTGGGAGAGTAATTATCTTTTTATTTGTTTTGTATGCCACCACAAAGTAGAAAAAAACGAGAGGCCAGGGCCCAAGGAGGTGATAAGGATAGAAAAGGGTTACCACTCATTGGATATTATTATTCCATTCACAAGAAACCCTAGACTTGGACAAAAGGCCCAATCTGCTGAAGCAAAGGTGGTATAAAACATTTTTTTCAAATTTATAAGCCATGCTAATTCAATAAAAAAATATTGGTGATTATATCACCAATAAAATAAAATAAAATAAAAACTAACTTTTAAAAATTGGAAAAAAAAAAAAAAAAATTACCGAACCAGAATGTAAATGTCAGGTTGTTTCAAATAAACCGACAGTTTTGGGTGAAATAATTATGGACAAGTTAAAATATACTTTTTCATGATCAGCAAATGTCGATGGTCACATGGTTGCTTTGATACGATACCAATAAAATGCAATAAACTGCTCATTATTTATGGAGCTAACGATGTGAACCATAATGATATAAATGACAAAAAAAAATAATAATAATAATGGCAACAAAACTACTTTATATAATTGAAAATTATTATTTCAATTTTTCATTTTGTTTCCTCTACATCATTCTCTTTTATAAACCATATTTGATTGTGGATCTCATCGTGGATCAAGAGAACGTGTATAAAAAAGCACATAGGAATTGAAATAGGAATATAGGATTATTCGGGATCGGGGATCAAGATTCCCTGCAAATAGACAAACGATGCAATCTATCCCATCATTTTGGCCCGAGGACTTGAGGATAATGGCTATGTTTGTTAATTTTTTTTCATTTTTTCAAAATTATTATCATTTTTAATATTTTATCGATTACCTTTTAACAATTTTTTTTATTTTTTATATTACATCACTCACTTTTTATTACTATTTAAATAAAAAGTCCTCTCCCACTTTCTTCCCTTCATTAAACAATGGGAAAAATATTTTTTACTAAAAAAAAAATTAATTTAGTCTTTAAATTAAAAATGTGGGAAATTCAAACAAATCCTTTAGTAAACATGTCGTCTAATTAATGAATGGCTTGTGATATGAATTTGAACATATGTTCAACGCTTGGCTTGAGTTTGAGCCAAGTTTGAACATTTGTGTTTTCAATCGGGCTAAATTTAGAAATCCAATACCTAGCTCGATCCGGACTCAATTACCGTCTTAGTTAGGTGTGGTCGCTCCCATGCAGGTGTGGAGGGGTCCACCCCTCCCAATCTTTTTATTTTTATTTTTCAGGGTTAATTCCTTTTTCAATAAAGTAAAAAGTTATTTTTATAACTAACATATCAAAAGTGCTAATGTGGCATTAATGAGGTTAATGTCACGTCAGCAATTTTAGACGACTTTGGATAGAATGAATGAAATGAAAAATTTAAAAAACTTAAGAAGTTAAAAGGTTAGATCTAGAAATTTAGAAAGTAAATTGAAATCATAACTACCCTTCTTTTTTTTTCTTTTTTTTTTCAGTGCATCTTGCATAAGTGTTGGGAAAAGATGTGTCGGCATAGGTCATTTTTTTAGTAGTCATATAATTATTCATGAGTAAAATTATATTTATCCTAAAAATAATAATATTTTAAAATTTAGCATGTATATAAAGATTCGTTTTTTTTTTTTCTAAGAAAATGAGTGTACCTCCCACACACACTCATATATATAAGTTTGGCTCAATTGAATTTAATGAGCGAAAGACGGTAGGAAATTACATAAAATCTAAGAAAATAATTATCAAAATTAGAAATTTAAGACTCTTTTGTTTTGACGTAAAATATTTTTTGGCATTTGGTGCGTACAAAATATCATAAATATTTTTTATATTTTCATTCAATCATATTAATCTATAAAAATTGAAAATTTTTTTTTCAACATAAAAATATTAATATAAATTTTTTTTTTAAAAAAAAAACTAGCCTAAAAATTTGAGTTCTTGCAAAGTTCGGTAGTGGTCTTGCAAAGTTCCGACGGTGGTCTGACGGAGTTCTGATGGTGGTCCGATAATTTGAAAATGAGAAGCTCAAATTTAGAAAATGATTTACAGTTTTAAAAAATGGAAACTACTTTATAGAAATTAAAGAAACTTTTTCGGTCAAACCGAAAATAATTTTTGTTGACTATTATTTTCAGTCGTACCAAACACTAGAAAATACTAAAATATTTTACATAAATCATTTTATGCTAAAACAAACGGAGCGTTAGTATTAAATTTAAATCACATGAATACTTATGTACTAAAATTGATTTTTTTTCCTTAAATAAGTTATCTTCCTCCCTTTCCCCAAATTTATTTTATCCTAGTAGTAGAAGCCCTCTCTATCATTTTTTTCACTACCAATAAAATAATAATATTCTACAATCTAGTGTGCATATAAAAATACAATTTTTTTTTTTCTAAGAAAATGCTTGTGCATACACACACTCATATATATATGACGTTGGCTCATTTGCATTATTAAATTGAAATTTTTTTAATTCAATGAGTGAAATACTGTGGGAAACTTCCTACATAAAGAAAAATAAAAAGGTTAAAAACAAATTAAAAAGTTGGAAAACAGGAAAAGTAGATAAAAATGTAGCCAATTATCAAATTAGAAATATAATACATTGAAGAGAATATCATCTCAACAGATTTAAGTTCACTTAATTAAACAAATTTATTTTCTTGTTATTACGTACCTTTTCTTTTCATTTTTCCATGAAAATAGAAACCTATAACCTCTCATGCTTCCAATCCTACCAACCACACCCTTTTTTAATTTTTTCTACACGGGCGCCTATATTGTTGAAAATGTTAACCATTTAAATTTTATATGAGTAATATTATAAATTACACTTTTATTCTACTAACAAAGACTAATTAGCACTGCCACTTCACTAAAATAAAACAATAATAAAATAAAAGTGTAATATAATTTCTACCCTTAATGATGCATCTGTGGTGTCGGTTCAACAAGATAGTTGCCTACGGTCATTTTCTTTGCGGATCTGTATTTTGTCAAAAAAAAAAAAAAAAAGTTCTTTCCTTTTATTTTGAATAGAAAAAAGAAAAAGAAAAAGAAAAAGCCTCTTTCCTTTTATTTGTTGCCCACATGCATGCAGAAACAAGTAAGGAATAAGTAATCATTAGCACGTTACGTTAGAGCATTCTCATCCGGCTCCTTATTTTTATCCTCAAAGTAGGAAGTAAAATCAGTTTTTCCTACTTTAAAGAGCCGCTTTTTCTAAACACCTACATCCGGCTCCCTACTTTAGGGATACACTTTGACTTTTTTATTTAAATATTAATATTTTAAAATTTTTTTAATTCTTTCTCTAAAAGGAAAAAACAAATAAAATTAGAAAAATTAAAAAGTAGGAGAGAGAAACTAATATTTTATTATAAAAAAGAAGAGTAGGGAGTGAAATGGCTCCCTACTAGTAGGGAGCCATTTCATGCTCCCTACTTTTTTCCTCAAACTAGAGAGCCGGATGTGAGCAATAAAATGGTTAAAAATCAATTTTGGCTCCCTACTATAAGGATATCCCTATAGTAGGGAGCCGGATGAGAATGCTCTTAAAACACAACTTGAAGTCCCCTTAACTCCGACGGAAGATCATAGGAATTAACCGAACAAAAAGATTTTCAAAATAAAAATATTAACAAATAATTTAAACACAAAACACAAATAAAAATATATAGAAATAATTTTTACTATTATATCATATCAGGGCATTTTTTTTTTCAAATAAAAATATAATCTAAAACACATTAACAAACAACCCTATAAAATATTGTATAATTTATATAGAACCACTTGTCTTTGACAGTAATTTTGTTATCTTTTCCACGTAATCATGCTTTAACAATTAAAAAAAGAAAAAGAAAAAAGAGAAGTATGTGATTTAGTCGTAATTAAAACGTGAAAAAAGAGAAAGAAAGAGAAAGATAGATTTCGATGAAAAATTAGTTCAATCTCATAAGTTGGAAAAACAACCCCCACATGCAACAATAGCAACTAATTAAACCATAATTAATGATTAGTAGTATGATTTGACAAGGTGGCCGATGTATTTGGTATGGATTTTTCGTGGTGGGGTGGGTTTGTCCCCGTGGGTAACCGGGACCCCCCAATGAGGTGGGAGAAAGGTGGGACGTCTTGGTTACGTTAGGTTAAAATAGCCAACTGGAATATTGGAGTTGAGTTCTCTAATCGAGATCGGTGGCGGGTCCCGACCCGAGTGCGTGTCAAGGGGACCAGCCTTGAGAACCGAGTCTTAACCTTCACTCAGCGGCCCACACCGCGAGTGTGCCGAGTCAGAGTGCGTCGTCTCTGTCTCTGTCTCTCTCTTCTCTTCATGATAAAGCAAACAAAAGCCTATGGCCACTATGTGCAAGCTTCCAAAAAGGTCACCACTCACCTGGATTTTGCCCTTTGGTCCATACAGGCGCTTCCGCTTTTGCTGCTTCCACTCCCCTGCCCATTCCATTTCAGACACTTTTTTATTTTTGGAAAAAGTATTTGTACCCCTCAAATTTATGTTGTTTCAAACTATCAATTTAAGTAATGTTCTCTTCAACTTATTAAAAAATTACAATACCACATCAGGTTTTAAAATGATAAAAATATTCTCAATAAAAAATAGAAAAATTAAAAGAAAAAACAAGACTCATGGCCATCGTGAGTTGCCTTTTTTTTTTTTTTTTTATTTGAATTTATAGAAGTATTTTTGAACAAAATTTAGGAAGCTTTTTTGTCTTTTTGTAGGATAAAAGAGGTATATTGCAATTTTGGGAGGGGAACATTCAGGGGTATAACTAGAATTTTAGGTTTGAGGGAGCAAAACTAAAGAAAAAAAAAATTGAGGAGGTCAAAATTGGGACAAATTTAAAATTTTGGAGATGCCACAGCCTTCCAAGATCCCATGTGGCTTCGCCCCGAGAAACATTGCTTCATTTGAAAATTTGTGAAAAACATTACAAATTGCATAATAGTTCGAGGGAGGTTTGTCTATTTTTTGTTCTTTATTTTAATAACAAGCTACATTACTGGTAGATAGTTATGTAGTGCTATCTCTTACAAAATGATTCTTACTATGATTTTTCTTTTTTTTTTGTAATTCAAAATGTTGTAATGTTGGTCATCATGTAATTGTGAAAATAACAGAAATTTGAACCCAAATCTTGTAAATATGAAAGTGTGGATTAAAAAAATTTTAATAATACATTATAAATGATGCAAAGAGAAAAACATTGGAACGGATCTTCTTAGGTAAGTGAAAATTATTAAACACAAAACATTGGACCTCCAACGTTGGTGGAGACTGGAATGCAATAACATGGAGTGGACATAGTCACGTACGGGAAAACAGATGTCGGAAAGTAAATGAAAAAAAGCTTTAAAAAAAAAAAAAAAAATTGAAAAGAGTATTATCCGGATTGGAGGCTTTGCACGCCATTCAATACACGTGACGTCAGGACCCTCCAAAACCGTTCCAAAGACAACCCACAACGTCCTCAACCACAAAATGATTCTGAGCCACCGTCCCCTGCTCCGAGCCACACTCCACACACCGATACTCCACACTTATCCAACGGTTCACTTTCTCACCACCCGCGTTTATCACGTGGACCCAGCCACGGCCTCTAATTATAAGCCCTATCGAATTTGGTGAAGCATCATTTCGACTGCCGGTGCGGTGCAAGGAATACATTGTCCTTTGAAAGTTGAAACTTGAAAGTATGAAAAAAGCAACAAAAGTGTGGTAAAATAAAATAAAAGCGATTCCGACATTGATGCGTCGAAAATAAGCGCTTAATTTTTATTTATTTTTAACCATTCCCGCTTCACAATATAACCCGGTCCCACATCTTAATCGACCGTCGGATCACGAGAAGCTTAATCCAACGTTCCATATCATAGATTCGACGTGACACTGAAACAACGAAACACACATAAGCATTTTCCCTTAATCCTCGGATATTTAATATAAATCCACCTGAGCCTCGCCAAAGAGCTTCCCTCTCTGTGACTCCTCCGTTTCTCTTTATCCTGTGTGTTAGTTGAGGCTCTGCATTTTTGGGCGTGTACGTACACGGGAGAGGAGCTAGGGTTCCGGCGAGGATGGCATTGCTCTCGGAGCTTGCGACGGAGATCGTGATACCGGTCTGCGCCGTGATAGGAATCGCGTTCTCGCTCGTGCAGTGGCTCTTGGTTTCGCGCGTGAAGCTCACGCCCGAGCGCCACGCGCCCTCCCCCGCTAACAAGAACGGCTACGGTGACTACCTGATCGAGGAGGAGGAAGGAATCAACGACCAGAACGTCGTCCTCAAGTGCGCTGAGATTCAGAGCGCCATCTCCGAAGGTGAGCTCAGCGTGTAGATCTTCAGGTTTCAGTTAGATCTGCGTGCTTGTTTTTCTTCTTCTTGTTGTTCATGTTTGCGTTTTTTGCTTTTCGTGGTAAAAGTTGAGGTTCGGATATTGTTTGGCAGTCAGGAAAATGGAGGAAAGCATATGAAGTAAAAATATGAACTTACATTTTTCGTTTGTTTTGTTGTCTCAAGATAACACGAAGCTTTAGCTCCGTTTGACCGTTTGGTTGCGAGAAAACAAGCAAAAATAAAAGAAGAAGAAAGTGAACTTTATGCTTAACAAACTTCTTCTTCGGCTACCAAACGGGGTGTTAGGGGTCTGTACGGTAAAGAAATCCCATAAAAACGTCTTCTTTTTTACGACTACCACGTATAGTTTCTTAACTTTCTACTGAGCTCGCTCTTCTGAGTGGGATTAACGTTAACGTTAACGTTAACCGTTAACGCCCTTTATTTTTGTTTTGTACTAGTATTTTCTTGCTGCGTTTAGATCTAGATCAGCTATATATTTGGGAAGAACATAATCAATTAGTAACGAAAAATGCTTCTTTACAATATGGCGTTGATTCGCCGAAATCTTTGTTGGGTTGGTATAGTCCATGGTAGATGAAGCATGCCGACTCAACAAAAATTATACTTTGATGGACACCAAAATACAGTTCTACTCGTCGTTTTAAATTTTTGCTACTGGCATGTTAATGATTTTGTCGTTATCTATATAAGGTCATTTGGCTTTTCAGTGTTTATTGAAATTGTTATTAGTGCGCTGCACGCGTGGTGCACGTGAATGATGTCATCCACGATATGTGGCCTTTTGTGGTTTAGGCGTGTAGCAACTTTGGGCATCGAAGATCGCGTGCGTATTTGTTTATCATAGAAAGAAAAAAATTCACTTGTGACTATTGTTTTCTCTTTCGTATTTTATTCTTTGGGTTTTCATATTATTGTTGGGGGTATAAAAGGTTATTTGTGTTTATCTTATTGTTAAAAATAGGAGCTAAATTTTTTGTCCTATGTAAATCAAGTTTTGTTGCTGATTTGGAACTATTGATTTAGGAGACTTCTCTTGTTAAAGAAAAGAAAGAAAGAAAATGGCATGTGGAAATGGAGATGACCCTAATTTTTGCTAAACAGTAGAGGCATGCTATATATATTCTCTCTTAATGCTAATAAAAATTTATTTGTGGAAGTTAGATTTATTGGTATTTCCCTTCTGGATGACATTATTCTTGTTACTTTCATTATTATTTTCGCAAACGTGTGCAATGGAATCTTCTTACTCCAGTTAAATTCTTAGGAAAAAGTGCATATATTCTCTCAAACTAACATCCAATTTGTAACGTCCCCCTAACTATCAATTGCATTGATGTCCCCCCAACCATCTAAACTTTGTGATGTACCCCTTTTGTCCCGTAAAAAGACAAATGCTCATAAAAATTCTCAGAAAGACAAATACCTTTATACATTTGAAAAAAGCAAAAGAGAAAAAAGAACCCACGGTGGCTTTTACCAAATTCTTAGAATAAAATTCGTGGTTAAACAATCTTGTCATAATGTTATTTTTCCATGTCTTGGATGGCAGCATTTGCAACCCTTTACTTGGTCACTTATGATTTGAGGATGCCAATATATAGATCTTTCTTTTATTCACTCCGCTTCCCTTCTCTCATTGCTTGACTTACATGAGAATCTTTGACCATGCGTTGATGAGACTCTTGATTTGACTTCTCTAGTATTGTGAATAAAAATTTATAATAATGTGGTTCTTGTTAGTCCCTGATTTTTCCGCATTTTTAGATGTCATCCCGCTTTAGTGCTTGATTTTATCTAGCATTGCCAACCTATTTGCAACTTGATATATTGCACTTTATCTTGTAATATATATCGATTTTAACGATTTCTCGATTACTTATAAAAAAAATTATTCTGCAATGTGGATTAGTTTACAATCTACGTGTGGAATTGCATATGATTTTAGGCTTTTCGCTGTAGGCTAATTGTATATACCGATTGCAAGCAAATCACCATATGGTTGTATTTCTATTTTATAGAACTGTGGTTTGCATTCATGTAACAGGTGCGACATCATTTCTCTTTACTGAATATCAGTATGTTGGGGTCTTTATGATTGCTTTTGCAATTCTGATCTTCCTCTTCCTGGGGTCTGTTAAGGGCTTTAGCACGAAGAGCCAGCCCTGCACTTATGATCAGCAAAAGCTGTGCAAGCCAGCACTTGCAACTGCAATCTTCAGCACTGTTTCTTTCGTGCTTGGTGCTGTCACCTCAGTTCTGTCTGGTTTCCTTGGGATGAAAATTGCTACTTATGCCAATGCAAGGACAACTTTGGAAGCAAGAAAGGGTGTGGGCAAGGCCTTCATTACTGCATTCAGGTCTGGAGCGGTGATGGGTTTTCTCCTTGCTGCAAATGGTCTTTTGTTTCTTTACATTGCCATCAATCTCTTTAAGTTGTACTATGGCGATGATTGGGAAGGTCTTTTTGAGGCTATCACTGGTTATGGCCTCGGTGGATCTTCCATGGCACTCTTTGGAAGAGTTGGTGGTGGTATTTATACCAAGGCTGCGGATGTTGGTGCTGACCTTGTAGGAAAGGTTGAAAGAAACATTCCAGAGGATGACCCGAGAAACCCAGCTGTAAGCCATATCTCTCCTCTAAAGTTAGTTGTTTTAGTCCATGTTCTTATGGTTTTCTAATGATTAAATTATGTTTTCATTCATTCAGGTAATTGCAGACAATGTTGGTGATAATGTTGGGGATATTGCTGGAATGGGATCTGATCTTTTTGGCTCGTATGCTGAAGCATCTTGTGCTGCTCTTGTCGTTGCTTCCATCTCCTCTTTTGGTATAAACCATGATTTCACTGCAATGTGTTATCCACTTCTCATCAGTTCTATGGGCATCCTTGTCTGTTTGATCACAACCCTCTTTGCAACTGATTTCTTTGAGATCAAGGCTGTCAAGGAAATTGAACCAGCACTGAAAAAGCAACTCATCATCTCCACTGTTCTCATGACCGTGGGAATTGCGATAGTTAGTTGGATTGCCCTGCCATCATCCTTCACAATTTTCAATTTTGGGACTCAAAAAGTTGTGAAGAACTGGTAAGACTAAATTCCCTTTCACATGTGTTATGTATAAGCATATAAGGTCTTATTCTATATACATTGTTAGCCATGCATCTAGGCTTCAAGAACTTTCTAGATTTTTTCTTTCTAATATATGATTCACATATTATTAATCAAATGATCTGGTAATTATTCTAATTTTGGTTCATATGTATTTCTTGGTGGGGTCTTTAGTTTTTAGGTTCCAGATGTAATACATTTGTGTATGCTCTATACTGTTTCACAAAGAAAGGTGTTCTTCAACCTGGATTTGTTTAATGACATTGGGTCTGAAATTTTCTGAATTCAAGCTTTCTGTACCTATATTCTCATGTTCTTAGCCAAGTATGTAAAATGAACATCGGCACTGGATTGTGAATTACAGAGACCAGTAACTACCTGGTGATGTGCTCATTGATTTGATAAATTACTGAGTCAAGATTGTTTGAACTCATGCTGCTTTAACCACGGCCGAATTCCATAAGTTGGCTCCCACAAGTGTTCAGATATATGAACTTGTAGAACATTATAGATATGCAACTAATGAAATAATTTGTGCCTGCAGGGAGCTCTTCTTGTGTGTGGGTGTTGGTCTTTGGGCTGGACTTATAATTGGGTTTGTTACAGAATATTATACTAGCAATGCGTACAGGTATTAAAATATTAATATGACAATGATTCCATCCCTTTGCTTCTAACCTTCATATATTGACCTGAGCATTTCCTTGCAGCCCCGTGCAAGATGTTGCTGATTCCTGCAGGACTGGAGCTGCCACCAATGTTATATTTGGCCTTGCTCTGGGTTACAAATCTGTCATCATTCCGATTTTTGCCATTGCAGTCAGCATTTTTGTTAGTTTTAGCTTTGCTGCAATGTATGGCATTGCAATGGCTGCTCTTGGTATGTTGAGCACCATTGCTACTGGATTGGCCATTGATGCTTATGGACCTATTAGTGACAATGCTGGAGGCATAGCTGAGATGGCGGGCATGAGCCACAGAATCCGTGAGAGAACTGATGCTCTTGATGCTGCTGGGAACACAACTGCGGCCATTGGCAAGGTACTTTGATACCCATTAGAATGCGCTTTGGCCTTGTCTGGTATTCCTGCTATCATTGTCATGAGAATGAACTGTTAGTATAAACTATTTAGGCAAAACTCAAAAGTCATCCACCACTTCTCTTGCTTCCACGAATGTTTTGTATTTGAAGGTTACAATGTCTTAATCCTTTCGTGTAAATTACAGTAGTTGGGGCGAAGTGCCCATGTTACTCCCAAATTACTCCCAAATGACTAGAGTTTAGCAGTTTCATTTTAATGGAACTAGTCTTGTATGATCTGGGAAGATTGCCTTGGTGCCGCTTCCAACATGACTAGGGAGACTCATTTATGCAGCTTCCTGCCTCCCACAAGCGTAAAACTCCTTACCAATTCACATAAGCTAGAGTGAACGCTCTCTGTGCCCTCTTGTTTGTATTGGTCTTCTTTTACCTTGATCGGCAATTTTTAATTTGTTATGAGCTTCAAACTACAATTGTATCCCTTTATCATGCTTTTCTCTTAATGGATATCACTGAGCTTCTTCAATTCTCATTTGCTTATAGGGATTTGCCATTGGATCTGCTGCACTTGTGTCTTTGGCTCTATTTGGCGCCTTTGTGAGTCGTGCTGCTATTTCAACTGTTGATGTATTGACTCCCAAGGTCTTCATTGGACTGTTAGTGGGTGCCATGCTTCCATACTGGTTCTCTGCCATGACCATGAAGAGTGTCGGAAGTGCAGCCTTGAAAATGGTTGAGGAGGTTCGCAGGCAATTCAACACTATTCCTGGTATCATGGAGGGTCTTGCCAAGCCTGATTATGCCACCTGTGTCAAGATCTCTACTGATGCATCCATCAAGGAAATGATTCCACCTGGAGCCCTTGTCATGCTTACGCCTCTTATTGTTGGAACCTTCTTTGGCGTTGAGACACTATCCGGTGTTCTGGCTGGTTCCCTTGTTTCTGGTGTTCAGGTAATGTTAGAATATTGGCCGCGTAACAGAGAGATCATAAACTGCCTCCATAGAACTTCCTTCACATATTGCTTATGATTTGTGTATTTGTTTGCTGTCTTAATGTTGCCTTTTGGATTTATTCTTTTACAGATAGCAATATCTGCATCTAACACTGGTGGAGCATGGGATAATGCTAAGAAGTATATTGAGGTAAACATCAAAGTCATAATATCTGAAGTTGCAGATTATCATTATTTGAGCAATATTATGTAGTAATGCGATTTGTATGGGATCCTGTTATCAGGCTGGTGCTTCAGAGCATGCAAGGACCCTTGGGCCAAAGGGGTCTGAGCCACACAAGGCAGCTGTGATTGGTGACACCATTGGAGACCCGCTCAAGGACACCTCTGGTCCATCACTCAATATCCTTATTAAGCTCATGGCAGTGGAGTCCCTTGTGTTCGCTCCTTTCTTTGCCACTCATGGTGGCCTGCTTTTCAAGATCTTCTGAGAGGGGATGGCAAGAACACTTGGGGGAGAAAGGAGTTTATTTCCATTTATCTCTTTTTTGTCCGATGGAAGAGGTTTACTAACCTTTTTTCTTTTTTTCTTTTTTAAATCATTATCCTTCTCCGCCCTTAGGTAGTATTTGGATTCAATCGCGAACTCTGAGAATTAATTTTGGGAAATGAGTTACCCAAAACTATGAGGGTCATGTAGTCTTGAAAATTGAGCTCGACATTTTGGAAAAAGTTCATGTATCCTTCTTCAAATTACCACTGATTTGTTGATGCCCCTTCCTAACTTCAATTTACCCCAATAATTTTTCAAATTACTAAAAATTGTCAATTTCTTTTCTCCAACAAAAATAACTTTAATTTTTTTTATCAAGTTAAATATATTCTTATAAATTTAGCAAAGGGAAGGGAGCTTTTGTGCAGCCTGCACTGTATGAGGCTTTCTGTCTGACAGTCATTGAGGCGATGACTGGATTACCCACCTTTGCAACAAACCAAGGAGGCCCAGCAGAGATTTTGGATGATGGGATCTCAGGCTTTCATATTGACCCCAATAATGGTGAAGAATCGAGCAACAAGATTGCTGATTTCTTGTTGGCCCCAAACTTTCTCTTCTATTAAACCTCAAAATCATCAAAACTGACCCGCATATTCTCCACCAATTATGCAATCGTGGAATCTTTAAGACATGTTTAGTATGCAAAATAATTATTTCATTAAAAAAAATAAAATAATTTTTATTATAAATGTAAGAATGTTGAATAGAATAGCTTTGATGTTAGAGTATACAATAAGGCTTTAAACTAACACTTTAAATGGTCATTCTAATTGCCCATAAGTGAATGCCTGTTTCTTAAATTGAGGAATAACTATTCCTCTTAATGAGAGGAATTTAGAGCATTGCAGGCTCGCTATGAAAGACAATTATGTTTAGAAGGCTAAAATTATTTTTGGTACGCGGATGATTATTTCATTAAGAAAAAAAATAACTTTCATTGAAAATGAAAGGTGGTGGAATGAAATAGTCATTCTCATTGCCCATGAAGTCAATTTTAGGTGCTGAAAATGTTCCTGCATATCATGATTATATACTAGAATGTCATCAAAGAATACCAAAAAGAAGTTTCTTAAGTAGGGTCGAAAAATATCATTCATCAAACTCTAGAAAGTTATCGGAGGATTAGTTAAGCCAAATGACATAACTAAAAGCTTAGTGTCTTTCGTGGGTCCTAAATGTCGTATTATGAATAACTTACTGTTTAACTCAGATTTAGTGGTATCCCGATCTCAAATCCAACTTAGAATGCACTCTAGAGCTATGTAACTCATCTAACAGCCCATCAATCACAAGAATGAGAAACTTATCATTGATGGTCTCATTGTCTAGAGCTTAGTAGTCCATACACATCCTCCATGATTCATTAGCTTTTCGGACCAGCAACACGAGAGATGAAAAGGGGCTTTGAGAAGGGTTAATGACTCATGTTTCATGGAGCTCCCGAACAATCTTTTCTATCTCTGCCTTTTGAAAATAGAGATAATGATAAGTCGAACACACATTTGTTTTGCATTAGTTTTAAGGATAATAGCATGGTCATGTGACCTGCTAGGTGGCAGCCCTGTAGGGTCTTCAAAAATATCCTCAAATTCTCCCAACAATCCTGCCATATCTGCCCCTTCAATTCCCATAACAGAATCTTCAACATTGTCCAAAAGCAGCAACAGTAGCCCTTTTGTTTTTTTCCCTCGTGTCTAGAGTTAAATTTTTCTGTTTCCTCCCAAAAGTTAGGAGCAGATAGCCCTTGTAAAAGAATTGTCTCTCTAGGAATGGTAAACTCCATGGTTAAATCCCTAAAGTTCCATATGATAGAACCTAAGGTAACTAACAATTTGACGGGGTTAACTATTAACTACCTACAGCCATTGTTATCAACTGTCAGGAAGGGAAACTCAGTGTTGGATTAGCATTCTTGTGGCACCAGAATCCTAGAGCCTTTGGAGGTCTTCAAGGGGTGGACATCTGAAGTTGG
Organism: Betula pendula; assembly: GCA_900184695.1. Classification (NCBI taxonomy): domain Eukaryota; kingdom Viridiplantae; phylum Streptophyta; class Magnoliopsida; order Fagales; family Betulaceae; genus Betula; species Betula pendula. Next base: position 123,222 of record FXXK01000333.1, read on the forward strand.
GAGATGTTATCAAACACTTAGCAACCTGCCTCTTACTCTTATCTTTAAGTCTTTAATTTTTATTTTCCTTTATGTTTATCTTTATCGCATCAATAAGTGGGTAGTATTTTAGAAGGATGTAACCAAAGGTAGCAAGGTAGTAAATGAATGAATCTTTTTTATCAGTAAATTTTGAGATGAGACTTCTCTTTAACAATGGTGAGACTCCATTGTAGTGTGTGTCGTGTGTGATTTTTCTTGTTTAGTTCAACGTTGTGTTTCTTGTTTACTTTTCACGTGAGAGTAAAATCCAGATTTTGTTATTCCCTCAAACTCAGTGCTTACCCTGCGTCACCATTGAATGCCAAGCACCATAATACAACCAACCAAGATGATAACATGCGCATCCACCAAGAAGGAAATTTTTTTGAATTTCATCTTAACTTCACTACACTTCCCCTCACTTATGACTTCTTCCCCATTAGCCACCTTTACTTTGATTGTTTTCTCTGTCTACTAACAGTGGAGCTCTTCTAACTATAGAGGAGTCTACAAAGTTAAGAGTGATTCCACTATCAACAAGTTATCCATTTTTTGAGATCCTACCTTCCCACTATTCTCATAGTCTTAGGATGGTTGCTGCTCGTGATGGCATGTACGAAAATTTCAGGGTTAGCATTATTATAGCTAAATTCCATCAAATCAGCTCTCTCAACCTCCGATTCTGTTTGTAGAACAGAAATATCTTCCTTTAAGATTTCCACCACACTTTCAATTAAGAAAAGTTTAGGGTTTTGACACTTATGACCTAAATGCCACTTAGAATCACAATTATAGCATAATCCCTTTTTCTTCTTTCTTCCATTTGAGATTGAGAATTTTTCTGTACAGGGACAGTAGCTTTGAAAGGCCCTACTGCTTGCTGGTTTGTGTTAGAAACCCCAAATTTAGGCAAACTTGAGTTAGGAAAATTCAGTCCGTTCATGGACCTCCTCGGCAGCCCCATTTAGATGCTGCAAGAATCCTTCGACACCTGAAAACTGCATCAGGTGAAGGTCTTTTTTACCCTGCTGCTTCTGATTTTCAATTAAAGGCCGTCTGTGATAGTGATTGGGCTGGTTGTGTTGACAGCTGTAAGTCTACTACTGGATTATGTGTATTTCTTAGAGATTCCTTAATATCTTGGAAATCCAAGAAACAATCTATTGTCTCTCGCTCTTCTGGAGAAGCTGAATATAGGGCTATGGCATCTACTACATGCAAGATCATTTGGGTGTTATCTCTGCTCTGTGATTTCAGCATTGAACATTCTCAAGAGCCCTTCGGTTTTGTGACAACACTACATCAATTCACATAGCTGCAAATCCAGTATTCCACGAAATAACCAAACATATAGACATTGATTGCCACATTTTCCGCGAGAAGATTCTGCAAGGAATTATTCGCACAATGCACATTACCTCTCATCATCAACTTGCAGATGTGTTTACTAAAGCTCTCGGTCGAGTACTTTTTTCTGAAGATTTAATTTCCAAGATGAACCTTATAGTTAGCCAAGAGAAAGTTAGAAATCTGTACGTTAAGACGTGCTAACATGTAAGTATATATATTGTAAACTGTTCATTATTTTCGAATATACTGAATTTCAGAGTCTTCTTCATTTCCTCTATTCTGCTATGTTTTACGTTTCCTCTCATCTTCGTCTTCTACCTTCATTTACCTCATCTGCATTCCTAAATCTAACATCTAACATCGGGTGTCTACTCACATGTAGGTTCATGATCGATGTAGCACATCTAAAGCAACAAATATTAAATTCTTATTTTTTTTCCTTCTTTTTCAAAAAATAAAATATAAATGAGATAGGATTCTACTTGGTGTATTCGGCCATGTTGTATTTGTAGGAGGCCAATGACTTGTAGTGATTTAACCGGGACTGAAATTTTCAGTTTAAGCCAATTGGAAAATGGTTGTTTTTAGATAGAGAGAGAGAGACGTTGTGGGGTCAACTTGTCCTAGGCAATTGAACACGACATCCTAAACTGCTTGGGACAGGAGGTTTTGCCGCTGCACTCTTCAGCTAGCTGCCCAAATTCTACAGGATCTTAATCAGAGAAAGAGTAAATGGTATGAGAGAAATTAAAATTAGTGAATTTTACATTGCACAAATAGTTGATTCTCCCATCCTATTACAACAATTAAAGTGGAAAAAACTTAGAACTTGTTTAGTTGTCTCGTAGAGTTTGATGCGTCCTTCTACATTTTATGTAGTTGTTAATAAATAACATCACTATGGTACTTACCAAAAAAAGCAACACTATCATGTTGCATTTGAGAATGGAAACAATTGAATAATAATAATAATAATAATAATAAGGAAAACCAAAAAATAGAAAAAGGATAATAAATAAATAATAATTCATGGAAAAGTTTATATACTCTCTCAAACTACTAATCGATTGTTAATGTCCCTCCAACTTTAATTTGCGTCAATGTCTCCCTCAAACTACCAAGAATTGTCAATGTCTTCCCATTGCCAATAAAAAGACAAAAATTACCATAAAATTTTTTAATAAAACAAAAAGTTTCCCTTATTAATTAAAAAAAAACTCAAAATAAAAAACTAAAAACTAAAACAAAAACGGAAGTTGGAATAGTGAGCCACCCCTTGGTCAAATGGGGTGGCCAAACTACCCCTCAGGCCAGCCACCTCCTCTGGTTTACTGGCAATGCTGGTCTTTGTGGCGGCATACTTCCACCATGTTCTCAAACTTTTGCCGCACCACCAAGGCCAAGGAGGAACATGCACATCAAACACATCCTTGTGCGATTTATTGTAGGAATTCCATAATTTTCTCTCTTGGAAATAGCTTTTTTAGCTGGAAGGTGGCTATAAAGAAGATGGTACTTATATGACAGCTTCATTGATGGTTTGTTAAAGAACAGCAATGAAAAATGACTTTGGAGGCTAGTCGCATTGTAGAGGGTCAGTTTCACCAGGTTGAAATCCATCGGCCACATGCAGTCATTGCTGTTAAGAAGATATTGAGGTCAGGGTCGGACGTCGAGAACAGTGATGATCTATCGACAGAGGTGAATCTCCTAGGGAGGCTTCGGCATCATTTACCAGTACGCTTTGGCGGCACTCATCCATTGAATCACATTAATCAATAACATGAATTAACAAGAGCTTGCTTCCGTGTTTTTTCTTTTTTTTTTTAAAAAAAAAATTATAATTATGGGTATTTTTGTCATTTGAAAGAGATACGTAGGCTTTTCCTTAAAAGTTTTCACAAGTAATGCATTTATGCAGACTAAAAGTACATAATTTATTCTGTTTGGTGCACATATAATGACAAATTAAAGCTCATTGAAATTGATGAATATCATGGTTTATATGCCAAACCAAGTTGCCTTTTAGTTTGGAAGCTGTTTTTCTGGCAAAGTAGTGTTGGAACAAGTGGCTCATATTCTCTTAATTATAAAGAGAAGTATTAGGGATGGGCGAGTTGTCTCCGCATAGTAGAGTGGAGTGAACGGAATGGAGCGGAGCGGAGACAACGCCCTTGCGGTATGGTACGGGGTATTTTGGGGTTTTTCAAAGAGCGTCCGTACAGCTAAGGTTTTCTTATAAATATATTATGATGTAACTCTAAGACATTCAATAGTGAATATAGCCTCACTCTCCCTGTGAACATAGGCACAACTTGTCGAACCACGTAAATCCTTGTCTCAATTTTCTCTTACTCTCTCTCTTTTCGATTCCATATTATTGATCATTATTGTACACGGTAACAACAAATAGGATCAACATTACATTGTTCCACTTCCACACTAGAAATTGATGAAGTTGTACACAAAACATGAAGATTGAAGCATCTCCAAACCTGCAGCCAAGCCATAATTAAGTAAAGGAGTCTACAAATTGTTTACATAAAACAGAGAGATTATGAGAGAAGTATTACATATAGGTAAGATGGTAAAATCCTAAACTTTTGCCACATGGAGTGCTCTGGTTCCACGCTGGTAGTATTCCCAGTGTATATCAGCATAGTCTTTCACCTTCTTGAATAACTTTGGTCTTTCCTCGTTGACCAGGCCTTCTTCTGGTCCAATCTCTTTGTTTGGTTCAGGCGTATAGAACATTGCCACAGAAATCCTCTCCCTCTCCGAGTTGCTCACCACCCTATGCACCGGGCTCTTGAACACTCCATTTGTCATTATCTGTAACATAGAAAATCAGTTATACCTGCCCCCATATATTATGTAATTCTATTTAGCAGACTTTTGTACGATTGTCATATAATTGGATGATGTGACATTTGTACATGAATCTACTAAATTGTATTACTCATTTCATAAACCTATAATGCAAAGAATGCTATTTAGTATATATACTGCTATAAGATTGTTATATAATTGAAATGATGTGACAGTAAAAATTAGTCATTTTTTTCTTATAAGTGCTGATCTAAAGACTGATTTTTACTACTCTATCATTAAGTTGTATAACAGTTTGTTAAATAACATTCATCGCTTGCAAATTGGGTGATATATGTGCAAAAAGTAATTCTAAATATTCATCTCTCATCCACTCTACCATTGGGCTGATGTGACAGTGTTCATTAACCTTTGAATTATTATTATTTTTATAATAAAGTCTAATTAAAAGGTTGATAAGCATCACTACATCAGCCCAATAATATGGGAATAGGATAACAGATGAGTATGTTGCTCTAGATGCAAATGAGAGAGTACCTAGAAGTAGATCTATTTCCCCTAATAGGCCTCCCTCTGCTATTGACTTACCATTTTGGATATTTTATTTTTCCTTTTTCGAAATAAATGATTGTCTTCTTTGGAAAAACCCATGATATGTTGCTACAACTTCTAAGTTATTATATTTCTCTTTAATTGTAAATTACTAGAGATGTTTTGATTTCTTCCACAGTGTCTAGTGGATGCTGCAAATTACTTCTGCAGAAGCAACAATCCAGTTGTAGAAATAACAGTTTTGGCACAAACAACAAATAGAAAAAGATAATATGAGATACCTCCATTTGATCGGCCATGAGGACAAGGAGAGCATCAGAAATTGTGGGAACTGTAAACCATTGCTCATCTTTGAGGATTTGAAGACCTTCTACATCATCTTGCAAGATAATGGTGTATCCTGATCCGTCTGCATGGGGCTTCAAACCGAGAACAAGATCAGGCCTTTGAGTGCAGGAGTAGTAGTTAAAACGCGCTTGCAGTGTTTCTCGTTCACCAAACTGGTTTAAGAAACAATTTTCATCTAAGCTCAATGACTTTGCCATGGCTTTGGACACAATCTCTGTAAACTTCTTCATCTTCACGGTGTATTCTTCCAGTACATCTCTGCACAATTGCAATTAGTAGCTCAAGCATATTCATATTCTCAAATATGTCACAACGTAATTATGAAACTGAAACCCATTTTACAGGCCAAAAAAGGTGTATGAGAATGAAACAACAACTAATTAATAGCATTAAGAGGTTGCATTTTATCTTTTAATTAAAAAAGAAAAAATTGCTTATCTCCTAAATGTGCCATGGTCTTTACAATGTTAATATCGAATTATCAAAAGTTTTAATGTCGGTATCCAATATTTTATTCCCGTTTAATTTTACCCCTACGTTAAGATTTTTTATTAAATTCTAATCGAGGATGTCAAAATGCCCAAACTGCCCTTATTTTTTAAATTTATTTAAAAAAAAAATTGTGGAATGGAAGGCTGGCCCACAGCCAAGCCACCATACCGATGGCTGTCCAGGTTTTTTTACATTTTTTTTTTTTAAAAAATAATTTTTTAATTAAGGGTAAATTTGTATAGGAGTATTAGAGACATTTCACCTATTTACCGTTTGATTTAATCTAAAACTCTATGGGTAGGAGTGAAATTAAAAAGGGCTGAAACACGGGATACATACCTTGCAACTTTTAATAATTCAAGGTTAACATTACAAAGATCATGACACTTTCAAGAAGAATAAGTGAAGTTTCTCCTAATTAAAAACAAAAGCATGATGGAATTGTATCTACAAGTATTTCAGTATAGTTGTTTGTTTGACTAATTAGTTGATCACAGGGATGACTTATGAACAATTATTATAGCAAAACAACTTGATGCAAGTGCTAGATCTTAGGATTTGATTTCCCTTACTACTTTTTTAAGCTTCATTGGACAATATCAAGCGGCAGGGTGGAAGCACCTGAAGGATGCAGGGCTTTGTGGCCAGAGTTTTGGCTTCCTTCGATCTTCTGGGTACACATCAAGGAACAAGCGATCTGACCAATCAAGGGGCTGCCCTTCTTCAGGGACCGGATCAGCCCCATAACCTTCAAACTCTTCAACTCCTTTAGCGTACTTCTTCTTCTCTTCCGTTGATTGCTGGAAGAATTCCCTTGCGACTTGACGTATTTCGTCTAGAAATGAACTTGAAATGCCATGGCCTATTGCCTGCAAAACCAATTAAGTAATACCATAAGGCTTTCAAATTTGTAGAATGAACCATGCTTTGACATGACCTAAGTATGATGCGCAACATTTAAAGTTAAAAATTTTTAACACAATCAATGAACCCAATACAAATTTAGCGGATTATGGTTGATTGTAATAGTCTTATAACCACGTCTTGATTCGACCAGAACTCAACACTCGAATAAAAACTGTTACCCCTATTTTGAACATAGGATTATGACACCTCGACACATCTAGTCATCTCTGAGTACTTTTATGGACTTGCAATCAGTTGAATTGCTTTCTACTACACTGAACATATAGAAAGGGAAGAGTAAAATGGAAACCATATTGCAGACTTCAAATTTTTTATTTGATAATCTGATCAGGTATAAGATCTTTTTATTTATACCCTTCCAGTTTCAGGGCATGTCCTGGCATCTATAGCATCACCATCAAAACAAGAGCTAATCATACAACCAGTTAACACCCATACGATTGCAAAATTGCAGATTATTATAGCTTCTGGTCCTAATGACTATCAATTCTCTTATATCTACATAACATATGATATATACACACAAAAAAAAAATTGAGATTAGACCTGAAAACAGCCCCACGAACAGAGTGCTGATCTAAGTTGCTCTAGTACTTCTTCTTCTTCTTGTTTGCTGATTGGTGCCGAAGTTGAGAGGAGACTAAAGTCGATGATGGGAATCGAAGATAGTGTAGAAGAAACCTCTTTTGTTGCATCACCAACTCTACAAACATATAGTGGTGGTGGTTCTTCACCGTTGATGACCATTTCCTGGACCCGCTTTGATAGCAGAACATCCGCTGAGAGCAGGGGAACTCCGGCCATGTTGTCCGTTCAAGACTATGAATATGAAAATGTTGCTTACTGACTTAAGGTTATCAATGACATGTGAATGATTGAGCAAGTTTGGACACTTTTGCTGCTCATACTCATAATGAAACGCCTACTTGTGGGGCTGCATGTCGTGAAATAATTGTTGATATTTGATAGCTCCTTTTAGTTACAATGTACATACTGGGATAGAAATTCTGTGCAATAAGGTTGCCTTATTTGAGAGCATGCCCGGATACCTGTGGCTGTCGAGCAAGGGAGCCCGGGTAGCTCTTACATGGGTTGCCCTATTGGAGGGGATTTGAATCCACTTGTCAACTAAAAAACTGACGTGCTTTCACAAAAAAAAAAAAAAAAAAAAAAAACTCAAGCGGTTACACTTCAGGATATCTGGATATGCAGCTAATTACAATTGATATGTAGGCATAAAGAGCTAGACTTGCCCTAGCTAAGTGATTGTGCTTGAGAAAGGACTATGTTATTTCATGAGCCAGAATAAATTGTATAATCAGCTAAGTTGAGTTTTCAATCGTTAGCTAGCTAGCCATCTTCAAGTTAGAGTTAATAACCTGAGCCAAGTGCCAGCCGAAGAAACTTATGATTAAATGGAAAATTAAATAGAAAAGCTGAAGAAAGAGAAAATGGAGACAAATGATTTACAGGTAGTTCGGTGTTAAATACATACGACTAACCACTGTTAAGAAATAGCTCGATAGGGCTATATTGTGCTCTTATTGTCTTAATATGATTATGTATAATGCTCTATTTATTAAGCTTGCAAATGATTTGAAATTATTCAAATGTAATTTAATCTTAATAAATTTATTTTTTTTCAGTTAAGGTAATCAATCATCATTTCTAATAAGGATTATTTATATCTTTATTAGATTCACTAATTATTTAAGGGAATTGGGGGACTCTTGTAGGACTCAAACAGAGACTCCAAGCAAGGCCCATCAGAGGGCTCAAATAGAGGTTCCAAGCAAGGCCCATATGCTGGCCCAGGCACACATACTCATAAAATTTTCATGGATAGATTCACTAATCATCCAAAGGAATTGTGAATCTAATCATCCAAGGGAATTGGGGGATTCCTGAAGGACCCAAACAGAGACTTCAAGCAAGGCCCATCAGCGAGCCCAAATACATACTTATAAAATTCTTATGAATAAATTTACTAATCATTCATCCTGTAAGGCCTAAGAATCACCTAAAGCTCACATCACCAGCCCACAGATTATGCTAGAGAGCCAATGATGTCATATATAAAAAAGGCTCAGGTATTATTTCACATAGACAACAATCATCTCCTTCCCCCTTCTTTACTCCAACTAACTTAGCCATCGGAGGGACCTCACTGGCAAGCATCAGTGAGCCACTCTAATGGCCTCATTTCTTTTTGCAAGCGGAGCTCGTCCTTAGAAGGCGGCTTGAAGTTACTGTGAAAAATTGGACCTCTACAGTATTAATACTAATCTACTTCCTCTGTCTTAACTGTTCATGCGTTTACTAACTGAACCGGGTTGGATAAGGTTAGACTTGGCAATTTTGGCTAAGCTGAGCTCCAACAAGCCAGCAAATTTTTTTCCTACCATCCTGAACAGATTTTTCCATTTCACTTTAAATAAGATGAAAGAAAAATTATTTTATGGTCAGAATTTAATATTATTACATTTAACGGTATAACTAATGTCACATTATTTAAATTTTTAAAATTAAATATCTTTTCAATACTTGAATTTTAATGACTATTTTTTTCACTTAAATTTTATTTTGATGTGCAAATATATTTATCATATGACATTATTTATATAATTAAACACAATAAAATTAAATTTTGACCATTAAATAACTTATCTCTGTTTCAATTATTTTGGAATGGAAGATATTTTGAAGCAGGCGTATGGTGGAAATTAATGAGGGAGTGGAGTGATGGTAAGTGACATCACAGAGTAGGTCTTATTAAAGACAAGCTAAAGACAAGGTGGTTTTGATATCTGACTCAGCAATCCATACAATATTACTCGATAAGGATGTCCTTGCAAAATTTGTCCAAAAAACAATATCTCAGATTCTCTTTTGAGATCATTGGTTAAAGACTTTGAAGTCATCTTTGAACAAGGACATCTGATGCATATTTTTCATGAATTACCACATGTAGAAAATGCATTATTACTCAGTTTTATATTGGAAAAATGGTTAGCTTATAGAGAACGGATAAATTATCAAGGAGCTCATGTTGTTAAATTTTATATTAATTTTTTATTAGGTGAGACTGAACTTTATAAATAATTTTGTAAGATAATTCTTTTGAAATGATAATGCAAATAGAACTATATATTATTTTAATCTAGGTTGTTACGTAATGCTTGTCTAATTTCGTGTTTCGGGATATTTTATCTATGAATGTGGGACTAAAGGCTAATTTTTATTTGGAGTGGTATGAATAATGGCATATTGTTGCTTTTGAGTTTAGGAAAGGTAGAAATATATACTGCACTATATATACACGTATGCTATGACCAAAACTTTTTGTCATAATCGAAATCATGTATATTTAAAGATTTAGCTTACGTTTGGTAAATGATTATTGATTGGAATAATTTTTATTAAGAACGAAAGAAGTGAAATAAAATAATCTTGGTAATACTTGAAATAGTCATTCCTATAGCTATGAGAGAATTATTATTTTTTAAATTGAGGGAATAATTATCTATCTCAAAAGTTAATTCATTTCACTTTTTTCATTCTTAATAAAAACTATTCTAATGAATAGTCATTTCGCGTAGGAAACATAACCTTAATAAGTGAAATACGTTCAGAACTCACCACACATAGAGAAAATCATATCATTTTGTACGTTTAAGAAAATTTATAGTTTTCATTTGCAATATCATAAAGTAAAGTTTTTATTCACTTTCATAGTGAGTTCTTCTCGCCTTCTGCATAGCAATCCTCAATAGTGAGTTACCCGCTGTTTTTTGTTGTCTCTAATTTTTCATACATACGAGCAAAATGTCAAAAAAATATTTTCAATAAATTTTTTTTCTTTTTTGTCAACAGAAAACTTTTCAAGTCAAAACAAACAAAGCCTCTTTAAACGTCCAGCTTCCTGGTTTGTACAACAAGGAGGAAAATCCCTGCATTCCCATCATAGTCAATGGTAATGCCTTCTCCATATAGATTCGGATTCACACCAATTCTTAAGAATTGCCATGATAGCAATAGCTTCAATTTAGGCCGTTCGTTACGTCGAACATTGTATGTCCCTCTCAACCGTGACGGTTGCATGGAAAAGTTCAACTGGGCACCTTCTTGGGAAGACATCATTGGTGTCTGATCGGATATTTTCAGGACAGACAGTGTACCCAAAGAGGACATAACTAGTGAAGCTTGTCGACACCTTCCTGAACAGTCCATTGGTAAATATATATTGATTAGAATATATTTGAATTGATATTAAAATATTATATTCTCATGCGCGTAGCTTAAGTAATTTGTAAATACATAAAATAAAAAGAAAAAAAAAATGATGATGATTATATTATATAAAACCTTGGGGGGCAACAACTAGTTTATCATGCATGGATGAATAAAGACAATACACAATAGCCTTCATATGAAATATATGCTGACATATTTATTGTTAAAATACTTTTAGTTGAAAGTTTTAATGAAAAGGGTGACATAATATGGAGCACGCAACAACCTATTAAATTTTATTTTTTGGCTTGCAACCCTGCAATATATATATATATAGACGAAATGGAAAAGGATTTGAGGACCAGTTAGAATTATTTAAAAAATTAAAAAAGGAACTTCCAGGTCTGTTTGAAAGTGGGAAGCAAGGGAAAAAAAAAAAAAAAAAATTAAGGAGAGAGACAGGATTGACTTTTACATTTTTATTATTATTATTATCAAAACAAGTACATCTATATTTTTATTGATTTCCTGAAACAGTCATGCTCTTCACTTAATATAGTGGTAAGCTATTAAACACTGGTAAGAGCTTGTTTGGTAAATGATTTATTTTGGTGGGGGTAATTATTGATTTTTTGATGTGATATAAAGTAGAAAGAATGTTGTAAATTTATTGTATGGAAAAGTAAAATTTTTTATTTTTTAGTGAGTATTTTATTTGAATAGTAATAAAAAAAATGTTTGAGTGATATAAAAAAAAAAAGTTATTAAAAAGTAGTTGATGTGATATAAAAAAGTGTAAATATTTTTTTTTAAAAAAAAAAATTAAAATCATAAACAAGTTGAGATGTTTGCCAAACAGGACCATTTTCTCCAAATGCTATTCTTTGGGCCCTAATTCATTTCTTTTATAGCTAGTTTTGGAGCTTTTTTTTTTTTTTTTTTAAATTTTGAAAATCATAGGAAGATATAATTATAGGAGTAGAGCTGGGCTGTGACGGACGCCCAGCGTTCATTTTAGGTGAAAAAAAAAATTAAAAATCAAAAAAAATCATCTTTTTTTTGCTTATTTTTTATCTTAATAAAAAATAAGAAAAAATATTTTTTTTAACAAAAAACAGGTTTAGGCTTATTTCATCCTCATTTCATAACCTTAGAAAAAAAATAAATAAAAAATTTGATAAATTTAAAACTGTTTTTTAGCAAAAAAAGATGATTTTTTTTTAATTTTTTTTTTCATCTAAAACGGACGCTAAGCGGACGCCTAGCACGACTCTAATTATAGATAGTATGCTCTTTTACTTTTGGTTTGAATGACAAAATATTTTTCTTAAATGTTGTTTCCAGCCCAGTATTTTGACTGGGCCAAAATCTGCCTTCCGGGTCCAAACACTCCGAACTCACCAAAATTCTTGGTCCACCAATCAGTATTTCTTCATCCAACGGTAGAGGAAACCGCGAGAGCATACAGTTCTGTACTGCAGCGAAGCATGTGATCATCAACCTCCTATTTGGGAATAAACCCAAATGTATAACAAACTATTCCGTCACACCCTATAACCAAAAACTGCCTGCACTTTAATGCTTCGATGATGACAATGTAAGGCTTGTAACCCGCCGTCTCTATATTTTCTTCTGCAGCTCTGCTATTGAACCAGTGCCGCCCACGTAACTGCTCGGATTCTCAGGTTCCTTTCTCTTCTTTTCTTCCCTTTGCTTAGAGACCGTGTTGTTAATCATGTTTATGTGCTGAACCGTTTTCGAACAAATGAATATATTCAACTGAATCATGCCCGATGGTTGTGATAACTTTAGTTGAATGAAGGTTTTTCATTTTTCTCAATGATGAGAGTTTAAAGATTAGAAGAGAATTCAGGGTTTTTTTTTTCTTCCTTATTATGGTTTCTCTGCAACCAAGCTTTATGTAATTTTGTGTTTTGCGAATGAAAAATTTATGTAATTTTGATTTTTGAATTATGGGTATTGTCTCCTTTGAGTAGATGATTAGTGGGTAATTACTGTTTTTGGGAATTTGTTTTTTTATATAGTGAAAGCCAATGGGGAACGCATCATCTATGCTAACTCAATATGATATTGAGGAAGTGAAGGGGCACTGCAATAATCTATGTGGGTTGTCTTTATCCTTGTGTATAATTCTTGAGTTTCTTTTGTTTTGTTGTTTAGTTCTGAGTTTAATGTGTTTTCTGTGTGAAATTCAGTTTCCCAGCAAGAAATAGTGTCATTATATAAAAGATTTTGCCAACTTGATCGCAATGCGAAAGGTTTTATCTCAGCTGATGAGTTCTTATCAGTTCCAGAGTTTGCAATGAATCCGCTTTCTCAGGTTTCAAGATTAATTGATGGATAATACTTGTTGGGTCCTTCTGATGCTTGTATTGTTTTTTAGTGATGCGTGATGAGATGTGTCTTACTTTGAGAGCTTGAATTTGTGGTAATTAGCAGAGGCTGCTTAAGATGGTGGATGGTTTGAATTTTAAGGACTTCGTGGCTTTCTTGTCTGCATTTAGTGCTAAAGCTACTTTGCAGCATAAAATTGGGTGTAAGTGCTTGTTACTTTACAATTTAACAGGATTATTTATGCTTCTTATTCAATTTCGTAAAAAAAAAGAAAAAAGGCTGTTTGATGAACTATATAGGTCGTAGTAAGTGCATAATAATCACTTATATTGGGAGCAATGCCTACATCTATTTAAATGCATTACATATGTTGTTCCTTTTTGGTTGCAACCTGTTCCTTAAAGATGAAATTTGAGAATTCGGCGTTGGCAACAGTGTGAAACTTTGTTATTCATCTCTCAACATCTAAAAAGGAAATGAGAGGAAAGCGGTATGCGTTAGTTATGAATACTAATAAGTTGGCAACAAATAAATAAGTAAAAGAGAGGCAAATGTTTTTAGTGTAAGATTATTTGGAGTACTGATTTCGTAAACAATTGAGGAGTTTTTGAAGAAATGTGAAAACTCTGAACAGTTTGTGAAGTGCCTAGTTACATCAATAAATCTGGTAATGTAGGTCTCTTTGACAATAAAATTACAGATTGTATGCTACCTTATTGAAGCGTGTAAAATTTTGGTCATAATTTCTTTTCTGAGAAAAGAAGTGCTATTGCAGGATTAAAAGAAGAAAGGCTAAATAGATTGAATAAAACTATACCTCTAGTAGAAAATGCTGTCAATATTGAATTTAACTAGTTCAGCTGGTATAGTTCATACATGAACATCACATGTTTCAACAAAGCACTTTTTTTACGCTTGATGTTGTTTTTGTTGTTACTCTTATCATTTTGCTTTCCTTTCTTATCATAAACCATTTTGGTACTGTCTTAACTAGCAAGGCTGCATAATTTTATATTCCTTAATAGTTTACTGAGAAATGTCGTGGTTTGAACTTTGAGAGAGTGAAAATGTTTGGCTCGTATATTGATATCACTGTTTGTCTCTTTGTCTAGTTATTTTCAGAGTCTATGATACAGACAGTAACGGAAAGGTGTCTTTCAATGACATATTGGAAGTGCTTCGGGATTTGTCTGGTTCATTCATGTCTGATGAGCAAAGAGAGGTATTAACAAGGATCCCACATTCTCCCTTTTTGTTTCTTCATTGAATCGTACCATCACAGATAAAAGTTGATGATTTTGAAGAGGAATGGGTAAGAAATGGGATTGTTACATGAGTTGTGAATCATTTAACGAAGTCATTAATGCAAAGACATCATGATTGAGCGACAAATGATTGTAGGAGAGGTGTTATATGAACAAAGAAACTTGTCATCAAGGGACGAAGTGATCCAGTTAGGTATACTAGTATTTTAGGAAAATATTCACAAAAAAGAATTCTAGATTGAGGAGATTGCCACATGTTTTAAACTTCTTTAAATTTTGAGGTGGCTGTCCTATAAAATTACTTGCTAATTCATATGAGCTGGTCCTGCATTAGTTATCAATAATTTCTATATATTTAAATCATCTGTTAACATGTCTTGAGTTTTGTATTCAAACTGTATGTTGATGGCTATAGATTTGATACCGATTAAATCAAGCCCCTTGGTCTGATATCTATACTAGTACAACGCATGGGATGTATTGTAAGTAATGTTTTTATTAATTTTTATGTTTGAAGTTCTTTGGAAATCACTTTTTATACCTTGTAGTTGCTTGGTATGCTACACAGAACCAGGTATATGTGTATGTTTGGGTGCATCTGCAAGCACGTGCCTTGATGTAGGATGTATCTGGACCTATGATATTTATGAGATGGATAAAGTATTGCTGTCTAGTTTTTAAATTTCCTACTCTCCTAATTTAGTTATAATTGTTTCATTTGGCTTGTTTGAAGTGGATTTACTCAATTGAAATATTTGATGCTTCTAGTAAACCGGAATATCTGTGTCTTAATTTGTTGAATACTTTTGTTCGGTATGCTTTCTGCATTGGGATATTGAGGAGACTTTTATTATACCGATACCCATGTTACGTGGGGCATTTGCAAAGCAGTTATTGACACATTTTAAATCCTGTGTACTCTTTTTTGCTGCTTTCAAATCAAAGACAAAGTGCTTGAGTATTTCACCATGCATGGTTTGGAGTTGAATGTCTTGTGATACTAGGAAATTTCATATATTTACATGAAAGAGAGGTATCACCTGGACAAAAGTGAAGTATGTTATACTGGAAAAGATAGAGAAGAAGAGACGTTTGTTCCATGGATTAACATGATTGTGATTCCAATTAGTTGCAATGATTAAGGTGTACAAAGATAATCCCATAGATTGAAAGTGTTAATGAATGGGGAACCTTTAAATATAGGTGGCTTGATGTGATGTCAATTACTTGGAATTTCTAAGTAGATTGATTTTGTACATCTATTTTGCATTTATTAAATGGCTGATATCTTCTGGGCACTTGCAATTTTGGTGCCCAATCTAAGATTCTTGAAACTGTTCCACTTCTTGCATTCTCTCTATGGTCTATAAGAACAATTCACATTCTACTTGAATTATCTGATTGATTAAATCGAGTGGTTCCTAGTTATCCTTTTGGGTCCTTCAATTTCAAGTTTCTGCAATATGATTTTTGGGTAAATGAGATAAATTTCCTAAAACTGAGTGAAATATTATCCATTTGCTCCAGTTACTTATCAGAAAAAGAAGTCCAGCAATTACTTCAATGAAAGCAGCATTTATTGTCTTCCTTTATTGTCCCCTTTCTTTTACAATCATCACAGAATTTTTTGCGCATAGCATCACTTGATTATATGTATCCAAATGTAAAATTATACTATTTGGTTTAAATTGTACTGAAGCATAACATGGCTTGCACACTCTGTTCTTTGTTCTGCAGCAAGTATTGAGCCAAGTTTTGCAAGATTCAGGTTACACGAGGGAGTCTTATTTAATGTTGGATGACTTCATTCAGGTACTTTGCATTCTTTACATATTTCTTGTAAACAATTCAAACCTATGTAACATAGGAAAGAAGAAAGTGGAGGAAAATGAATACACAAGAGTTACTTGATTCCCTTAGAACTTTCCCAGGCTAAGTATGAGGATTAAATTATATAATATTTAGTCGCTGATGAAGTTGAAAAAGGGGGGGGGGGGAAGGTTCTTCAAGGTTGATAAACCTGTGAGATAATTAAAGAGGATAACGTCTTAAGCTTTTTTAAACATCGTTGGACATTGAAAGGACTATTTTTGCCGGAGCCAAATATTCCGGAAATTCTTCTTACATTGCTATTCATCGGAGTCGAGAATCATTGCCATAGCTTTAGAACTTGGAAGGATGTTGAAATCTATATGCATTTTCTAGCTGCACTTGTCAATTAAATACAAATTGATGGAAATCTCTTTAGAACCCGAAGTGGTCTTCAATGTGTTGTCCTGCCTAACCATTAGATGGCCCTTGATATTGGGATTGTATTCATTTTTCCCTTGCTAACAGCTACTCTACTTGAGAATCAAAAAAAGAAAGGAATACCAATCCAGTGTCTCAAACATTTCAATGCATCTTGCAGTAAGCATACTTGAAATTTCATGGGACACCTTGCCCTCCTTTATAACAAATATCATGGAGAGGCTTGAGTAACGATAATAAGAACCTTCTTCTTCTCATCTAAATTGCCCTCTCACACTACGAGGGGCCCTGATTTCTTGGATATGAAATCTGTATTATGAGCCCAAAAAGATGTCGTTTAGTCTTATGAAATATATCTTGTTGCCCATCTATTTGGAACGAGAATCGATGGTTCACATATCCCTCAAACCAACACAATCACACAGAGAGAAAAGAAAAAGAATCACATCATCCTTCTAAACATCGTAATGGGTGAAGAAAGGAATTTCATCTTTTCTCTAATCTGGGCCATTTCACAAACTTTACTTGGACAACATCAGTCATCTTAACATAGACTAACAGATATATTGAAATTATACCAGACGGTCCCCTTGCTATTATATTAGCTTTACCGTAAATCTACATAGTGAACCTCCCAAGCTAGTAGTCCTAAACTAGGAAGAGCTAGTGGGTCATAATGATTTGAAATATTAGGAGCATCCTCTTTCAATAAGATAATACATCATAGAATCCTTCTGCTAAAAGAAACAATTCTGGTAAAAAAGTATCTTTGTCGCAATTGCTGAGGCCTTAAATAATTTAAATGAGGATTATGTAGTAGTTTGTTAAAGAAGGATCACCGCTGTCACCTTGCCTGGAAAATAAGCAATTACCTCTTAAAACTAAGAGATGGGCCTTGACTATGTTGGCAACAAGTTCCCATAGTTCTTTCTATATGCAGGCCAATGATATCATTTTGCCGAAAGCTTTAGAATGGACCCCAGGGTCATCCGTAAAAATAAATTTCAAGCTATTCATATGCAAACTATTACATAGTACCCTGAACCAATCCTAAACATTTTATTTCTCATTGCTAGTTACTGGCCACCAATAAAAAGTAGTGGTGATTTTTCCCCAGTTTTTCCAGATTTTGTGCTCCTCGCCTTGCCTTCCCGTATGTCCTTAGGTTCTTTTCTGAATTAGTTCCATTATCAAACGAAAAAGAGATAAGTTCAAGGTTAGATGATGCAAGCAACTAGATGTTCTGTAATTTCTGATAGATGGAATGAGTTCATTTAATTATTTATCTCTACTTTAGATTCCTTTACCTGATCAATGTAAGATATGTCACATGAGGCTCCGAAGTGCTCACCTTATTAAGTTGTCTTGTTAAGAAATCAGTGAATTAGATAGGTCCCAAGGTCGGATCATTTAAATTAGCTTGGATTTTACATGCAAAACCTATCTTCTCTTCTTCAACTTACTATTTGTAATCTGGTTATTTGCATTTAAAGAACTGTCATAAGATGAATATAAAAATTTGATATGGATTTGCATGGTTATGTTTGTTTCTTTGATTTTGCGTTACTTATTTTTTTGCCATTTTTACCATCATTACTAAATATCTGTAACAGGTTCTTAACAGTTCTGGCCTAAAACTGGATGTTGAAGTTCCAGATGACTAATTTAAGTTAGCCCTGCTGTCTTTTGCTACAATTCAAGATGAAAATCCGGAAGCTGGATACTCAACCGGCAAATGCATCCTTGTAGAATTGGAACCACACATGTATTAATATACGTTTTGTTTTTTTTTTTTAACAAATTGATTTGATAAACAATATAACATTAGGACATAAATTTTGTACAAATTTGGTTGTGGGAAAATTCCTCCAACCCAGTCTCTAAAAGTGTCGTGTTTATTAACATGTGAGAAGTATTTTGTTTTTTTTTTTTTAATAATATGTTCAAAGGACACAGTACTTTTAGGGATCAGGTAAGAGGAATTTTTACAACCCAGTTTGTATGAAATGTATATCTATAAATAAAGAACCTGTGTATTTATTTCAATAAAATATCAAATGTTTCATTATCATTTTGTCATATATTACTCTCTTAGATATGTGATTGTTCACGTAAATGATATTCTGTTTCATAGCTCTCTGGCCTATTTTTCAGACTCGGAAGCGCTATCATATTGGTGTTTCCTGAGTTTAAAGCAATCGTTGATTCACTAAGCTTTAGAATATATGACTTTGTTATGAGGAGTGTTTTTTGTTTTTAGTTTGAAAAAATGTTATGATATAACATAAAAGTGAACTATTTTTCTGTTTTTAGAAGTATTTCTGTGTTTGTGTTGTTTGTTAGGAAGTGTGAAAGTAGGAATGTGTAACATTACCAAAAAAAAAAAAAAAAAAAAAAGAAATATTAGGCTTATAAAATCTTCTTAAAAAAAAAAAAACTTACCAAGTGATGTGACACAACATAATTAAATTTTTCAAAATTTGGATTCATCTTTTTAATCATGTTATACAACACCACTTTGTACTTTGTAAGAGTTTTTGTAGTAAAAAATTTGTAAGCATTACTTCAAAACAAAAGAAAAAGAAAAAGGTGTGCCATTTGAACTGTTTGCTCTCTCTTACTCTGTAAGAAACTTTCTTAAAGGTGAAGGTTTCCTTTCTTCGAGTAGTTTCAAATTCAAATTGATTGCTAAAGCCGCAACATAGATGGAGCCAAAATTTGCGTACTAATCTAAAGCTGCCAAGTGCGTATACTTTAAGCCGGAAGAACCAACCAATAACAATGCGGACGAATTTATTGTAAAGACAATGTCTATGCAAGTGCTTAGCAATTTCCTCGCTCTCTCTCTCTCTCTGATCTCACAGTTGAGTTGTGTCCTTGATAATACGCGCGGGCGCGCGCACACACAAACGCACGTGCAAAGAAACTTGTTCTCAACTTCTTTGCCATGACCCCTCCCCTTTCTTTCAAGAAAAGCAAAGAGTGGATGGTCTTTAAGGGAGTTCAGTGCAGTGTGTTTTTGACCACTGCAACTTTGTCAGGCAAGCAATCATCATTCTCTATCAGTAATATGTTCTGCAACCAACTTTTCTAGTTTCCCAGTTTAAGAATGTTTGAATCCCTTCTTTAATCCTGTATGCACTCCTGAAGCAGTAACTTCTTTCTAGTAAAAGTTCCATGAACAGTCTTTTGTGTTTTTTGCATTAGCATTTTTTAAAGGAAGTCTTCCGTATTCTTGGTTACCCTCATAGTAGTTAATTGCACATTATATTGATCCATGAGTGGGGTTTTTAATTATGGGATTAGGTTGTCGTTTGTTTTCTTTTGGGTTTTCATATTTTATTTATTGCGAAATTGTATATGCCTTGATATATGCTCATGGTTAAATATATAGTTCAGATTATAATGTCTTGGTTTAGCCCTTTTTCAATTAATTTAAATCAGAACAAGCTGATAGGTCCAAATTACCTGAAATATATGCCTACTCCACTCATTTAAGATAGTTTTGGGGTCTCCTTATCCTTGTATAATTTCTTTGTAATGTTTTGGTTCCTTTACATCCGATAAAGACTGGCATGTAGATGTTGTGCAGACTTGACTTGGGTCAGAAAATCTGTATTTCTCACAAGAACGTGTACATACTTTGTGTAGGACGGAAATGGATATCTTCTCGCTTGAGTTACAAATTCATTCCCCATTAAAGGAGCTTTCAAGATTCAAGAATTTCATCGCTGCAAGTAGTTGTAAGCATACAACTAATGATGTATACAGATTCATAAATGAAATTTTGCAGGATTTCATCTGTGACTTTGAGAAGCTGTGCCTTAAGGCAGATGCCATGGCAGGAAAGGAGAAACAACTGAATCAACGCAATTTAGAAATGAGTAGTTCAAGTGGTATAAAACTGTTAACAGATTCAATGGCTTCAGCTCCAAAGAAAATTGCAAAGCCACCGAGTTGTTCAAGAGGTAAGGGAGTGTTGCAGGCTGGTGTAGTTGAACAGCTTAACGACCGACTGAAGATCCTTGAAGAAGAAACTGAAACTATGAAGAAAGATATCTTTGGGGCTCTGGAAGAAAGGAGAGAGCTAGTGAATGAGATATTTGAGCAGTTTCAGATCATACAGCATCACCTTTGCCTTCAAAATCAAGTAATAGGAGAAACATGTTGTGATGGTACTTTGATCGCAAACTCTCCAAAGGTAACTCTTCTACTTAGCACTTAATTTTCTAGAATTTAATTGAAAATCACCGTTTGGTTGCCAAAGATTGAACAAAAAGAAAAAGGGAACAAAATCTATTGGTTTGCAGAGGCATTGCTCTATCATTTTTCAGTACCTCTATGCTTACCTTTTATATGTATAGCTGTTGCATTTGAGGGATCTTATCATAATGCATGTGGTGTGTAACCAGGATGGAAGAATGGGGAGTGGGCTATCAGAAATCTTTTGCCAAGATCCAAATTTGTCCCTTGTTACCAGAGATCTTAGAGCTAACATGTTAACATTCCAAGAACCAGCTTAAGTAATGCATGTGCTCTCAGATGGATGATTCCTTTCATCTGAAATTTAGAGGAAGTTGTCAGATTCCTTTCTCAGACAACAGTACTGTATATCTGTTCTTGAGTCCAAAATAACTCAGTATGATGATTAGCTTTTTCTGGTAAGAATATATACCAAAGAATCAACTTTCTAGTGCCATATCCACATCCACTGGAGGATTTACATAGTAATTTATATGCAAATGTTTTATACAGCAGTATGGTCATAATTGACACCCACATATCTCACCATGAGATTTTAGCAAAAGAAATTATCCGCATGAGGAGTTGGGATGAAAAAACATATAGTAAGTGGTTTTTTTTTTTTGAAACTTAAGTTAAGTCCCCTTAACTTTCATCACATTTGCAATTACTCCCTTAAACTTCAAAAACTCTCAATTTAGTGCATCTTTCAATTTAAAAAAAAAAAAATTCACCATTCCGTTAAGATTTTTCATTAAATTCTAATGGAGGGAAGTCAAAATTTCTAAATTACTTCTCATTTTTTTAGAAAAAAAAAATGGTGAGGATTTAGGCATTGGTCAGGATTTAATGGGATTTACAAAAATACCCATGCCTAAATTTTTGAAAATTTTTTTTGGAAAAACTATAAAAAAGCCCCTTCAACTAACAACATTTTCAATAAAGCTCCATAAAGTGGCAAGTGTGATAATTTAACACATCAAACTACCAATATGTGACAAAAAGATAACTTTTCGGATTATCTTCCTATAATACTCTTATTTTCTAAAGAATATACTATTTAGTTCATACATGCCAGTAGCACGTGCACCGGGATGGATGGGTGTAAAATAAAAAAAATAATAATAGAAAAAACCCCTAAACAATAGGAAATTTGTTACCAATCCTACTGATTGTTACGCTTAATTTGTTATTGTATTTGGGCTTTGGTCTCCCTACATTATGATGCTTTATCCTGTGATTGAGACTTTTATTTCTGGAGCTTTCGATTCGATCTTAGCAGTGCCTCCCCCTCCTCAACCCCCGCGAGGGGATTGTTGTTTCTTTTACCTAACAAAGGTTTGGACAAGGTTAAAAGGTCTCTCGAGGATTACGTCCCTGCTCGTGTCTCCTTTTTTGGGGAACCGGATAGGGTTGAAGGGTTTCGTAGGGATCATGCCCCTGACCTCCTCTGTTTTGATGCATATACCGTTTTATGCGGCCTATTCTTTAGGTATAGAGGACGGAGACATTTTTGACCCTTTTGGAGTCATAAACACAACCATTTCCTGTTTGGTTTTTCGAGATTTAACGCAGTTTTTTTTTTTGTTGGGTTTATTGTCGGAGAGCCCACCCCTTTTGATCTATTTGTTCATTGTAACCCTTCTCATTATTAATGAATGTTGTACTTACAAAAAAATATTCATTTAAATTTCATTTTTATATAAAATTCATATAAATTCATATTCTTTTTTTTTTTTTGCATTTAAATTCATATACAAGTTAAAATGAGTCGTGTTTAGGTCAACCCAACACTATTTGTTTATTAAATGGGTTATGCAAGTCAGGTCGGGTTATCCGCTTATTTAAATGGATTGTGTTAGGATTGAGGAGTTAGACCCGTTTAACTAAATGGGTTATGTTTGGGTTGAGCTATGAGTCGACCTGTCACAAACCTGACATGCTAACACATATTGCCAACCCTACACCTACAACTCTATTAATATCTAGCCCTATACCTACACCTCTATTAATATCTAGTGATTGACAAATTGCATATTCATCTAATTTATTAGACCACGTAAATGAGGATTGAGAGGATATCTTGTGACCCTTTAATCATTATAAAGGTAGTTTCTCAAGATAAGGAATAGAGGATATTTTTTTTGTCTGCATTAAAATATGAAAAGAACAAGCAAGAAACAAAAGAGACCAGGAAAAATCTGATATCAGCTTTTGATAATAGGAGCAAAATATAAAATATCCAGAATGAATCCAGGATCTCTCTTTTCTATTCTAAATTAAAGAAGCTATATGTCAAATTTCTAAGACGCCTTTCATAATTTGAATGGGGAAATTCTCCTCTCTGCTTGATATACAGTGACTTGTTTGATAAAGGACAGAATTTGATTCACAAAACCAGTCTAATTTCCTTTGTTTTTTCCCCCATTTTCAAGATCTCTTAAAGAATCCGAGTAGAGCTGGGCGTCCGCCCAGCGTCCGTTTCTCATTTTAAAAAAAAATAAAAAATCAAAAAAAATGCTTTTTTCTATTATAAAACAGGCTTAAACTTGTCCAATTCTCATTTTGTTTTTTCTAAGGTTATGAAATGGGGATGAAATAAGCCTGAACCTTGTTTTTGTTAAAAAAAATATTTTTCTTATTTTTTATCTCAATAAAAATAAGAAAAATATTTTTTTTAACAAAAAACAGGTTCAGGCTTATTTCATCCCCATTTCATAACCTTAGAAAAAAACAAATGAGAATTGGACAAGTTTAAGCCTGTTTTATAATAGAAAAAGCATTTTTTTTGATTTTTTATTTTTTTTTAAAACACTGAAACGGACGCTAGGCGTCCGCTTGTGCGGACGCCTAGCACGACTCAAAGAATCCTAATAACGTGAAAAACCCAAAAAAAATTTGTATTTTTTTTTTTTTATATTTTTTGTTATTGTTTTGCTTCAGATACACAAAATTGCAAGTTGTGTTCTTATTAACATGAAGGTCTTTAGACCTGGTCAGTGGATGTTCCGAGAGAACAATTTCACCTAACTGTGAGTATATATATATATCCTCGTGACAACAAAAGCAAGAGTACAAATATATATATAAAGCAAAGAGTCCTTCTTCAACCAAACCTTGATCATGGCAGTTGCAGCTCGACCATGGCTGCTGCTGGCTGCTCTCCATGGACAGAAGTTGGGGCTGGTGAAATCTTCGCCCTTCCTTTGACTATATGAAAGCATGAAAATATAGTGAAGAGAAGAGAAGCAAGGGCAAAAAGTAGAAAAATTGCAATGGCAATTCCAGCCCACAGCACTTCTTGAGGTTTTGGACCTTGGTTTATTATATCTACCATTTCTTGTATGAAATATATAACTAGTACAAGGAAAGAACAGGCCAAAAATACACTCAAGAAGAACAATAAAGCTAGTATGACCACTTTTTCTTTGCCATACTGTGCCATCCTTCTCACCCAAAGTAAATAGATAGGCAGCAAGGTGAAACAATATATAGATATTTAGATAGAAAAAGAATGAGATAGAATGTTAAAAAAAAAAAAAAAAAAATTGTATGAAATTGTTTTTAAGTAAGATGGTTTATAAAGAATTAGGATACTCGGACAAATAAATTGGCCTGGAAGACTCCTCAATAGGCAAAGCCAAAGCCAAAGCCACCTCATGTCCATTTCAAAATCTTCAGACATTGTATTAGATGACATCATTATAGAAGGAGATTTCCTAATAGTCATTTATGCTATGATTAACCAATAACATACCAAATGAAGACAAATTGCTCCAATCATAGAACAAGGTGTCTACTTAGATTGGCAGTAGAGTCCATTGTAACAACAAATCAAAGAAAATAACATAAATTAATGGTGATTATAATACTAGTCAAAGTTTTGGTGGATACATAATAATATATATATATAAAAAGAAAATCACGATAATCTTTTATTATTTTATTAAATGGCAATGATAGACAACACAAAGAGGAAAGGAAGCTCCTCCTTACCAAAACCCTTTCTTCATATATATATATATATATTGTTTTTTTAAAAATAAAAAATAAAAAACTTTCTTCACGTGAGTTAAAGTAGAAAATGTATAATGAGTTAAGTTTAATAAATGGCAGTTTAAGATGTCACTTATGCATTCTAAGTGACACTTGCTGTGCATAGGACAGTAGAAATATACTGAATTTCGACCATTATACTAGCAGTCCCTTTCTTAAGTGGGCGCCAATGATATTTTCGTTATCTATCAAAAATAGCCTATAAACCCTTTATGGTGTCCAATATATAATTATATTTCTCGCTAGCCGTAGCAAATTACTTGTTTAATAAAGGACCTTTGGTATTCTTTAAAGGGGCTTCCAGCATATTCTAAGTAATTCAAGATTAACTTTTTGGTTTCCAAAATGTTTAATTCTTTGAGGTAGCATGTTGTATTGAAAGATGAGATAAATTTTTAATTAATACTATTCTTCGATACTCATTTATCATACAATATTACACCGGTTGACATGACATATTTTTAAGTAGTTGAACCTTGTATGAACTTTGTATAAAATGACATTCTAGATAATCTAGAGTTCGGAAATGTATAATTCTTAAATTTGACCAAAGAAATTAAGAGCTCCTTTTTGTTAACTTTTAGGGGGGGTTTGTGGCTTCCAGCATATTCTACTTATTATAGTCTACGTGTGTCACCCTCTTTGTCTGTTGACTCTGTTTACACAAAAACTCCTTGTCCATGAATACAAACATAAACATAAGGAAAAGTCTAACGTACCTCTCCTCAAACTATTACCATATTGTTAATGTCCTCTCTAATCTACCAAAAGTGATCAATGTCCATCTTTTGTCCCACAAAAATATAAAAATGATCTTAACAACTTTTGAAAAAGACAAAAATACCACTATAATTATATATATATATATATATATATATATATATATATATATATATATATATATATATATATATATATATATATATATTGAAAAAAAAAAAAGGAAAAAAAGGCAGAAGATTATTTTTAATTTTTTTTAAAAAAAAAAATTATTAAAGACATTTTTATAAGTGGAGGGACATTTGACAATTTTTGATAGTTTGGAAGGGGGCATTGACAATCCACTAGTAGTTTGGGGGATGTGTACTTTTCCCTAAACATAACTACATGTGTATATGTACCAAAAAAAAAAAATTTAAAACAAACTACATGTGTATCTCCATATACGTGTACCTATAAATGGATAGATGGATGGATAGACACAATCCATATGTTCCAAATTCTTCAGATGTTTGCTAACATGTAAATATATTCCAATACAGGTCATCCTACAATAAACTCAAAGATTCAATTCCATCAAACTCGATGAAAATATTTTTGGGAATTTATAATAAATTCAGATATTCAACACAAAGTTACCAGGACCATCTCTAGTGACAATCTCTCTTAGCACATCATCCATTAACATACAAGTATGAAAGTCATTCCCGTTCAAATGCTATTGCAAGGTGCAGAAGGGTTATGTACCACAGTGGCGATCGAGTGAAAACATCAATACATATATAACGGTTTGGCTAATATCATATCTCCCCCCTGTAACCACCAGATCCAAAGTAATCCCTTCTGGAGCTGGAAATAGCCATGCTTTTCTGATGTTCTAATTTAGGGCAATCCCGGATACGGTGACCAAGCCCACCACAATATGCACAGCCCTGAACCCCACTCGCATCGGCAATTGCTTCCGCATCTTCCATCGGATCATTTAGCTCAGCCAACACTGGTGGAATCCTCTGTTTTGCTTCTTGCAAGAGGTGTTTCAAATCAAGAAGTGTTGTCTCACTCTGGTTCTTGTTTATAAATGTTGTTGCTATTCCTGTCTTGCCACATCTTCCAGTTCGTCCAATCCTGTGAACATAGTTCTCGATTTCTGCAGGCATGTCATAATTAACGACATGTTGAATATCAGGAAAATCCAACCCCTTCGAGGCAACATCAGTGGCAACCAAGACATCTTTTTTCCCTGCCTTGAAGGATGAAATGGCATACTCTCTCTCTTCCTGATCCTTCCCTCCATGAATGGCTACAGCTTCAACTCCTTTCAAGAGGAGGTATTCATGAATGTCATCCACATCAGCCTTGTTCTCACAGAATATTAAAACAGGAGGTGGGGTTTTCTGTAGACATTCAAGAAGATAAACAATTTTGGCCTCTTGCTTCACATACTCGACTTCCTGAATCACATCAAGATTTGCCGCTCCTGCTCTTCCCACATTAACAGTAACAGGTTTTACCAGAGCACTTCTGGCGAAATTCTGAATCTTGGTGGGCATGGTGGCAGAAAACAAGAGAGTTTGTCGTTGAGCTTTAAAGTGGTCAAATACCTCTCTTATATCATCTTCAAAGCCCAAATCAACCAATCTATCTGCCTCATCTAAAGTAAGATACCTGGAGGAGAAGTAATAGCATTAATATTATAATTAAGAAAATCAAAGTTTACATCTATGTAATTGCAGATAAAATATTTTAAAAAGAAACATGGTTCTCAGAAACATGTTACAGTACATATCGGCAGATATCAAGTTGTTGCCAGGAAACATGAATCACTTCAATGATCGCAATTAGAAAATTATCCCAAACAAAACGTGACTATATTGATAAAAGACAATGAAAGAAATGAATCAATGGGGGAAAAAGAGGACAAGTGAAAAAAGAAAAAGAAAAAAAAAAAAAAGGAACTAGAATATCAAGTGACAGTAAATACTAGCAGAAATCGAAGATTTAAGTAGTTTCAGAAAGGTATCAGCCAGCCCCATACTTTGCCTCCAAACAGAAGAAAACGAAACATATCAAGAAGTATTCCAAATGATTCTACAATAAAGTACTTACTATTCACATAAAATTTTCATGTTGGATGAACAAGGATAACAAATAACACATTTCTGGCAGAAAAATAAGACAACTGCATAGGTTCCATCAAGAGGAGGAGAGTGAAACATTATTTTGCTGCCAGATAGGTTCAATGGAAATGGGAAAATAGCCCCATTAATATGAAGGTGGTATCAATCATAAATATAATAGCAGGATAAATTCTGCAAGGCATACTAGTTGATAAGATTCTATAGGAATTAAGTAATTGATAGTGCTTACCTACAATTGTCAAGACTCATTTTTTTCTTTGCCAACATATCCTTCAACCTCCCGGGAGTAGCAACAACGATATGAACACCCTTCTTCACAATATCCAACTGTGATCTCATATCTACTCCACCGATACAAAGCAAAGGCCTCAGTTCTGGGTAACCAGCCTCTTTCATGGGAGCCAAAAATTCTTCCACCACTTCATAAGTCTGCCTTGCAAGTTCTCTTGATGGGCATATAATCAGAGCAAATGGCCCTTCTCCTGGATCAATAGGCATCATAATCTCCTCTTGCAGCGCCACCATAATCATTGGCAGTACAAAAACCAATGTCTTTCCTGAACCTGTAAACGCGATACCAATCATATCCCTCCCAGTTAAAATCACAGGCAGACCTTGCACCTGAATAGGGGTCGGTCGTACAATTCCCTTGGCCTTTAGCATCTTCAAAATTGGTTCGGGAAATCTCATATCCTTAAAATCCTTAATTGGTGGGGGAATGTCTTCACCATCAACTATTATGTGCCACTGCTTCCGAATCGCATCACATTCCTTATTTGACTTCCTTCTGATTGGCAACGGTGGCTTCCATCCGGTCAATAGAGGCTCTTTATAAATAATCCCTTTTGCCAACTCACGAACAGACATTAAAGTTTTCCGATCAGATAAGTGCTCAATCATTTCCTTCTCTTGTTGCACAATCTGCTGGGTTGGACTTATCTCGGGTTGTTCTCGCTTCAGCTGCGATGCTTTTACAAGAAGGCTTGGCTTGGCCTCGGCAAGTTTTGATTTCTCCAACTCTTCTTCAAGGGCAGAAGACTGACCCTTGCGTTGAAGAATCTTCTGCGCTTCCATGGCTCTACGCTTCGCCACAGGAACATATTCATCAAAATCATCATCTCCTTCCATGTTTTCAGTTCCTGTTGCACCAAATATTCCTAACAATCACAGAAGTGTTAATTGCCAATGAAACAAAAACAACAAATAGATTATAGAACAATCATGTGCAGCAAACAATCACAGAATTTTATTTCAATTGTGTGCAGCAAAAGAAAGGTGATACCAAAAACTGATTAACTAATTGCACAGACAAAGAATAAAATCAACGATAGATATAAAATTTGCAGAGCCCAATATTATTTTTAAAGCCCTTATTAGAATCTAAGTATATATTTGCACATCAGCTGAGGAACTCCTTTTAATCAATCAAGATAAGAGTTTGCATAAACCTAAAACAATTGAGATTTCCAGACTCTTTTCAGAAAACCCAAAAAAAATAAAGATTCAAAATCTTCTAGTTTGTTATTCCTTTTCCTTAATTATCTCTAAGACCAATCAGCATGGTACAACCAACATAACCAAAGTGCTAAGAATATAAAATTCTATCAGTCTAAAAGCAAAAAGCCCTGAACCCAACTGAGCATCAAACTAGTTTCTTTTTGGCTCAATTAAGGTGTGATTATCAAATATACCAGGCAAGCGAAACATAAGATCTAAACATTTCTTTCTCTAATTTATTTTTTCCTCAATTTTCTCAAGAACCAAACAGCTTAGCAAGGCCATCGGCTCAATATTTGTTAAATAATCAAAATGGTGAAGAATCAATGGAATGGGCTTTGCTAGAGAGCAATCAAAGGGTTTTTCTAGAGAGCAAAATGCCAAAACCACTAGTCTTGCTAAAACTTCTGCACTTGCCGTCTGTAAAAATCAAAGACATCATATTTGTTCGAGAATTTAACTAATAAGAAAGAAGCGGTATAACAATCCTTTTCATCTTACCCAAAATATAATAGGAGCGGACTTATCTGATTCAGAAGAATAACGAAGCCATAGAAACACAAAAAAAATAAATAAATAAATAAAAGGAGAGAGAGATATTCAAGCACCTTTGTTGATAAAATTTTTAGGTATTTGATTGTAATAACAACGGAAAATTCATAAGGAAAACAAAATTCGAAAGCTGAGAAAGCAACTCTGTTATTTGGTTGATAGAAGCATTCTGTCAAACAAATGGTGCGCGTCTTCTGTTTCTCACCCTCAATGAATGGAAATAAAATAAACATGCAGAGCTTAACGGAGAAACAAATAAGGTCTAGAAATTTCAGCGCAACAACGGACATCAATTGACGAACTCTAGTTGAAGTTCTGATCGATTCGGGGACGTACCTTTGCTTCGTGATACACAACGTGGACTGAAGGTGAAGGTGATAAAACCAACAAGATAACAATTATATATTCCTCAACAAAAAAGAAAAGAAAAGATAATTGGTTGACGAACCTGATTGCGATACTGAGAACTGAATGTGAAGCGAGAACTGCAATTCGGCCACCGGAACTCGGAAAGAGTCGCGAGTCACGAGCCGGAAGTAATCAAGCGATGTCCTTCACAATTAAATCAGATGAGCGTTTTCTAAAAGTAGGGATCGAAATGGCTCATAGGGGTAGCGACGGCTTCAGTTAAACTTCATTTCCTCGCCGATAAAAATTTCCCCCAAGCTCTACAAACCGGCTTCTAAAACTATACCAGCTTCTATATTTTTTTAAACATGCAAGGAAATACATATTTTTTTATATATTTTTAAAAAAAAATATATAAAAAATATATATATATATTTCTCACAAGAATATATATCACTTTTAAAAGTTAATTTGTATAAATTTTTTACAAACCAATTTATAGAATATTTCTATCATTTCCTTACCATGTGTAGCAAAAACTATTAAAAAAATTTCTATTGAAGCTTTTTTTATAGCACAAGTAATAGCTTTTCTTAGATTTTTACTTAATGAAAAAAATCAAACTACTTTTTATTTTTTTATTTAAATAAACTTCATAACAGCATTTCTTAAGGAACACTAAGGGAAGTACGAAGAGAATCAAAAGTTATTCATTTCATCTAGAAAACTAAAAGTAGTTCTCTTAACATTATTTTAATATAAAAAAACCTTCTCTCTCTTTTTTATTTCATCCACTATTTGTTTAAAACAATATTTAAATAGTTTTTCTTTTCTCTCTCTTTTTCTTAGTATTTAATTTAAAGAATATTTAAATAATATAGAGAAATGATAAGGGAAGCTGTTGTTGAGTTTATTTAAACAGAGAAGCAAAAATTAGTTTAGTTTCCTACTTTGAAAAAAAATATAAAGGAAGTTAGTACTAGTACTCTTATAAGAAATTATTGATGTAATATAAAGTAGAAAGAATGTTGTGAATTTTTTGTATGGAAAAGTAAAAAAAAAAAAATTTTAGGAAGTTTTCAATTTAAATAATAATAAAAAGTTTTGAAATGATATAAAAAGTGAAAAATGTTGTTAAAAAGTAATCGCTAAAATATTAAAAGTGAAAAAAAAAAAAAAAGTTCGAATGTTTTGTTGTGCACTTTTTTAGAGGATTTTGAAAAATCCTTTGCCTAACCAGCCATAAACACTAGGACTTAAAAAAAAAAAAACAAAAGTAAAACACGCTCAAAACATTGAAAACGAGTTCAAAACATTTTCAAAAAATTGCTAAAAATATATCCTAATAAAAGCTCAAAAAATTAAAGGTATATAACTGGTTGCCGTTGCGGTTTGTCTCTACAAATCGTAACTGTAATTGGGGTCACCAATTATTTAATTTTAAATAACCGTAACCGGCCTATTAGTTGCGGTTGCTATTAACCAGTTTTGAACCGATTATTAACCGATAACCGATTTTCAAATAATGAGCATTTTGGACCATTTTTTTAATTTTTTGAGCATCTTTTTAGGTTATTTTAAACTCACTTTTTAATGCTTTTTAAAGTTATTTTATACTCCCATAAAATAGAAATGACATAAAAATTAAATCTCTATAATAAAATTAATTGTAATATAGTTTTTAAGTTTTAAATTATTATTTTTTTAAAATTTTATTTTTAATATATATATAAACCGATTACGTGGTTATTAGCTAGTTTTTTCAATGCCTATATTCGGTAACCGCAATTGGTCTAAGCGATTATCCGGTTACAATTATTTTCGAATTTTAGGTTATTCGGTTATTAACGGTTAATAACAGTCCCACTTGTACGCTCCTACAAAAAACTAAAATGTACCCAAAAGGCCTATTGCCTGATATGCAAATAGCGTTTAAATAAAAGTGATAACGGTATAACGCGGATGCGGTGCGGTTATTGCCAATGAGAAATGCTAAATCTTTTATCAAGAGATAAGTACCAAAATGATGTGTAGCTTATTTATTGGTACTCATAACTTTTTTTTATTTTTTGATTAATTATTTTAATATTTTCAATGCTCAATATCATTTTAGTATTATCTCTTGATAAAAGATTTTTTTTTTGAAAGATCTTGATAAAAAGATTTGATATCCCTGAATGAAATTCATATAAACAGACGCTTCCTCCTAATGCTTATGAATCTTATCTCCTCCAGCGCTTGGCCTTCCGCAACCCTCTGCCCATCTTCTGTATCCCCCATTGTCCCTACGTTTGCTTGCTCAGTAAACGCAGGAAAACTACACAAAACGAGCCTTTTCTCTCCTTACCCATATTTTCTCAGCAACCAAATAACACCCCCTTCCTCACCCCATCAAATCCATGGAAGTGGAGGTCAAGCTCCGGCTCCCAGACTCTGCCTCCCACCAAAAGCTCTCCTCCCTCCTCTCCCCCTTCCACGCCAAAACCCTAATCCAAGAAAACATCTTCTTCGACGGCTCCAATTCCGAGCTCTCCTCCAACTTCGCCGTCCTCCGCCTCCGCTTCTCCAACCTCAACAATAACAACAACAATCCCCAGTCTGTCCTCTCCCTCAAGGCCAAACCCGTAATTTCCGATGGCATCAGCCGCGTTGAAGAGGTCGAAGAGCCCCTGGACTCCACACTCGCCCGCGCTTGCATCGCCGAGCCCTGGCGCCTCTTGTCGGTGGACTCGTCGTCGATAATCCGGAGAGTGAAGGAAGAGTTCGGGGTCGGAGAGAGAGGCAAAGGGCTTGTCTGCTTGGGCGGCTTCAGGAATGTGAGGGCGGTGTACGAGTGGCAAGGGTTGAAGCTCGAGGTCGACGAGACGGGCTACGATTTCGGCACGTGCTACGAGGTTGAGTGCGAGAGCGACGATCCGCAGAGGGTTAAGCGGTTGATTGAGAGGTTGTTGGAGGAGAATGGGATCGGCTTTTCGAATTCTGAGACGTCAAAGTTCGCGATTTTCCGGTCCGGGAAGTTGCCATCGTAACCAAGTTGGAGTGTGGATTTCATTTGACTCTGAAGTGTTTGTGTCAGTTTGTATTATTGGGCCTTGAAATTGGGGAAGCAAGGGTTCAGATTTATTGCAACACATTTTGCATATTTTGATAGGAATTAGTTTAAAAAAAAAAAAAGGGAAACAATGTTCAATTTTGACTTTGAGCTATGTGGATGGAAATCTCAAGTTAGTAATTTATAGTCGAGGTTTGTAGGCACAAGTTTGAAATGGAATTTGTGATGCATTTTTTGATCATGTTGTATGTCCTGATTATCCAAAAGAAGACAAATGGGAGGCTGAGAACTCTAGTCCTTTTAAATTAGAAAGTTTATTTAGTAGACTTCTATACTATTTCATATGAATTGTATGACATCACAGTATTCTTTATGTAAACCCTTGCCAATCCAAAAATTTATTCTTAATATCGCGTAATTTTAGCTACATGAAAGTAGTATATGAGTATATTAAATATCATTATTTTTTTAAGATTTCATGGATGTCAAGCATGAATTGTTATAAAGTAAATATGTGAGAACAACAGAATTAAAGAAAGCAGGACTAAATTTACTGAATCTATGGACAATAAGACAAATATTAATCTGTCTTTTAGATAAATATTGTGTCTTACTTGTATAATCAGTTTTGCAATAGGAAGTACAATAATTATGTCCTCATCATATAATATTGTTCGAATGTAGTTTGCAGATTACAAATTCTAAACACTACTCTAAAACAATAAATTGTGTAAAGCAGAACACAGAAGAGAAAGAAAAAAGGATAATAAAAGATTTCTAAAGAACACCATTTTATTCAATCATAAAAACAGTTAATAACAGTGTAAAATATGATTGTCGAAACAGCAGTTTAATATAATAAAAAACGGTTATTTAAGTGTAGTAGTACACATCAGAAAAATGCACAGGTAAATGTGCAACGAGAATATACGAAGTGTGCGTATCTAGAGCAACGCACTAAGTGACACCAATAGCATTTGTTTACATAAATGCCATTATAGTATAAGAGAAAGACAATCTCTTATAAAAACACAAATAAATCTCATATTTTTTCAATGTGGGACCAAGTAAAAGACACAATTGGAGGAAAAGTTGAAATATTTTAAATATGAGGGAAACTTAATTTTCATGAAATAATTTCAACATGATTGTCTTGGCCTCTTCAATAATATGCATTAGGCACTTCCATCCTTCATAAATCTATTTCTTTTATATGCCTAATGTGAGGTCATATTTTGCCTTTGGAGTGTCTTCTAACGGGTTGTGCTATTTGTCATATTCTCATTTCACCCTATTTTATTGGGTTGATGTGTTAGTATGTTGGGGATTGGGCCTCGTGGTCCAAGCCCACTTCCTCAACAGGGCCCCATGAGAAATTAAAGCCCACCCATTGGAGAAACCGTTCGACTCACCTAACCACTAGGAATGCGCTATCGATCAGCTCTGCCCCTTCCAACCATTAGCGATAGAGATCAAGCCCTCTACACGATCTTCAAGGTTCTGGCAAGACGTGATTAGACGTACATTTAATGAGATATCATGTCTCGCCTTACTTCAGGAAGTCATGAGACATGATCGCTGCATAGATGTGACAAATGTCACGTTCGACTCTTGGCTCAAAAATCACCATTGCCACTTGCAGGCGACACATGGAATTCCTTCAAAACCTATCACCTCTACCGCCATAACGAAGGGGACCCACATAAGAAATTCCCATATATAGGGGGAGGCATATCACTCGAAAGGTAAGTAACTCATCCTATGATACTCAGAAAAAGAACCTTAGTCTTTATCCACTTCTATGTGATAATTAACTTAGGCATCAGAGTTATCTTTCACCAACCTGCTCCAATAAACTTTAATGTCTTACTTCTATCGTTTTGTAGGGACATCACCTATGGACTAAAAATTGTATCAACAATTTGGCGCCGTTTATTGAAAACGACTTTGTTCTTTCCAAAACACACACGCGAAGAGACAGACAAAAGAGAAGAGAAAGGCATTTTCATTGCATAAAAGGATCGAGGCCCATAACAAAACAAGAAGAAGAAAAAAAAGAAAAAGAAAAAGCTAGTACAAAGATCATTTCAGTCACGACCTGAGGATGCCTTGCTATTGGAGGACCTCCAAACTCCCTCCCCATACTCCCTGTGTAAGGCAAATCGGCAGTTGTGCACCATCGTGCGCAAAGCATGGGATCGCGCTCGGAGTGGGGCGAACTCCTCCTCCATCCATGGGGTGGTCGAACACCCCCATTTTGGCCTATGGGGGTGGCCGGCCACTCCCATTGGCCAAAATGGGGGTGGCAAGCCACCCCATGGGCTGCAAGGGGTGGCTCGAGCCACCCCTTGTTCCTTTTTTTTTCATTTTAATTTTAATTTTTGATTTTTTTTTTATTTTTAAATTTTAATTTTTTGAATTTATTTTTTTTAAAAAAATTTAATGACACATAGCAAATTTTGGTGCAAACACATGGATTGTCGTTAAAAAAAAATTTCGGAAACTTAACGGAGGTACCGTCTATGTCTTTACTCATAGCTCAAGTTCCTCAACATTCCAAAATGAAATCAAGGTCGAAAAAAAATAAACGTTAAAACCCAAATACTAAAAAAGATTTTAACCCAAAATGTTATTTCAATGCTCATATAGCACTATAATATAAGTGAGTATATATATATTAGAGAGATGCGGCCCAAATTTCAATATAATAATGTAAGTGGTTATGTTATATTACTTAAGTTTTAGTAAAGAAAGAGTTTTGAATTTTTTTTTTATTTTTTATTTTTTATTTTTTTGTAAAAACCACATGAAAGGGTATTGCATACAATTGGTTTACACATGTAAACATGTCGTTATGCTACCCAACTCTTGTTGGAAAGAAAGAAAAGTGTAAAAGTGCGATTTTTACATCGATATGTATGGATCGGCATCACCGTTGAGGCTTCATTATCATATCAGTATTGATACAATGATAAATGGCTTGGGTTCCACTTCTAGCTGACGGAAGTATAGCAGGTCGCAAAGTACAGGAAAGTAGAGTACACCATTTTCTTCCTCGGTAGGCGGCTACTCCCTCTCTTATAGCAAGTGGTCAATTACAATTAATAAGTACATTAAGATTGACTTACTTACCTTTTATCGATTGGGCTATAAGTCAAAGTTAGATCAGAGAGCTCCGATCGAAATTTGGTGGAAGACTGATATCGATTGAGGGAAGAGCTTCGGTTGATATTCAAGTGAAGCCCGGTCTACTTTGATTGCCTAAAACAAAAAGGTCTAAGACATTTTTTATGAAAAAGAAATAACCCAATGATTTAGGTGATCCTTTGGATTCTAGAAAATCTTACACAAGTCTAATATAGGTATAATGAAATGCAGAGAAAGTACAGAGTCTTTACTTGAAGAGATAGATCAGAAGATTAAGTCAAAGTTGTAAGTATAAACTTATTTACTGTGCATTATTTTACAAAAACATGTTATTTATGTTTTCATTGAGCCATGTTATTTGAATACATATATGAATATATTTTGAAATGTTTTATATATGTGTTAAATGAAATATGTTTTCAAGAAAATTATGAAAAGAAGTTGAGTTTTAGAAGAAAAACGTGATTTGCGAAAAGTATAATATTATGAGAAAAGTATGATAATATGTTATGAATGCATGTGAAAGTCCAACGATTAGAAGGATTATATGCCTAATACCCCGATGTTAGAAAATAGGAAATAAAGTTGCTTAACAACCGAGCAATTAAATGGGGGTTAACACTTAATGCCTTGAAGTTATAAGATGGAGCAAATAGTAGCAAACCTAGTGGTTAAAGGGGGTAATACGCTTAACAAACTCTAAAGAGTAAGTGGGAGTATAAATACCCTTATCTATGTGAAAACAAAAAATATGTTAAGTTATGACATGTTATGTTGTACATGTTAATATGTACATGAAATATGATATGTACTATTTATGATTAAACTGTTGTTTCCATTATCATGTTACAAACTATTTTATTGCTCCATGTTACGAGAGATTGAGTTATATATCTAGTAAGAAAATTCAATGGAAAATAAGTATGTTTTTATTATAAACTACTATGTCAATTGGTTTGCCAAATAGCCCTTTATTTTATTAAACTCTTTATTGTGAAAACCCAGCATATATGGTTGTTTAGTATACACTTGTTAGAGATACTTTTCAAATGATAAAAGGGGGTTCAATCTATAAAATGGTCAGTATGCTTAAACTTTCTAAGCTGTGGACTCACACATCCATGTGTAAAATTAAGGTAAATTTACAAAAAGTAGCTTAAGAGGAAAAGGAGGATGCAAACCCATATGCATGTTTTATTTATTGTTCATGAGGCTGACATGGAGCATCAGTTTTGAAGGTTGACTTATTGTAGTCAGTTTAGTATTTTGAGTTGATGCATGTGGTACTTTTGAGAAGCAAAGTTTCGATGTATATATTAAGTTTGTAATAACAATGTTCTAATGTGAAGTTTATATTAGATGCTCTGGTTTATTTATAATTTAGTAATGTCACGTGAGAATTTAGATAATTTCACTTACATGTTTTTTTTTTTAGATGAAAGGGCGCTTTTTATAGATAAAATCATTTAGGTACAACGCTCCTTTGAGACAATGTTCATAATACATTCAGGAATAGCATTGGGGAGAAGAAGATCATCCCCTCTAGATAGAGCTAGTTTTGCT
Source organism: Betula pendula (assembly GCA_900184695.1). NCBI lineage: Eukaryota > Viridiplantae > Streptophyta > Magnoliopsida > Fagales > Betulaceae > Betula > Betula pendula. The sequence continues at coordinate 161,159 of FXXK01000333.1, forward strand.
AGAGAGTGAGCCACCCCATTACACTGCCTTCTAACATGAACCACCTTCCAAGAATTTAAACAAACCAACAAGCCTCGGGCTTCCTCTGTAATGTGGTCATATCTACTCCAATGGGTACCTTCGGTATTCAAAGCCCGTACAATTTGTATGGCATCACCTTCCAAGATTACCTGGTGCAAGCGAAGCTCGTGACACAGTTTAGCCGCACGCAGAGCCGCCATGGCTTCAGCTATATCCGGGGCAGAAATATTTTGTTTAGGTGCAGATAATGAATAAATCACTCACCCACACAGTTACGGACCACAACCCCAATACCCATTTTGCATTTAGTCCTGTCCAAAGCCGCATCCTAGTTAAGTTTGAAAGTACCATCCGGAGGAGCTTTCCAACGTTAAGTCTGTGGGGGAGGAGCTGAGATAAAAGGCTTCAAGCTAGAATTTACTTGTTGGAATAACTGGTTGGATTCCGTAGCAGATAGCAGTATGGTCCGTGGAGAATGAAGTGGTTTTCGATGAACCAACGCATTCCATTGGAACCACACCTGCCTGGCCACCACCGTAAAGAATTCAAAGTCTTGGGTGTCCAAACAGTCCAACAAATGAGTTACTATATGCACAAAGTCGTCTGATACAAAGCTTCGTTTCTGAATTTTTGGGCAACACTCAGACCAAATAGCCTTGGCAGCTCTACAAACCCATAATGCATGGCCCGTTGTCTCCTTCTCATCTCCACATTGAGGGTATGTCGAATCCGTTGTTATTCCTCTACGGTAGAGGTTGTCTTTTGTAGGCAACACATTTGAACATGCCCGCCAAATAAATATTCTCACAGTGTGCGGGACATTTAATTTCCAAAGCTGCTTCCATATTACACCATTTTGCCCCATGACAGGAACTTTCACCCACTTTCTCGACTGCTATTTGCTTGTGTAAATGATAGGCGCTACATACCGTAAAGTCCCCAGAAGCTGAGTGAGGCCAGAAAGGACGGTCACAATTAGCAAAAGAGCTAAGAGGGAGCTGACAGATCACAGCAGCCGTTGCCTCCCCAAATAGCTCCTTCACCAACGGAGATCTCCAGCTATTACTATTCCAGTCAATAAGAGCTTCCACACGTGACTCTTCATTCAACTCACAATTCAACAGTAGAGGTGGAGGAGAAACTGTACCAAGTATCCAATGGTCATTCCATATTTGGATTTTCTCACCATTGCCCACACGCCATTGAAGGCCCTGTTTTAAGAGCTCTCTAGCCGAACAGATACTCTTCCAGACATAGGATGGGCGACGACCCACAGAAGCAGTGAGGAGGGATCCATTCTGGAAATATTTTGCCCGAAAAATCTTTGCAGGGAGAGAATCCGGTAGTTGAATGATCCTCCAACACTGTTTGGCAAGAAGGGCTTTGTTAAAACTCTCCAAATCTCTAAAACCCAGCCCTCCTTTAGATTTGGCTAAACCTAGTCTATCCCACTTAACCCAATGAACGCCTTTCTCCTTCTCATGGTGGCTCCACCAAAACCGTTGCAGCATGGCGTTAATGTCACGAAGTAACACTTTTGGGAGAAGGAAAATGCTCATCGTATAGGTAGGGATAGCTTGGGCCACGGCTTTAATGAGAATTTCCTTCCCCACTTGAGAAAGAAACTTGTTCCGCCAATTACTAATCCGCTGCCATATCCTTTCTTTGACGGACATGAAGGCGAGACGTCGGGAACGACCCACCATGGCGGGCAATCCCAAGTATTTCTACAGGCAATTAGTGGCAGGAACTCCAGCCTCTGACAGAATCTGATCACGGATAAGAGTCGGGGTATTGCCGCTGAAAAATATGGAAGTCTTTCTTTGTTCAACCGCTGACCCGAGGCTTTTTCATACCGTTCCAAGATCTGCTGTAATCCTTTCCATTCCACTATATTAGCTTTGCAAAAAAGCAAGCTATCATCCGTAAAGAACAGGTGGTTGAGTCTCACTCTTCCCTTCGCTATAGGAACCCCGGTAATGACCCGCATCCGCTCCGCATGATGAAGTAAAGTACTAAGGGCCTCAGCACATAAAATAAAGAGGTATGGCGAAAGAGGGTCCCCCTGTCGGATCCCACAAGATGGAATGAAATGACCATACGGCTTCCCATTGACAAGAGCTGAATAGGAAACAGATCTGAAGCACCCTTGGATAAGATGAATCCATCTATCTTGGAATCCCAGCTGACTCATAACCCCTTCCAAAAAGCCCCATTCGACCCTATCATATGCTTTGCTCATATCCAATTTAAGTGTCATAAAATCGTGTTTGCCTTTCAGCGTAGTTTGCATAGTGTGCAGGGTCTCAAAAGCAGCCAAAATATTATCCGTGATATGACGACCCTCCACAAATGCACTCTGATTCTGTGAAATAAGCTGGGGAAGGAACTTCTTCAATCTATTAGCTAGGACTTTAGAAATGAGCTTGTAAATCACATTACATAGATTGATCGGGTGAAAGTCCGTGACCCTATCGGAAATTTTTTTCTTAGGGATTAACACTATGTGGGTAGCATTAATAAGATCAAGGAACACCCTGATTGTAAGCAATATATCACCGCTTGACACACCTCCTTCCCAATAAGAGGCCAGAACTTCTGATAAAAACAAGGAGGGAAACCATCCGGACCCGGGGATTTGTAGGGGGACATCTGGTTTATAGCCATACATACTTCCTCATGAGTGAATTCCACTGCCAACTCATTATTCATTTCTTGTGTGACTTTTTCTTCCAATACTGCGAGACAATCATCCAGATCAGTGGGGTGTGAGGATGAGAAAAGGGATCGATAATAGTGCAGGAAGGTATCGCCAAGTTCAGAAGGGGAGTTATAAATGGTCCCTGCCTCGGATCGAATTTCCCGGATACAATTGCGTTTCTTTCTCTGATTGGCATGCAGGTGAAAAAACTTGGTGTTTCGATCCCCTGTTGTAGCCAATGAATCTTGGCCCTCTGTCTCCATTTCAAATCCTCCCTTTCCAGTCTCTCGGTAACAGCTCCTTCATACTGCTTAAGCACGTGTACTGTTCCTGCCGTGAGGGATTCTTGCACAGCTTCAATCTTCTTGGCTTGTCGTCTGAGACAGGCCACTTTCGATTGCTTCTGTCTCTTGTTATTCCAACTAACTAGGTATTTCCTGCATGTGTTAAGTTTATGCCACAGAGTATCCAGAGGATCACCCCCCGAAGAAGCAACTCTCCATGCTTTCCTACCCACCTCGGAACATGCATCGTTTACCAACCAACTAGCTTCGAATTTAAAGTTTTCATCATCTTGGGAATCCAGTTCCTCCTCTCCACCCGAATGGACCAAAAGAGGACAATGATCCAAGTTTTGGGCTGCCAAAATGAACACATCCATCTCTCCAAATTTCACACACCAACTTGGAGTGGCTACCGCTCTGTCGAGTCTTTCCTTTGTAAAGGATGCGTCTTCATGGTTATTACAACAGGTGAATCTAGCTCCCACATAGCCAAGATCACAGAGATTACATTCCTCCAGAGTGTCTCGGAAAACTTCCATTTGCTTATAGGTCTTGGGGCTGCCCCAAGTTTCTCTGACTGATCCACTACCTCGTTAAAATCCCCCACACATAGCCACGGCTCTGGGTCTATCTGGTGAAGCTGCTTGAGTAAACTCCATCCTTCTCCACGACGCGCTGTCTCTGGATTTCCATAGAACCCAGTTAATTTCACTTACATGTTGTTTTTAAAGCTGGGGCATTTCATGATGGAATATGAAAAGTTAGGCCCTTAAATTTGTTTCATGCAAGGCTGGCCCAATTTTGCAATGATACCTCAAATTGGACACCACCAAGATCATAATAGGTTGGTGGTTAGAAAATAGGTATGGTGTTGACCACACCTTGCATACCCTTTTTACTTGAGAACAAAATCATCTTTTGAACTATATTTATAAATAAATACAATTAAATAACCTATATTTACTAAGAAAGACAATAACTTTTACAATTTAGTACATAATTTGGAAAATGGATTAAGAATCCCTTGAGTGACAGTCAAGCCATTGAATATAAATTGTCTACAATTAATAATGTTATAACTCAATTTCTAAAACATATATTAATAGAATGAGTTTTACTAGGATCATCATTTAACACTTATTTTAATTGGTTATTGAATTACCTAAAGGATGAAGGTCCATATAACTCAAATACCTAAATGGGTTTCAACTTTCAAGTGTCTCTTCATATATAATTTTGAAGAGCTCATTACAAAAATTTTGCGAGCACCCATTTGAATACACGTTACCTTTTGATTGTCATTTTGCAAATGTAAAGTCAATAAAAAAATAACAAGATTGCCTTTCCATTCGAAATACAAACTTTGTCACCAAAATTCAATAACACAATATCCACCCTACTCTGCCAAAAGCCATTTTTTCTTAAACAACAATTTATTTTATTATTTTTTTTTGTTTGAATAAAACGTACCTCTATACAAAAATGATCGGACAACTCTAGGTGATTGTATTCAGACCTATAAATTAGGGTATCATTATTCAACTTCAAAATTGTGTAACTACATTTTTAGAGTGGAAAAGAGTTATAGATAGAAATAATATGAGGTTTATGGGAATGATAATAGTGTTTAATTTGCATTATGGTTTCAGTTGTAGCGGAAGCCAATGACGATCTCCATCCCACTCTCCAACACTCTCTACCTTCATATCGCCTTCTTTTTTCCGTTCATCCCCTTTCTTTAGGATTCAATTCTGAATGCTTTGCCAAATGCATTAAGAGAAAAGGATGCAACAAACTTAAAAAGATTGGGCAAAGACAGATATGTCTGGATATTTGCATTGCAGAGTGCCCCGAGCACCAGGAGGGTGGACTCCACTAGGATGATGTCTATCGTTGCACTCGGGGTTGTGCAATATGGCATAAACAGGTCTATCTCTACTATTTTTTTTTTTTTTCATTTAATGAATTGTGACTTTTTCAAATTTTATTAATCATTGGCATGATTATTGCTAATTTTGTTGTGACCGTATTTTAAATGATAAACGCATAAATACATCAAACATAGAACCAAGTACAGAAACTTTGTTGCTTTAGTGGATTTTTAAATTGATGATCCGGAACTTCTCCTCAATGAGAGAGAAATTATAAGAAAGACAGGTATTTGTAAAAGTCTCATAATTTTAAAGTGACATCGTTTAAATTGATTAAAGTTTCAGTCCCATCAATTTAAACTTTTATTACGATCGATAAATTTTTTTATTTTTTTTTTAAAATAGAATATTATACTAATGATTAGGATAACGAGAATAGGAGTACCCATATCGTGTCATGATGGTGGTTGTGGTGGTAGTAATAGTATTAACAATGTACGATGACAATAAAGGTTATATATATATACTATAAAAAATAAGTACTATATTGACGCTTATTTGTCGGCGTTTATATTAAAATATCGACACTATTTTTATTACCGACACTATATATATATTAGAGGCAAATTAAATTGATAGTAGTGATTGGGTGATGAATAATAATAGTATGAGAGTGCAAATTTCGGAGGAATTTATATAACAACATATTTCTTCATTAAACCTGAACTTAGAAATTTGGATGTTTGAAAATTCCAAGTCCAAAACTTCAGAGAATTTTGTAAACTTCAGAGAATTTTGTAACAAGATTTTCTTGTTAACAAGGGAAATCAATATGGTCCCCTTTCCCCCCTTCCCCCCTCTTGAATAGAAAAAGAAAAAAAGAAAAAAGAAAGAAAAGGGAAATCAATATGGGAAATTCTTAAACTATAAGTTCAAATAAAATCTCACTTCAAAATTCCTGATCCAAGCATTATAGAAATTATTTGGTACTGTAGGTAATGCCTACACCATAAATTAATCCCTCGACTAATGCTATTATCTAAATTTTGCATCAACTTATGGGCACGCCAGCTTTAATTGCGGTTTAAAATAACCTTTCATCTTCTTTTATTATTTGGAAATTAGGAGTTAGATAGCTAGACCTTAGTTTTTATTGCTAGCAACTTAGGTTGAACATTTGATTATTGAGGACCGAACGATCGGTGGTCAAGGACTGAGCAATTGATCATCGAAACTTAACGATTGATCCATGCAATAAGGCTTAATTAGGATTAGATGCATGATTAAGGTATACGTATAGGATTAGACTCTGTAGAGTGTTTTGTGACTGATTGTAACATGTGATTTGTAGTGTTTAGGAGTTGAGATGTCGAAGAATGTGGATGCACAATTGAGGTAAGTTAATACTTATGGAATGGATAACTCTTGGATTACGTGATTATGATATTCTATCAATGTTTTTAATCGATTAAACTTAAAGATCTATGTTATGAGTCTAATGATCTATTGAATAATGTAAATGAAAAGTATATTGTATTATGAATAAATGGACAATATACAGTGGATTGTCATGTACGGATGACAAGTACCGATACAATATAAGTTCTATCCAATGATCCAGTTTCAATTTAGTATCACCTTGGTACCAATGGTTTATAGTGTGACCGGCACATTCATGTTTGATTGGTGGTCGTTATGAACAGACGTCATTAGTGGTGTAGATCACTCGGGGTTGGATCCAGTCGGGCCACTTTTGATGGACGGTATGAGACAACACCGGGGCATTGATGTTGTACTACAGGTCCCTTGGGACAATGCTAACCCTATGAAGAAAGTTATAACTAAACAATATTTTATTATGTATAATTTTTCAAGTTAGCATGATTTATGCATTAAACTATAATTGACCCTGATATTATGCTCACTCATTTCAACATTAGAACCCATTTTGTAATAGCGTAGTAGCAGAGTCAATACCTATTTATTTTCAATTAAATTTATGTCATTCAAAGCAATTTTACAGAAGGTTTGTGAAACACGTTTTTTGATACTTAAGGCTCATCGTATAATAAATTTCGTGACAATTTACTTACTAAATTGTGGACTTACGCAGTTACTTCTTTTTTCATTGTAAAATACTTTGGTGTTTTGCATATTAACAGGCTGGGTGGACTTTTGTGAGTGGCTTTTCGCTCGGATGAAGATGCCAAGTGAATAAGCCTATCTAGTCAGGTTTGATTAAAATAGTCGGTAGTATTTTATCTTGTACATTATCATTCTTGGAAGCTTTGTGTTGGTTGTTGATGTTTTTAATTATTGTACTAGAAATATTTAGAATTGTCTTAGATCATTTCATTGCACTTTTTGCTATAGTTTTTATTCAAATAGTTTTATTTTGGTGTAGTAAATCCAGCTAATTAATAGTTAATTAGTGTGGAGATGCTACGGATAACACTCTTAAGTTGAATATTTTAATTATTCAATTTTGGAGGCTTTACAAATTAGGACTCTTCTAGGGAGATGGTTCACTTGAAGGTGAGTGTACTTGAGGGCAATGGCGGAGTCACATTAGGGCCAGTGGGGGCCATGGACCCCCAAGCCATTTTTTAAAAAATAATTTTAAGGAAAATTTGAATGTAATCCCCAAATATTTGTCATTTTTTTATTAAAAAAAAAACTCTTACGAAAGTTTATATTGCTCGTGAATCATCTTCGTTTATAACAAGCTATATTGTTTTGACTGCATTAAGCAATATTTGCTACTTAGCGAATAATATAAGATTCATATAAAATTAGTTTCTAAAAAATTTCAAGAAATGTAAGTATAAAGAAAAAATATGGAAAATAATGCTAGATATTATATTTTTATTCCACAATGATGACGTGACCCTCAACCAACCCTTGAATATATATATTTTTTAATAAGGATTGATTTTATAGTTAATTTATTATATGATTTATACCATGATTATTTCTATTTAGACTATTATATATATGTTTGTTTTTATTCTATGATTGTTCATTTGTTGTTTATCAACCTTGATTATCTCTTATGGGGTTGTAATTTAATTTAAAATTTTAAGTTTATAAATCATGTCAAAATTAAAAACTATTAATTCAAACAAAAAGAAGTTGACATTCCATAAAGTAATACATCGTTGAATTTTAATGACGAAACTTTGTCCACTTGGGGCTTAGTTCTTGATTTTGTTCAAACCATAACATACATAACCTTTGTCCACCAAAGAGTCTTCCAAAGGATTGGTGAAGAAAAACACTTGAAGAAGATTGGCTAGCTCGGAGGTAAGCGGAAAGCTTGTTGTCATACAGAGTTCTAAATTTACAAAAAAGGATTTTGTAGATTTTTATGTTTGTATTTTGAATCTTCTTCATGATAATGATTTTTTAGGTTTGGTTGCTCCAGAATGGTTTTTCCCTTTGAAGTGTTCAATAGGTTTTCCACTTCGTAACAAAAATACATGTGTTACGGTTGTAATATCTTTTTACTGAGTACTGCAATTTATTTTCCATATATATTGCATGCACGTTTGTTTTGGGAGTTGAATCGTTCCTAGGGTTATAACACATACAATATGCAATACTTTAAGAAATTAAAACTGTAGCAAATAAAAATCTCAAAACAAGAAATCAATCACACATCAACAACACAAAAATTTGTTGATGAAGTGTAAACCCTTTGAACACATCAAAGATAAAATTACTTTAGGGTAAACCTAATAAATCATTTACTATAAAATATTCAAAGTACATGCAAAGTAAACTTACACCCTTTATAAAATACTTAGACAATTTGTATGCAGAAAAACACCCATGTTTGCCTCCTGTCATAGCAGTTCCAGCTCCTTACTGGGCAATCTTCTATATGTGACTTCCTTACTGACTCGTCGGTAAACTTTAAAAAGTTGAAGGATGTGTAATGGTTGTGGTTTGCAACATAAAACGTCCTACTCCGTCAAAAGCATCTCCTATAATGTTATGCATTTTAGCTAATAAAAAAAGTATTGAAAAAAACATATGATAAGCATGTAATAAAGGATAACAATTTATTAGATTGAAAAGGATGAGGTTTGTTTGAAAATTTTTGTGGTAACTTTTTTATGTTTGGGGATGTTGCAATTAACCTCAAAGTCTTTTCTAAATTCTAAAAGTATTAGCAATCGCTTCCCTAAATCTTATTTACTTTCATAAATGTAATAATAATAAAAAAACCTGAAACATGCTCCAACCAAGGAAACAAAAAAGTTATCCTAAATTTAGGACACCACTTTTGCTTCTCTTAATATTATTTTAATATTAAAATGTTTTCTCTTTCTTCTCTTTTTTTTTTAACATTTATTTGTACAATATTTAAATGACCTTTTTTTTCCTTTATTTTTCTTATAGTATTTAATTTAAAAAATATTTAAGTAATATAAGAAAGAATAAAAGAAATTATTTTGAAATTTATTTGAATAGTAAAACAAAAGACAATATAAGAAAAGGGCCGACCGTTCTCTAATAACTAGGCTCTACACTCGGTACACGGTCCACAAGGACATCTTTGATATCGTTTGATTCCAGATAGCCCCAATAAACCCTCAACCGTTCTCTCTCAAAAATCTAAAACCCCAAACCTCACCATCTCCAGCGACCATGGCTTCTATAACCGCGGACCTAGCCACCACCTTCCTCACACTCACCGCTCGCCACCGGACCCAACTCTCCCAGCTCCGAGCTACCGTCCTTCCCTTTCTACTGTCACCGAAGACCCGCCAATCCCAGTCTCTACGCTTCACCACGTCGTCATTTCGCTCCAGAATTATCGCTGTGGATTTCGCTAGGCCCAGAGGAGGCTCGCGCCGGTTAACGATGGCTGCCACCGCCACAACGACGCCGCAGAGCGAAGACTCCGATGTCTCCACGAAGATTCCACCCGATGATCGGATTCCGGCCACTATAATTACCGGATTCCTAGGTTCTGGAAAGGTAACTGTTTAATTTGATTGTAATCATTTGGGCCAAATATTAACTCAATTTTTAGTTTTTCGTTCTAATGCAGTGTAATTTCCTGAAATAAGCTTTAAATGATTTATCTGAGAAAAAAGAAGCTTAAATGACATCTATTTATTTATTTTTGAGTAATGCTGCATAACACTCAAACATCCTACAAATATGATGTCGCAAGGTCAAGGAGCCATTGGATAAGTCCTTGTTAGAAAAATATATATATATCCAATGGTTACTAGACCTTGTTGCATCAGCTTTGTGGAATGTTGGTGTGATATATAGCATTACTCTTTATTTTATATATTTTTTGACTTTTTATATGTGAGAAAAAGTGACTGTTAGAATTGGGATTAGCTTGTGGTTTTGCAAAGGTAGTGATTTTTGAGAAGTGCTTTTGAAATGAATGTTAGCTGGTAAGCCTATTATCAAGTTTAGGAGGCATAGTATCTTAGAAATCAAAAAGATTTGTCGAGTTTTACAAGCCTTATGAGCTTTAATACTGATAACGATGGCACCATCGCATGTGTTGCTTATAACCTATGCGGTTTGCTAGTGATATTTACATGTGAAGAAATATTGTATAGTAAAATTTTTCAATGAGATCTGGCTTAAATATCACTTCTTCTCATCTTAAGAACATGATGGAGGGAAAAGACTTGAGTCCAAGGCTCATTGAGTGCATGTGTAACTTATTGGTAAAAAAAAGGACAAAAATTCCCTACAAACTGGGTTGTAGGAAAATTCCTCCAATTCAAATTCTAAAAGTACCATATGTCTCTTAGCATGTGAGAAATAATGTTTTTTTAATAGCATGTGCTTCTTACATGCTATTTTGATAACATTATTTAAAAAACATGTACTTCTCACATGCTTAAGGGATACATGACATTTTTAGTGACTAGTTTAGAGGAATTCCTACAACCCAGTTTGTAGAAAATTTGTATCCTTAAAAAAATGGTATAGGAAATTTTTGAGGTCGTGTTGGCCTTGCAAATGAAACTTTTTACTTGTTTCTTCTAAAGTGCATGCACATATAAGTACTTATATTGCTATGCTTTTATGCGAATTGAGCAGACAACATTACTTAACCATATCTTGACTGCGGAGCATGGGAAGCGAATTGCAGTCATTGAGAATGAGGTATGAGGTCAAATCTTGCTCTCTCTAATGTGTTGTGCAGGCGTGCGTATTGTGAGCCATGTTGGTAATTGATAGTTAAAGGTGATTTTAACATCCTGCATCATATCATGTTCTTTTCTTGAATTTGCAGTTCGGCGAAGTAGACATTGATGGTTCTTTAGTTGCTGCAAAAACTACTGGGGCTGAAGATATTGTCATGTTGAATAACGGCTGCCTTTGCTGCACTGTGAGGGGCGATCTTGTGAGGATGATTTCAGAATTGGTCAATAAGAAGAAAGGGAGATTTGACCATATAGTAATAGAGACTACAGGTAGTGATACTGCTTATGCTCAAGATAATTAACTTAATATATGCAATGGGAATTGCACTGTTATTTTCAACTTCTTTTTTATCCTTTGTAATACTTGATAAGATTTGTCTGCTACTCTGCAGGATTGGCGAATCCATCTCCTATCATCCAGACATTTTATGCTGAGGATCAGGTTTTTAATGATGTCAAGTTGGATGGTGTTGTCACATTGGTTGATGCTAAATATGTTGGCTTTCACCTGGATGAAGTTAAGCCAAAAGGAGTAGTTAATGAGGCTGTAGAACAAATTGCTTATGCTGACCGTATCATAGTGAATAAGGTACTAGTGATTACTATATTCTTTTTGTACACTGGACATAGAGCTTAGTCATCTAGATTTTTTGATGATAAGCAGTGTCTTATAGATAAAAAGAGAGACCTTAAGTGTTCAGGAATGGAAAAGTTCCACCTAAAGAACACATGCAAAAATCAGCCTGTCTATGAAACCTAAAAAAGAAGAAAACTTGATGCAATCAAAAGCAAGTATCCATTTATACAATGATCCCAAAAATAAAGACTTTAACTGAAGCATGGAAAACACTTCAAACATAGAGGAGTAGCAGCCCATACCAGTCCATTACAATGCCATTCAAACAAACATTTCCATCAAAAAAGAAGAAGAAAGAAAAACACATCAATGACCTTTCAAAGGCATCACTTCCTGAACGGCAAATAAAGAGAAAGCAAAAGGCCACAAATCTCTGACAACAGAGCGATCAAGTAGTAGATGTTCAGCCACTTCTCCAATAGACTTACATGTACAAATTCAATGCACAGGAATCATATTCCTTTTGATTAGATTATCTACTTTTCAAATCTTTCACAATGCACATGTCCAGGAAAAAAGAAAGAAAGGCAACCTTCTTAGTGACATTGTTGAGCCAAACACTCTTCCAAGGAAACAACACCGGATTAGATCATCTCAAAACTTTGTAAAGAGAATGGATATCAAATTTTCCACTGCACACGAACTTCCAAATCAACCTACCCTCCCCAATAGATCCATAAGAGAATCTATTAATTCTAGTTTCCAATTAAGATTCCACAAACGAATCCTCCCATATTCAAATGCCACCAAATAAGAATAAACACAAGGATACCTATAATTGGCAATAAAAAATAATCAATATAAAGGTGTTTTATAGCAACATCCTCACATTGCATATCGTTCAAAAGTGAACTTTCCTATTGTTTCCCACCACAAATTTAACAGATTCCAAAAGCTGCTGGCATCTGGCCTTTATGCTTTTACACAGGTTACGCCCACAAAGCCTCCTAAACAAATTTGCCAACCATTGCCCCCAAAATTCTTTGCATTTCACCGCAATCTCCATAAATGATCCCTTTTCTCAACAAAGCACAACAACCATACGCTAACAAAGCTTGATTAAGAGGGCTTAATTTCTTGGTACCCAATCCTCTTAGCATAAGAGGCCAATAAACCACATTCCAATCCACCAAATGCCTAACAGAGCTGAAGCATATTTATCTCTTTGACTCTTAATCTACTAGAGCTAGGACTCCTAATTTGGTTACTATACTAAAATTCTAATAAAACCCAATAAAAGACTAACTTTTACTCAAAGAAAATGAGCTCAAGATGCTTAGATACTTTTAGACAGTTGTAGACTGAATCAATTATTAAAATACCATCGATTTTCATGACTTTCATGCTAGCAATAAGTTTGAAAAAAGCCTTAATGCCACGTTCATCGAACCTCATTCCGAAGGAATATGGGGCTATTGATCTTGGGGACTTTCAACCTATTAGTCTTGTAAGTGGAGTTTATAAGATCGTTGCCTAAGTCCTTGCCAACAAGTTGAGAAGGGTAGTGAAGACGATTATTTCGAAGCCCAGACGCCTTTGTTAAAGGTAGGCAAATACTTTATTCTGTGCTCATAGCCAATGAATGTTTAGATAGTAGGATCAAATTTGGTGAACCAGGGGTGCTTTGAAAGCTGGATATTGAGAAGGCTTATGATTATGTCAACTAGGAGTTCTTATTGTATTTGTTGAAGATGTGTGGCTTTGGGGAGAAATTGCGCTCTTGAATAGTGCATTGTATCTCTTTGATACACTTCTCTATTTTAGTGAATGGCAATCCGTCCAGATTCTTCAGCAACTCCTGTGGTTTGATACAAGAGGACCCTTTGTCTTCTTTTCTGTTTGTTATTGTCATGGAGGCCTTAAATAAAATGCCTTTTGCAACTATTGATGGGTGTTTTACCTCAGGCTTGTTTGTGGGGTCTAGGCATTTTGGTGTGGTTAATATATCACACTTGTTGTTTGTGGATGACACATTTTTTTTTTTTGATGGGCTAATCCTGATCACCTTTGCTATCTGTGGGCTTTATTCTTATGTTTTGAAGTTTCCGGTTTGAAGGTTAACCTAGCTAAGTCTGAGTTGGTTCCTGTGGGTAATGTTGATAATGTGGTTGGCTGGCATTTTGGGGTTCAGGGTTTCTTCTTTGCCTTTGAAGTATCTTGGTCTTCCGTGGAGGGCTTCTTACAAGGCCAAGTCTATTTGGGACGTGTTGTTGAAAAGATAGAGCGTTGGTTGGCTAGTTCGAAAATGATGTATTTGTCAAGGATAGCAAGGTTACCCTTATTAAGAGTACCCTTTCCAATTTACCTATGTACTCCATGTCTCTTTTTCCCATTCTTGCTAGTGTTGCAAACTGCATTGAGTAGCTTCATCGAGACTTTTTATGAGGTGGTATAGTTGAGGAGTTCAAATTTCACCTAATTGGCTGGTCCAAGGTTTGCTCTTTGACCTTTGAGGGAGGGTTGGAAATTCGGAACTTGAGGATGTTCAATTGTGCTCTTTTAAGGAAATGTTTATGGTGCTATGTGCATGAGAGGGGCATGGTGGAGAGTTGTTGTGGATGTTAAATATGGCAGTTTGTGGGTGGGTGGTGTTTTATTAAACCCCCTCGGCCGTTTGGGGTGGGGTTATGGAAGTATATCAGGAGGGAATGGAGGATGTTTTCTAGTCATACCAGTTTTGAGTTGGGAGACGGTTCCAAGATTAGATTTTGGTAGAATTGTGGTGTGACGAGATGGTCCATAAGTTTTCCTAGATTTATTTAGTATCACTTGTGTGAAGGATGCTTCATTAGCAATTTATTTGAAGTTTTCTAGTGGTTCCCCTCAGTGGAACATTAGCTTCATTAGAGCAGCTCATGACTTGAAGGTGGATGTTTTTGCTTCATTCTTCAATTTGTTGTATTCCTATAGAGTGAGACGGGAAGATGAAAACAAGCTTTGGTGGGTTCCTTTAAAAACAAAGGTGTTTGTGTGTAGCTTCTTCTACAAAGTCCTGGTTTATAATGATGGCAATCCTTTTTCCTGGAAGAGTATTTGGAGGACCTAGGTTCCTTTGCGAGTGGCTTTTTTCACTTGGATGACAGCCCTAGGGAAAATCTTTTCAATGGACAACCTTAGAACGGCATGTCATTGTAGTCGGTAGGTGTTGTATGTGCAAGAGGAATAGAGAGTTTGTGGATTATCTTCTACTCTATTGTGACGTTGCTTTTGCCTTATGGAATGCTTTTTTCAATCGTTTCGGGTTGTCCTGTGTTATGCCTAGCCAGGAAGTTGACTTGTTCGCTTGCTGGTAGACGGGTTGTAATACTCGGGGTGTTGTTGTATAGTAGATGGTGCCTATGAAGGGAAATAAATAATCAAATGTTCGAGAGCTGCGAGAGAATGTTGGAGCTTAAGTCCTTTTTTTTTTATTCTCTTTATATTTGGACAGCTGTGTTTGTAGCACATTTGGAGATTAGTTTTTATAATTTTCTTGTTCGTTTTTCTCATTCTAGCTAGGTTTTCTCTTGTATTTTTTTTGTGTACTTGAGTTGTGCTTTTGTTTTTTTAATGATATTTCGATTACTTATTAAAAAAACATACCGTCAATTTTTAGGTATCTTATAAAATTACAGATTTGCTCCTAATTATAAAACAAACCATAAATCATGAAATAAATACTCAATTTCAAATTCAAAAAAATAAAATAAATAAAATAAAACCTGGACTCCTAATGGCTTGGCCAAACCATGTGACTTGATCCAATATGATATTGCGTGTGAGCCGCAACAGTAATCCAAGCAAATCCATATTCTTTTCTCAATTTTGTCTTTGATCTCTTTTTCAGTTGATTGCTGACTCGTGCATCCACAACCATGCAATATGGCCTTAGGCTCTAGAAATCTCTCTCTCTCTCTCTCTCTCTCTCTCTTATATATATATATATATATATATATATATTCACGAGATGGGTGTTTAGCTGATGTATTTGGCTTTGATGATATCAACTAGGAGTCCCTTCATTCATCTTGTGTTTGTGAAGCTGGGGTTCTCATAAAAATATCACCGACTTATGATGAAATTTTTACTTGATGATAGAATTTATTTGCTCTTACTGATATGCTTATCCTCATTGCTACTAGACTGATCTTGTTGGTGAGCCAGAAATTGCTTCTTTGGTCCAGCGAATAAGGGTTAGTATCGTCCCCTTTTTTATTTATTATACTTAATAGTTTTATTGTTTTATTGTTTTCATAATTTAAATTTGACTTTTAGTTTTCTAATCAATTTCTGCAATTTGAGTACTCTATTGGTGTTGATGTTGTATGTTTGAGGACAGAAAATAAATGGCATGGCTAATTTAAAGCGGACAGAGTTTGGAAAAGTTGATTTGGATTATGTTCTTGGGGTTGGAGGCTTTGATTTGGAGAGGTAATCTTTCATTCACTTGTTGCAGGGTTTGAATAGTTCTATGCTTTACAAAAGATGTGAATCTTAGTGGCTACATATTTAGGGCATTCTCTGCCTTTTTGTTTGAAACCAGTATCTTTATCTATGTATTGTTATTTAGATTCATCATTTTACACATGTATCACCATCCCAATTTGCACTAGGGCTCGAAAAATTTTGGTCATGTTTTGGCAAACTTTTGTAGACCATTTCTTTGCTTTTTAAACATTGAAAAACACTTTCAAATAATAGTTATCCAAATGAGTTTTCAAATGTGGCCCCCACCACCACTAAAACTCTTTTTAAAACAAAAGAGAACACTTTTTCAGAAAACAAAATACAAAACACTTTTTAGAAAACTTACCCCACCTTCATATAGGAATTTTTTAAAGACAAATGTTTACTGTTTTAGAAGTGGAGGCTGCCCTTGTTACTTACAAAAAAATTGAGGTTGACCGTTACAGGGTGGAACCCCTTCACTGAAGATAGGTCTCCCTACCCACACACCATTGCAAATGGGTGGCAGGGGTGGAGCTCCACACACCCTGGCATTGGGGTGGGTCTTCCACACCCCCCCGCCCCCCCCCCTTTCCCTTTCCAATGAAGGGATGAGAGCGTCCACCAACATAATAGGGTGGACAGCCACCACTTATGGAGGTCAGCCTTTAGCAAATCCAATTTTTATTATTATTTTGCATTTTGTTTCTTCTATGTTTTGAAAAGTTAAAGCAGAACACTTTTCAACCTTTTGCTTTTCAGAAACACATTTCAATTATTTATCAGATGTGGCCCTCATAAACAACAATTTTCACTTTTTCGAAAATACTTTTCAAAAACTTTACCAAACGGGCCCTTCAGTTTTTTTTCTTGATAAGTAACGGGCACTTTAGTTTTTTGCATGTTTCTTTTATTTAGACTTTACTCGTTAGCACCATTTTAGTAGCATACTTTGTCATTCACAAAGACATACTCACTTTCACTTTGTTTATTCACCTGTTTTACTCTTTAGTTTCAACATAGTTCCTTGCTGTCTCCCACTTGAGTGTGCATTGCTGATTTTGGGGTTGTAGGCTAATATTGCTGGAATCTTGCCAGGATTGAGAGTGTTGTCAATGCCGAAGGTGAAAAGAAAGATCATGACCATGATCATCATCACGACCATGATCACCATGACCATCATCATCATGATGGTAACCATGAGCATAAGCACGGTAATTTGAATGAGCAGTTATTGATCATTTGCATGCACATTTAATGTTATCTTCTTTATTAATGACCTGAATAGTGTATCAGCAATGGATATCTGTTGTTCCAACAAAAATCATTGTTCTAAAAGCCACATATTAATGGTGTTTTCTAATTTCCTATTTGTTTGTAATCAAGTGAGAGCAGTTATTGACTTTCATGTACATAAAATGTTGTTTTCTCTATTTATTACCTTATGTGGTGTATCAGCAATGGATATGCATTGTTCCAACAATTTGTGGTATGTTAATGGTGGTTTTCTGCTTTCTTATGGTTAGTTTGGAGTCAAATAAGAGCTTTGCATGTGCATATAATATTGTTTTCTTCATATATGAGCTGATGCTGTTTATCAGGAAAGGATATGTGTTGTTCTAACAATTTGTGGAATATGTTGCTGGAATTTTTCTGGTTTCTTGTTGTTTGTTTGTTGTCAAAGTATGACAGGACAGACAGTCCATGAAAATTATTAGCAAATTCCCTGTTAATATTCACTGTCCTTTGCTTTTGAGATTCTATGTCCTTAATAGCAGTTGTTTTAGTTTCTGTTATCTGGCATGGTCATGTGCTCATGGTTGGGCACAAACACATTACATAAGCATGGTGAATTAACAAGGGATATTTCTTTGGAGATTTTTTTAATAAGGATCTTAACAATTTTGCGATAAATTGTAATCCCTTGTGAATTCAGAAGAGATCTTTCTTAGGAGATTTGCAGGCCTTAACGATTTCATTAAGAGTACTAATCTCCAGCATGACCATTTTAACTTCATGACAACTAGAATTGTAAAGTACCACAAGAAACTACTAAGTATACCACAGCTTAATGATTATAGAAATAAATGACTAAATTTGATTATGAAATGGTACTGGCAAGTTAGCTTCAAATCTGTGCTCCATTATTGGAATATTTGAAGATTGAGTAAAAAGGAGATGCATATCAATCATACTCATTATGGAACTTATGTTGGAACACTTTCCATGAGGGTCTAGCTATAATTGATTCTTAGCGGCGTTTGTTTCACCGCTGTCTCTTAGTTACAGTGATTTTCTTGTTTATTTTGCCCCCCTAGTTAGGGGTTCCTTTTGTATACTTCCAGTGTACTTAGGGGCACCTTACGCTTTTATAAAATTGACTTTTACTTATCAAAAAAAAAAAAATTGATTCTTAGGAGCTCCACTCACCTTATTGACAATAAGCGAACTGCTGCGGTTGGATTTGGTCCATCTTCGGAGTTGGTGGTTAGTGAAGAAGAGGACAGGGGTTTCTGGGATGGGGAGGACGGAGATTTTCTTTACCCTCTGGGTGATTTTTATCTTGGCATCTTTTTGGACTGGGCTTTGCTGGGGGATATGTGTGAGGGGATTGAAGACACCTTAGAGGATTTCTCTCGGAAGGTAAAGGTAAAACGGAGCTTCTGAATTTAGAATGATCCATCAACTATGATGCTAAGGGAGCATCTTTTAGGCGTGGGAAAGGCAAGACTCACGCTTTCTAGCGTTGAGTGCTTCAGGGGGCTTCGTGTGGGTGTCGGGCTTTGTTGTCTTGTGGATTTTGGGTTTGAGGGCTCTTCGGGTTATGTGGGTTTGTGGGCGCTTGTTCCTGTTTCGTTTTGGGGTTTTTTTTGCTTGTTAGGAGCCTCCTATGTATGCTGCCTGTATACTTAGGGGCACCTTATACTTTTTTATAAAACTTTACTTATCAAAAAACAGATTCAAGAATAAGTTAAAAGATGAAGAAATGTCAAAATGTCAACTATATTTCATACTTAAAACTTTTTTAATGCGCAAAGTTTGGTAAGAAACTTTCGACTGAGTGCTTAGGCAATAGAGCCACAAGAGACATAATCAATTATATTTACCAAAACAATAATTGATTAAATTATGCTTCATGAATTGTGTGCATATCTTAGGTGAAGAATGAGTCTCAAGGTGTGAGTGTAATGTCTGTTATTAGTCCAACTCTACAAAACGTTACTTAAGCAGCTAGGAAGTGCCTTGGGGCACCTTCCTTGAGCCTTGTCTTAAGGCAAGCCACAAAAGCATAAGCTTTAAAAGCTTGAAAAAATATATATCGTAGATGCAGATATTGATAGTTACTACTTCCTAGTGAGCTGTGTGTCCGAGGACTGTCAGAGAAAGGTAGCTTTCCAAAATGGCACAACTCTAAGTGTATGGTCTTCATACCTATGTCTCTCTCACTTTCCTATGTTTGTTATTTGTTAGTTCTTTGGAACTTTCCTGCTTCAATCTGTGGAGATGTGTGATTATTTGTTTTAGTGCCCTGGTCATTAATTAAGATCGAAATTTGCAACATGTGGTTATCTTCTACATGTTGTACTTGTATAATTCTCTTTTTGGACCAAGTCTCTCTGCGTATATGGAAAAAAAAAATCAATGCACTAGTGCCATTTTTATTTTGGTAAGTTTTCTTTTTGGCAACAACATAAACCAGTAACAATGCTTTTGGTATGGTACTTGTAATGCAGAACATCATGATGGTCATCACTCTCATGATCACAGTCATGATCCTGGTGTTTCTTCTGTCAGCATAGTTTGTGAAGGGAACCTAGATCTTGAGAAGGTTCGTTGTCCACACGCCCACACACATATTGCAAGTTTCGTGATTATTGCCTTTATCATTCTGGTATAATCTGTTGAATGTAGCGGACCGAGCAACTTATGAATGACATGGGACCATTTTTCTTCCTATTTCTTTGAGGGTTGTATTCTTAGTTTCAGATAGTCTGTAGATGGTAGATAACTGACAATTTGAGCTGATGACCAATCTTTCTTTTTTTTTTTTTTTTTTTTTTTTTTTCAGGCTAACATGTGGCTCGGTACATTGTTGTTGGAACGCAGCGACGACATATATCGGATGAAAGGTCTTCTATCTGTTCAGGGCATGGATGAGAGATTCGTTTTTCAGGTGGGGTAAAAAGAGTTCTGAAGTGCCACCTATGTTTGTCTGGTTATTTCTGAACGAGTATTTAGTTTTGATTGCTATCTATCTTTGCTCAAAGTTATTATTCTTTGGGTAAATTCTTGAGGCTTTTTCACACAATTTTATCAATAGATAGCTGAAAAGATTTTGATTCAATTTATTCCTCTCTTCTTTCACTTGTGAATAGTTGGCTGTAAGACACCAAGGTAGAACTGTAATTTGTTTTCAATTAATCCCAGTTCAGTGAAGACCTATGTCAACATCGTCTCTTTTGGCTAGACAGATTTTCAGCATCCCATTAAATTGAGGACCATATCTCTTGTTAATTTTGGAGCTTTGAGTTTGTCTGGTTTAAATCCAAACCTCAAAGATTCCTTGTGGATTTTGAAAATGCATAGAGAACTTATTGTTTCTTCTTGTGTTACAGGGAGTCCATGACATATTCCAAGGTTCACCTGATCGGTTGTGGGGCCCAGATGAAGCAAGGACAAACAAGATTGTGTTCATAGGGAAGAACTTGGATGCACAGGAATTAGAAAAGGGTTTTAAAGCCTGTTTATTGTGAGACTAGCAGAAGGTTTTATCCGTTCTTGAGTTTCCCACACTAGACAGATCGTCGAAAATCATGATTGTTAATGGTTTAATGGTGCATGTGGAAACTATGTACAACTATCAGTTACAATTGTAATAGAGAAATCAATTTATTGATCCATTGAGCTGTTTGAAGTGGTCAACAATAAGATTTGAGTAATGTTATTTAATAAACTATTATACAACTACCATTGATGGCACTGGAATGATATAATAGTGAAAATCAGCTTTTGATTTTTTTTTTTTGTTTTTTTGTTCTTATCTAAAAGTTGATTTTCATTGTCACATCGTCAAATTGTATAGCAATGTCAGTCATATAATAGTCTACTAAATAGCATTACACAATCGACACTTATGCCATAAATCCTCCTCCTAGTGTTAATCGAATTTCAACTTTTAAGAAAGCCCTATCAAGCCCAAAACTAGTGCAACCTCATTATTTGAGATTGATGATGGCTAAAATAACATTATGCCGTGCTTCATAGTGTTGGTACCAGCTCCCCTCCTATTTAAACGGCTCTAATTTCCTCTTATCTTAATTGGTAAGACATGGTTCAAAAATTAGATGCCAGGTACCAAGTTGTATTCAAAGAAAAATCTTTGTTTTTTTCCCCCAAAAGTCAAAATCAAGTTAACAACCACTTCACTATCACCTACAATTGAGCTTGAAAGGGCGAGTACATGATGGAGTAGATCAACTCGGAAAGCTAGATCAAAGCGCTCAGATTAACATCAACCAAAACCGCCAATATGTGCTCAACAAAAAACCAATGTAAATGGAGGAGGAAAGATAGAGAGGAAGAATGACAAGAAATTGGTGTTTGAGAGAGAACTAACTGATGAATTTGGTGATGCAGGTCGAGACAGAAGATCATTGAGTTCTAATTGAGTCTTATAATATTTTATTTGCTAATTGGATTTCTATAATTTTATGCTTTATTTAATTTTTGATTTTTAAGGTGTTATTTTGTAATTCGATATTGAGCTTGGCCCAAAGTGACTCAAATTAGGTTTAGGGTTTTTGCTAGTAGGTTTACTTAAATGTGATTTTGTACTCCACTAGACAGAGTTGATGAATAATTAAGAAAAATACTTGTGCACTTTCTAGAGGTCCTTTTAGGGATTCTTCTAGGATTTTTTTTGATTTTTTTAATCAAATTGGGGCCCACCTCTCAATGAAAAGTGGGCCCCAATTTGATTAAAAAAATTTTAAAAAAAATTTCTAAAAGAACCTCTAAAAAGACCGCTAGAAGATGTTCTAGCAAACCCCAATAATTAAACAGTTTTTGTTTAGAGCGTAACTCTTTTTCTACTTTTTTCTCTTTTCCGGCGGTGAGATTCCACCAAATTCCCATTCTTCTTGTTCTATGTTCTTCTTCTTCTTTTTTCATATTCCTTATTTGGTAGAGACGGTTTTCGAATGCATTGGATGATGAAGGTGAAGAGAATTACCAATCCAAATCAGCGATTGGGAGTAATCCAATCCCATGGCCATCTATCTATTTATCCAAACACAGCTGAACTATTCGTGTTCTTTTTCTTTGTTGGAAGTATGGATAAGATGGTAGGCGTGGTGTCCTTAGCATGTGGCCGCAAATGCCAACCGACTTTTTCTTGTTTCTGGAGGAAAGATTCCATAGAGGACATGAACATGGAATGTACTCATTAAAACAATCATTCTAGGAATTAATACAAGCATTTATCCAACTCTTTTTCTTTTTTTTTAATCATTTATGCAACTCGTTTTTTGCCTTTATCCTCAATACAAGGAAAAGCATTTTTGTGTTATTTTTTCTTTAAACGATATTGAGAACTTATCCCATACTCCCTAAGTTTTGACTATGTGACAATATAAAGACATGAGGTCTATTTGTTAATTTTTTTTTTTTTTTTTTTTTTTCATGCGAGTAAAAATTGATTTTTGTGTTTTTAGGAGTATTCTATGTGTAAATTGTTTGTTAATATTTTTATTTTGAAAAGAGAAAACAAAAACTTTTAACAAACAAAACCCTAAATTTTTAACTTTGATAATTAAGAATCTAAGTTTTGAGCATATAGCAAATACATTCTTCCGTCAATTTTTTTGTCCAACTTTTTAATGGTGGAAGTGCCAGCTAGCATATTATCCATGTAAGAATAATAAAATCGTGTCATGTGTATCAAAAGTCATGTCAACATGTCACGTACACCTAAATTAAAACAAAATGCAAAAATAAGATGGTGGAATGGCTTCTCCCGCCCGTGGGAGGAGGAGGAGATTTGGAAGTGGCACCAATCTTCTACTAAGCCACCCCAATGTTGGAGGCCTTTATGAGAATGGATGGAGTGATGCCACCCCGGACCCCGGTGAAGCGAGATGGCCACTCCCTCCACCTTGGCAGAAGGTGGACAGTGTGGGATGGCTGCAAGGTGGAGCCACCTTCCACCTTTTTTTCACTTTTGTTTTTTTCTGTCTCTTTTATGATCTTTTATTTGTGGAGCATATGCAATATGATAATATGACTTTTTAAATAGATGTGGCACAATTTTTTTCATCTTACTGGGGGAAAATGCCAAATGTCATTTTTATTGTTAAAAATTGGACGAGAAAATTGACAAAAGGAATTATTTCTCACATTGTCAAGACTCATATAATTAAATGTCAAAATTAGAGAAAACTTAAAAGAGTACGGGACAATTTCCCAAAAATATAAATGCAAATGAAAAATAAGCTAATATTTCTTCATGGAGTGCTTGAAGTAAACATCAATTTTATCAACATATGCGACAGTAAGAATATCAATAATAAGTTTTTTTGCTGCATCAGTAGGTAATCTTGGTAGTGATTAGGCTGGGAATTTAGAGGAATCCTTAGGGTATTTACTCCATTTTTCTCCCATCTTTATAAATTTCACTATCACTATTTCACATCCACATAAATCTATAAATTTAATAGTAATTGTGAGAATTAAAAGAATGAGAGAAAAATAAGAATACATACCCTAACATTTCTCGAGATTTATATATTGGGACCTCTGCTCATTATTTAAGAGTATATATATATATATATATATATATATTAAAAAAGAAAAAAAGAAAGTGTATTTATAAAAGGTAGGGAAACTTCACTTATCCCCCTGAATTGTCATGTCTTTTTCAATCCCCCCTCAATCTTCAAAACCTCTCAATTTAATACATCAAACTTCTAATTTTTGCAATCCCCCTTCGTTAGCTAATTCTGTTAAGTCAGACGGTCAAAGGGGTGAAATGACTTTTACGCCCCTAACTTTTTAAAAAAATTACAAATTTACCCTTATTTCCGAATAAATTTTTTTTTTTTAAAAAAAAAAATCGTTTGGGTCTGGGTCACAGGTGACCTAGTCTGGGTCATGGGCTGACCGAGGTTGGGTCACGCCGTGACCCAGCCATGGTCGCCAGACCACGGCGTGACCCAGACCGCGTTCTCTCTCTCTCTTTCTCGCCGTGACCCGCGTTCTCTCTCTCTCTCTCTCTTTCTCTCTGGTTTTTATCTTCAACAGTTCCTGTACCGGCACCGACCTGGGTCACGACGTGACCCAACGTTGGTCACGCCGTGACCTGCGTTCTCTCTCTCTCTTTCTCGCCGTAACCCAGCCATGGTCACCAGAACCACGGCGTGACCCCGACCGCGTTCTCTCTCTCTCTCTCTCTTTCTCGCCGTGACCCAGCCATGGTCGCCAGACCCACGGCGTGACACCAGAACCCGCGTTCTTCTCTCTCTCTCTTCTCGTCGTGATCCGCGTCTCTCTCTCTCTCTCTCTCTCTCTCTCTCTCTATTCTCTCTGGTTTCATGTTCTCTCTTCTCTCTTTCTCTCTGGTTTCATCTTCGAGAGTTTGATCAAGGCGTTGCCTAATTCTTTGGGTCCGATCAAGGGCGTCGCCATGACCCCGTGTCTCTGTGTACATACGCTTGTTTGGGTCCGATCGTACAAAAGGCGTTGCCTAATTCTTTGTACTTTTTTGGGTTGTTGTTTACTTTGATCGTTGTGTTTTACTCGTTGATCTTCCGGTCGATGGTTTCTGATGCGCTCTTTCAACTTTGTAAAACAAAGATCCGCTGCAATCTTTGCGGCAAAAAGAACAATCATTATGAACAGTTGATGGCTCTCGGAGAAGAAGGATGTGACCTAGATCCAGATCCAGATATGGGTCACAGGTGACCCAGCGTGGGTCACGGCTGGACCCACGTTGGGTCAGTTTTTTTTTTAAAAAAAAAAAATTGAAAATTGAGAAATATTAAGGGTAATTAGGTAATTTAACACCCTTCAGTTAGGATTTAACGAAAAATCCTAACGGAGGGGGGGGATTGGCAAAAAATTAGAAGTTTGATGTATTAAATTGAGAGGTTTTGAAGATTAGGAAGAATTGCAAAAGGCATGACAGTTCAGGGGGGTAAGTGAAGTTTTCCTAAAGGTATATGACATAGAAGGATGGAATAGAAATTGACATTTCCATTATGTTACCGGCAAAGGCGCCAACTAATGTGCCAAAGTGAAACGGTTGTCTTCCTACCTTGCTCTTTCCTTTTCTTTCCAGAAATGTTTGTTTGTTTTCATCTCGTGTACGTTTGGTTGACTTGCATGCTTATCCATCCTTAATTTTTTTTTTTTTTTTTAAAAAAAGTACTTTGCCCACTAATGTAGGATATAATTTTTTACTAACCGGGTTATATGAATTCTCTCAACATAATCTTTAAGAGTGTCATATGTCTGAGTAAAACTAAATGTTTGCTCAAAATGGACTTAAAAAAAAAAATTGAATACCCTCACAAAAGTGAGGGTATTCAAGCACTACTTCATGTGTCCCTTGAGCATATAAAATGTACTTTATATATATATATAATATTAAAAAAAATATGTTAAGCATATGATATTAATAAAAATGGATGAGGCTTCCATGCTGTAGTTTTTTACTATAGCATGAAAGCTGTAGATATCTAAGGGCCCACATTCATTGGAAAAAAAATTTCAATGGATAAGGGATCCTGGGCCCTTCATTTTTTTTACAGCTTGCATGCTGTAGTTTTTCTACAGCATGCAAGCCTGATCCAATAAAAATATATGCTTCATTGCTTCTCATATGCAATATGTGAAGCATATGATATTAATAAAAATATATGCTTCATTGCTTCTCATATGCTGAGAGCACTAACAGCAGCTTATTTTAAATTAAATTTCTGAATGTAGTGAAAACTCCTAAAGCAGATTTCCTTAATGTGCTACTTTAAATTTAAGGTAGTATTTTTGCTTCTCTTAATATTATTTTAATATAAAAATATTTTTTTATTTCCTCTATTTTCTTTAGAATTTGTTTGAAATAATACTTAAATAGTTTATCTTTGGTTTAACATTTATTTGAAATAATATTTAAATGGCATATGAAAATGATAAAAAAAATTATTGTGGAATTTATTTAAATACAGAAGCAAAATATAGTTTGGTTTCTTAATTTTTTTTTTTTTTTAAAAAAAATCTAAAGGAAACTATTGGTAGCTTTCTAAGGGACACATGCCATTTTTAAAAATTAGGTTGAAAAATTTTTTTTAGTAGGAAATTTCTGTCATTTGGATAAATTAATTTGAGATGAGATTTTATTTAAACTTGTAATTCGAAAATTTTAATTTTTGATTTTTTATTATTTGAGTTAAGAGAATTACTTAAAAAATCATCTGAAATTCTAAACATAAATTGTTTTGAAGCATTTAAATCCCAAGTTAAGATTGATCAAAATAAATCATTGTACAAATTCTAGCAACATTATCATTTTATATGGCAATTTGAATGAGCTTTTGGTTCTTTAATCAACCCTAACCCGTTTTAATCAGAATCCAACCCTATCCTTCTCATTTTTGGTGTATTCATGAAGTTAATATTGAGATGTTTTTTAAAATTTAGAATAAAACAAACTTTAAATATTTACTATAAAATAGACAGAATCTTGTCCTTATAATCCCAATTCCCCCAATCCGTACTGTAGCGCGCTTATCCACCGCCATAAATAATTAATTGCGTTGTTAATGATAATGACTGTATTGATTAAAAAATTAGATAATCAAAACAAAGCGTTGCGTGCACATTCGTCCAAACCCGGGATGGGTCCCACCGTCCCAAATGGATAAACCAAGAGAAAAGGCAACACCGGGCACACTCTTTCGTCTTTCTTATCTCATTCGTCCGGGGCAGAACACCAAACTCCAAACCGTTAATCCCTGACCAATAAACTCCACGTGTCCATCATCCGTTGGCTCGGACTCCGGCTCGGGCTTACGCTACCTTGCACTTTTTTCAGTCCCTTCCTCACTCTTCCTTTAGCTTTTCTTCCTCTCCCACACTCTCCCTCTAGAAAATCACTGAGCGTCGTTTTGAGTATCGGTGATTGATCACGATAAGGTATATTTGGTTAATTAATTCTTGTTTTTTTTTTGGTTTCGGACTTGTTTGTTTCCGTGGAACATGTTTTACCGGAAAGTTGTCGGTTGGAAATTGATGATGACCTTTTTATCTCCTTTGACGTTCTTTCGATGTGGATGGTTGTATCAAGCAAGTTTGTTGGTATTAGGTGTTGAGTTCCGTGTCGAGAAAATTTTCTCTTTACAGTGAAAATTGTGAAGTTTCGTTTTTCTCGGGAAAATTTATGTGCAAAGGTTTATCGGGAAACAGAGCGGAGTTGGGGCTTGTGTGCTATGCGATTGTAGTGTCCTCCTGTTTTGTATGATTTGGTATTATTTTATTTTGCCTATGGTTTTTTGTTTTTGGTGAATTCTCTGTTTCGGTGGCAGCGGTGATTTTTTTTTCCTTCATTTTTCTTTATTGTTTTAATTATGGGTCTCTGTTTGGTTGCTGAGAATGTTTAGGAAAGACAAAGATCTGACACACTGCTCAATTGAGCTTAATTTAACCAATACGGCTTTTTATCAATGGTAAATACTTTTTTTTTTTTAATAATAGGATAGAAACATTTTATTCTACGGTTTAATTTATTGAATTTGAACTTGAGATTTATATCAATTTTACACGTAAGCCAGATGGAATTCATTTTTGGCGAACTTCTTAATTGAGCAGAAAAGCGACATAAATTTAATTATTTTTTGGTACCTATATTAACTTTTTATGGTGATTCTGTCATTACTGTGTCAGTCATATAGGGTCATCATATAGGGTCAATGGATTTGTTTGACAAGCAGCCAGGACTTATCGGATATGCATGCAAGTGTTTATGCGATTGTTTGAGTGTTACCTATGATTGATCCTCTTATTTACCGTAATTTATATCTGAATAACCCGAAGAAGAAATAAAATATATGTTACAAAAGCGACATATTCTGGCTGTTCCGAGTGTGCATTTACACATGTTTGCACTCACAGACACTTTAGTTGTACATATGTGCACTCTGCTCATTTTGGGGATTGTTGACCAAACCAGTGCTGGACATACATGGGCATGAATTGGGTTTTTTTGGTCTCTTTTTTTTTTTTTTTTTAAAAAAAAAGGGGGATTCAGCATCTCTAGGTTGCTATTTTATAGACTTGGTACTGCCAAGATTAAAAATTTGATTTTGAATAAAAATGTAGTAACAAGATGTAACGGTAAATACACATATCCATACAACCAGGTTGGTGATGTGTGGAGGTTTTTGTACCAAGAGATTGCAATGAGGTGGGTCAAAAGGGTCACTGCCGTCCTCCTTCCCTAAGTGGAGGGTGGGTTCACTGGGTTGGTATGGGATTGTAAATCTAATTCGTCATGGGTATGGGGTGCAGATGGGTTTAGGCTACACAACCTTGTACTGCCCTGTATTTGTTTTAATCTTCTTTTCTTTTTGAATTTGCTGAGTTTAGTTTCTTTGAAATTGTGTTATGCTTACAGTTACTTGCTTTATTCAATTAACAGAGCAGGGTAGGTTTGTTTTGGGTATTGAAAACTTCATATGGGGCGGGGCTTAATGTTTTGCCCCACTCTGGCTATGGGGAAAGTATAGAGGGAGACTTTGAATTTCTGGGGGTGGGGATCGGGATGGAGAAATCTTTCCCACCCTGCCCCACTGCCATCCCTAGTTGTAAGCTTTAAAACGTTCTTACAGATAGAGGGGACAGGACATTCATTTTAGCATCCTTATTGATAACATGCAAATGTACTTAGAAAGTTTCTTTTGATTTGTGGCAGCTGCCACATGTTATAGCAAATTACGTTTTCTGGTGTCTACCCTCCATGGTCTTGATATTGCACAAATATGGTTGTATGCCTGCATTAAACTTTTCATAGCAACAGAATTAAAATTCTTAATAAGGCATTTTCTAGATGATAAATTGATCAGTTGTGCTGAATACTTATTCTGCTATGCTCTTTGTGTTTAATTGTACAGGGTGAAGTTGAATGCATATTTTCATTTTTGGTAATTCAATGGATTGAGTTGTGGTCTGCTGCAGTTTTTGTGACTCTTATTGATTACAAGACGTTTTCTCGATGGGTGGAGTTTGTTCTAGGAAGAGGGACCAACGAGACAATGAAGACAATTTACCCAGAGGGGTATCTGGAAGATATTTTAAAAGTGGGAGTTCCAAGTGGTTGGCCACCTCATTTTCTCGACCTGCTATAGATGTTCAACTGGGGAGAGGGAAATGCCCATCACTTTTGTACTTATGCATACGTAAAATACTTGAGGTAATTTTTTTATTCTTCCTCATGCTCAAGTCTCCTTGTATCTTGGTATCATCAAAGAAAAAAAAAAAGGTCTCCTTGTATCTTGGCTTATCTCTTTTGCATCTTTTTCGAACAGGACATTGATAGATATAGCACCTTTTCAATGCTCCCAAGGGATATTAGTCAGCAGATCTTTAATGAGTTAGTATATTCCCACCGTCTAAATGATGTTTCTCTGAAAGCTTTTCGAGATTGCGCTCTCCAGGTAGCTCATAGTGAATTATTTGGAAAATTGTCTTTAATTTAATTGTTGGTGTTATGTTTCTGATTTGTTTTCAGTCTGTCATGCTGTTCTTTAAGGTTCCTGTCATGTGTTTCACAGGATCTATACTTGGGAGAGTACCCTGGGGTGAATGATAGTTGGATGGATGTAATCTCTTCACAGGGGTCATCTTTGCTTTCTGTTGATCTATCTGGTTCTGAAGTGACTGATTCTGGCTTGCTTCATCTCAAAGATTGCTTGAATCTTCAAGCTTTGAATTTTAATTGTTGTGACCAAATTTCTGACCATGGGCTAGAACACATAAGTGGTAGTATTTCTCTTGCATTTTACAATTACCATGTTGTTCTGGTATTTTACTATTTTCAGTTGGTTATTTAACTATTTTAAATGATAAGCATAAACATTAGATAATGAAAGAATTATTAGAGGGGGGTTTTTTGTGTGTGTTTTTTTGTTTTTTTTTTTGGGGGGGGGGGGGGCAGAAGAGAGAGAGAGAGAGAATATCAAGGTGATGATGATACCATAATGCAAGAGAGCAATGATAGTACTGGTATTCTTGACAAGTCAGACTCAGACAGAGGCATCTCTGAAATTGACTTAGATCTTCAGAATCATAGGTGCTCTTATCTTTCTGCCCCACCTCCACATGGGCTGAGAGAAGAAAGGAGAAGAAAGGACGCCATACACTTTTAATAATATCAGACATGTTTCGTGTTGATGCTTTGTTCTTTTTGGTGTGCTGAATTCTGAAATAGTGTGTTGGACATAAATTTGGAGTTTGTATGACATGCATTTTGTCTATGAATATCTTTCTGCATGACCTTTTCTTTTCTGTTCTTTTTTTTTTTTTCTTCTTCTTCTTCTTCTTTTTTTTTTTTTTTTTTTTTTTTTTTTTTTTCTGCCAAAAGTTCCTCTAACTTGAGATGGATGTGAATTGGCTTGGGCCTTCTTGGTTTTCTTGAATTAGTTCTTTTATTGATATGGTGTATGACCACTATTAAATGTTTCAGGTTTCTCAAACTTGACAAGTTTGAGTTTTAGAAGAAACAATGCAATTACTGCTAAGGGAATGAGTGCCTTTGCTGGTTTGGTTAACCTGGTCAAGTTGGACCTGGAGAGATGTCCTGAGATTCATGGTGGGCTTGTTCATCTGAAAGGTATTGCTATTCTCCACAAGTACTTTCATGTTGGATTCCCTCCCCCCTCTTTCAAACAAAAAATGTACAAAGACCTTCATGAATTATGATGAGTTAGGTGATTGATTAAATAAATGATATTGTTGGTTGATACTTTTTTTAAATTGAATGGTCTTTGAAGGCTGCATAATATGGTAGCCCTCTCCCTTGCCAAATCTATTCCCTTAGGAAAAGTTGAATCCAAAACCTCACCATCTTAAGGGAGAGGTATTACCAGCTATACTCATTTTAATTTAAAAGAAGATTATATGTCAGCAGTTAATGAAATAGTTAGATGTTGTGAATAATGATTATGTTAAATTAGTAAAATAGTTTAGTGTTTTGAGTTTTTCTTTTAGTAAAGAAGATCAAGGTAGACTATAGAGTCTAACATGATGATTTATTTGGTGATATACATGTGTAAGATATGAAACATTAGAAAAAAAAAAAAAAAGCTAAATGAATTTTGATTTAATACTTGGTTATTGAGGTGGTGGGGCACTTTTAAAAATGATTCAAGATCTTATTGCTTAGTGCCCTAGGAAGGGGTTTATTTATTTTTATAAAATCCGTGATAGGTTTTGGGACATGAGCTTTATTAGATTGGTGCATGAAGGAGGTGGATATTGTATATTCCTTTCTCAATGCTCTATATTCTGTTAGGAGTCGGGGAGATGAAGATAAATGTTGTTAGGTTCCTTCCAAATGACGATCTTTTGAGGTTAGAACTTTATAAAAATTTCTCCTCCCCAATGTTGGATACTCTTTCCCTTGGAAGAGTATTTGGAGGCTCAAGGCTCCTTTGAGGGTGGCTTTCTTCATGTGGGCAATTTCTTCATGAAAAATTCTCACTATAGATGATCTCCACAAACAACTCATTATAGTGATAGATTGGTGTTGTATGTGCAATAATAGTGGAGAAACTCCCAACACCGCCTTTTTCATTGTAATATTGCAAGAAGCTTGTGGAATTTGGTCTCTAGGATGTTTGGGGTAGAGTGGGTTGTGTTGAGATAGGTGGCAGAGCTCCTGGTGTGTTGGAAAAGAATGTTTAGTCGGAATGATCTTAATGTTGTTTGGAACATAATTTCTTCTTGTTTAATGTGGTGCATCTGTAGAGAGGAATGCTTGAAGTTTCAAGGAATAGCGAGAACATGAGTTTGGATCTACAACTTTGTTTCCTTAAATCCCATTTCAAGTGGATCTCTATTAACGTCCCTTTTGACGTCTCTAACTTTGTAGATTTTTGTGTTCTTTTTTTGTTCTTGATCTTGTTGGGTTTTTTTTTTGTATATTTCTTGTATACTTAGGTTGCGCCCATTGCGCTTTTAATGAATTTGATTTACTTATCAAAAAATCTATGATAGGTATTAATGCTCAGGGTGAATAGGTAGGGCTCTCATGAGTGCCTCTTTGTTTACTCTCATTTGCTTTTAATCTCTAAACATACTATAAAATTTGACTTATCATTAAAATCTCTAAACATACATTTTTTATTTTTTATTTTTATGAGTAATCAAGATGTCACTTAATTCATAATGCGCTCTCAGGTACACATAGAGTATACAAGAGAAGCCACCTAATTAGTAGGAGCAAAAATAACAAGAAAATCATGAAAACTAATCACCAAATGAGAAACAAAAATAGTTATCCAAAGATACAGTGTGTTGAAAAATAAATACTTAATGTCCTTTAAAGTCCTCTTACGGTTTTCAAAACTTTTATCATTTCTTTTCCTCCATAAATTGATTTTAAATAGTATTAATTTTTTATTAGTATTTCAAATAGTATTAATCAAAATACGATTGATTGTATGAGGAAAGAGTTTGGGGAAGGGTTACATTCCCTATCTCCATTAATCCCCTTTTTCTCTCTCTGCAGTCAATGTCATGTCTTAGGTTTTAAAAATCCGATATTTGATAGAAATGTAATG
The DNA here is from genome assembly GCA_900184695.1 of Betula pendula. Taxonomy (NCBI): domain Eukaryota; kingdom Viridiplantae; phylum Streptophyta; class Magnoliopsida; order Fagales; family Betulaceae; genus Betula; species Betula pendula. The sequence goes on from FXXK01000333.1 coordinate 194,115, forward strand.
CAAATATTATTGAAAATATCTGTTTCGGACAAAATGAGCACTTCAAAAAGGGATATCATTGGACTTATGAAAAACATGTATTTAAGAAAACATGTGCCCCTTACGCTTTTAATGAATTTGCTTTACTTAAAAAAAAAAAGAAAAAGAAAGAATGGGGCCTGCATAGGACCCTAGTCTTCGTCTGATGGTGAGGGTAAAGCAACATGGAGCATTCAAGTTGGTCTGCTCAGTGCTCATAGTTAATGTATATCATTTTGCAGGTTTAGCAAAGTTGGAGTCTCTCAATCTCAAATGCTGTAATTGCATCACAGATGATGACATGAAGCCTCTCTCTGGTAAGTTATGTTATATCTTGCTATCATGGCATCCATTTATATTCTTCCAGTTATTGAGTTTGTTTAGACCGCTAGCTGGTATTTATTTTTTCCCAAAATAATGTAAAACCCATGTTCTACAGTCCGCCTTATATTGAAATTGTATGCCTCTCTCTCATCTGTAATTTGTATTTGCTAGTTGCATAAGAATTCAGAAATTGTGTTGCCTTTTCTGCATTTGGTTATGGATTTCTCCCATGAGTGCATTCTTTATTCTGGGTTTTTGGAACATAGAAATATAGTTAAATTTGGTACATGAAGGATGCTTTGTATGCGACGATCTACTTGCAGAAACTCTCTCTCTCTCTCTCTCTCTCTCTTTGAAGATTTGTTTGTTAGGAGATACTAAAAAATGGGAGTCCTTGCAGTCACTGTAGCTGATGTGAAGGGTTTTTAAGGGCATTTTTGTCTTCTTGTTTGTTTTTACTTAAGCTGATGTGTATAGATGAAGGGATGAATTGATTTTTGGGGTTTTAGGGTTTGGTCTTGTTATAACAAAAATTTGGCTTTTGGCTTTCAAGTGCTCTTATTAACTCGGGGTTTCCTTGATTAAGCACCCAAGAAGAGGTTTTTCCTTTATTTTCCTCTAAGAAACTTAGGTATTGATGAAAAATCAAAATAAATCCATGTCCTGTCACACTCCTGACTGTGTTGTGCATGGACTAAAGAGTTAAACAGCTTTAAGGAAGTCCATATAACATAGCTGCAAATACAGCTTTAAGGAAGTCCATATAACATAGCTGCAAATACATGTTGATATAAGTTCAGTTGAAACATATATATGTGTTTGCATATGCTGAGTTAAGATGAATGTTTACTTGGTGCAATGGTGTAATTGTGTGAATTACTCAATAAAATTTCAGGGCTTGTGAACTTAAAAGGATTGCAGATTTCATGCAGCAAGGTTACAGATTTCGGCATTACTTTCTTGAAAGGTACTCTATTTTCTGTTTATGTTCTATATTTTTATTAAATAGGAGAAAATACTAAAGCTTAATATGGAAAGCAATTACACTCAGAATAAAAACATAATCAAATCAAATCAGGAAGAGAATATTTTCATCTTCAACACCTAGATCCCACAAAAAAGCTTGAAAGAAAGCCCACATTTATAGTAGCAGATAGCATTTTACTTAAATCCTCCATGACGATGACAAACATCAAAGGTGATAAAAGATCTCCTTGTCTGAGACCATATGAACTATTGAAGAATTTGGACGGAGTGTCATTGACCAAAACAAAAAAGGACACCGAAGAAATACAATGCGCTATCCAAGTATGCTATTTTCCCCAAAACCACACCTCCTTAGCAAATATAATAAGAACTCTCAATTCACATGAGCGTAGGTCTTCTCAATATCCAATTTGCAAAGCATACCTAGCTCACCAGATCTGATCCTACTATTAAGGCATTCTTTAGCAATAAGAACGGAGTCTAGGATTTGCCTACCTTTTGAAACTGTATTATGGGGCTTCGAAATAATCTTCTCTACAACTCTTATCAACCTATTGGTTAGGATTTTGGCAATAATCTTGTGAACTCTACTCACTACACTAATAGGTTGAAAATCCTTAACATCGAGAGCCCTCGATTTTTTCGGAATGAGAGCAATGAAACTAGCATTAAGGCTTTTTTTAAACTTGATTCTGGCATGAAAATCATATAACACCCTCATAATATCTTTAATCATATCGTTGCAAGCATGAATGAATGCCATAGTATAACCATTAGGGCTCGACACCTTATCACTATTCAAACCTTTTACCGCCTCAAGGACCTCACTCTCCTCAAACAGTCTCTCTAACTAAGTGGCCTCATCCTCATCAATGGAATCAAAAGTGAGGCCATCCAACTTGGGCCACTAACTAAACTGTTTGATAAACAATTTATCATAGGATTGCACAATGTGTTCACTTATCTCAGTTTGATTGGAAGAATATGAGCCATTTACTAACGACAACTCAATGGAGTTGTTTCTCTTATTCGAGTTAGCCACTCAATGTAAAAAATCCGTGCATTTGTCACCCTCTCTTAACCATAGTCCCCTCGACTTCTGCCTATAACTCATCTCCTCCAAAAAAATAGCCCTCTTCAAATCGCTATCAACTTTGTCTTTCCTCAACTTCTCTTCATCACATAAAGCTATCTCTTCTCCCAAACCATCAAAACATTAAATCAGCTTTCAAGGCCTCAAGTTTGCAAGCTGAAATGAAGCTTGGGGAGCCTTGAAAATGATAAGAAGTCTACCACTATTTCACCCTATCCACAAAGCCTTCGGCCTTTAACCACATATTCTCGAACTTAAAATATCTTCTTTTGGTTGTTAATAAACAATATTATTATTAAGTCTACATGTCAGCAATTCTTTGTAATTAATAGCAATAAAAGAAAGAACTCAGTTCTCCTCCTGTAGTGGATATTGTGAATCTGGTTGCCTAGAAAGTTCAAATTGTATTACTGTTTAAGCTGGAGCAGCTATTTATTCCATGTGACTAACTTATCAATGTAGGAGGCGAACCCTCTGGGCTGAAGCCTTTCATTCTTCATCCTTTCTAGGCTTTCTTCTGTTATTTTTCTGAACTTAATGAAAAAAAAATACTGATATTTTCATCATTAGTTTCTCCCTTCACTGATTCTGATATTGTTTGGCCTTTTGCTTTTGAATTATTTCAGTGTATTCTAAACAGTTTCTTCTAAAAAATATTTAGTCAAAGATTTGGATTTTGTCTCTTTTCCTGGTCATTTCATCTTGTTTTGCCTTCATAATAAGTTGTGGTTATAATTTCTGTGTGTTGCAGGACTGCACAAGCTTTCTCTGCTGAACTTGGAGGGATGCCGAGTTACTGCTGCATGCTTGGAGTCTCTTTCAGGTTTTTATTCTGTTCAAGTGCATGGCTTTTCTGCCAATGTATTCTCATTCCCGTACAGATATGATATAGTTGCAGATCTAGGATATCAGTCTGGAGCATTCTCACGTTGTGTGAATATAAATGTGTATACACTACTATTAAAGCAAGCCCACTCTTTTCCACTAGGAACTTTGTTATAAGAATTACCTGAAAATGGTCTTCACCTCTGATGTTGCACGAGCAGATATAGAGTACCAACCTCTCTTTTCCCCCATATTTCTCAGGAAAATCATTAATTCATAATCTTTTTGTTCATAAATATATGTTTTCATTCTATCTAGTAAGTGCACACAATTTGCGTGTGCACCATGTCTAGCAGACACTAAGGCATTTATGTGTCTTCTTAATCTGTGTGTGTGAAATTGGTGGTTTAGTTTGTAGAAATACTTATGGCTATGAAGCACAGAGCTAAGTTGTGTTATGCTTCTGAGTTCTGAATGTGAAGTAGCTTTGCTTTATTTTGACCCTAAGAACCTTTTTTTTTTAATGCTGGGTGACTTAGGGATTTCATGACCGATTGGGTTCTATTAGTGCGTAATAAGAATACCCGATAATATATGCTTTGATATTGTTTTGATGACACTTGGAGTGAATTAAAAACAAAAGTAAATTCTTGATGACATGATGAATTAGACTACAACAGACAATTTGAGCCACGCATGTTAAATTAATACTGATTGAAATAGTTCTCATGAAATTTTACACATCATCATCAATTAAAAGTTCTGGAAAAATAAATGTTCCTTGATATTCCAAACTATATCTACTCTTTTTTTTCCTCAAGATTTGGGTTGACCTGATATCTAACTGGCTTTGTTTCTGTGGCAGCTCTGGCTGCACTGTTATATTTGAATCTTAACAGATGTCATCTGTCTGATGATGGGTGTGAGAAGTTTTCACGTAAGTAGTGTTAAGACTAATGTGATACGATGCTTTGTCTGTTGTTATCCTCGAATGTATTTCTACTGTGATGCTTGTGGGTTTTTACTTTTTACTATTTATTGCAAGAAAAACCTACTTTGTACTTATAGCATAACTTTTTATCTGTAGGATTTGGGAACTTAAAAGTATTAAACTTGGGGTTCAATGAAGACATCTCAGATGCATGCTTGGTACGCTTGAAAGGTAGGTGTCTTTTACTCTCACACCTATAGAAGTTCATAAGTTTCGATCTCTGATTTCCTTTTTGTCTGCATTTTCCATTAACGGAAAAGCAGGTTTGAGGGTAAAGAGTTCAAGGTTATAGAATATAGGAAGCAACCTGTGCCTGTTAAAATTTACAAAATGCTATCTCTGTGATGCACATGGGTAGTTCAAGTTTATAGCGTTCAAGCTTGACTTTCTTTCTGTTTATCAATAAGTGTTAATGTTTGAGAATTAAGCTTCAGAAATATGATTATTGTGAACAAATTAGTATCATTTCTACAATGTTCACATCTGCAAAAATAAATCTTTTGTAAAAGAAGTTTGTGCTTGTGATTGAGAAGTTATTGCATATCTTGGTCTTGCTTCATGTTTGTGCTACATTTCAATGATAATTTCTATACATATTTCTTGGTGGCAGGTTTGACAAATTTGGAAAGCTTGAACTTGGATTCATGTAAGATTGGTGATGAAGGGCTGGTTAACTTGACAGGTTGGCATTGAAATGGTTTCTCTTATTTTCTATGATAATTCTATCTGCTACCAACCAAAGTGATCAAGTAGAAATATGTCTTTTAACTTCAAACATAATTATAAGGTAAGTGATTCCTGTTGTTTATTTCATTTGCCTTTGAAAGATGGTATAATGGCTGCTAGCTTGCGTGCCATGTTATTGAATACACTAGATGTTCAGCTGGCTATTTTTTTTGGTCATTGTAAGCAGTCCTAGTAATAAGGGTTTTCTTGTGAGAGCCATGTGTATAGTTTGTTTGTTCCATGTAAGACATATTTCATGAATACACTAGATGTTCAGCTGGCAATTTTTTTTGGTCATTGTAAGCAGTCCTAATAATAAGGGTTTTCTTTTGAGAGCCATGTGTATAGTTTGTTTGTTCCATGTAAGAAATATTTCAAGGTCTGTTTTATAGTATGGATGATAGTACTTGGTTATAGACAAGGAAATAAGTATACGATATGAAATCACCACCAGAAAGTAATACTAATAATTTCTCATGTGATGATTTCTTTTGAAATTTCAAAAAACTAACCGAGCACATGCAACAAATTGTCCTTCCACGAAAATTGATATGGACTTAATCTCTAGTGGCTTGCTAAATTAGATGAAATGCGCATGTTGAATTCTGCTAAATATCTATTAGTTTTTCTCTTCTTTTCCTCAAAGACAAATGGTGATTTTATTAGGAAAAAAAAATAGCCTTGATTAAAAATGGAAGAAGTTGAATAAATAGCCTTGATGTTAAAATATACATATTTTAATACTTGAAATAGCCATTCTCATGGTCATTAGAGAATGACTATCTCAAGGCTAATTTATTCCACCTTCTTTCATTTCTAATGAAAGCTATATATTTTTTTTTTTAATAAAATAATTATTCCGCATACCAAACATAACCTTAGAGTAATCTTGCAAATTCTATGTGGTTTACTCTATTATATGTCCATTTGGATATAAGGTTCTAGTTTTTCCATTTTTCTTCTTTTGTTGTTTTCCTACCTTAATTTGTAATTAATGCTGATATATGGATTTGAAATGCTTTGATTAGGCCTTCGGCATCTGAAATGCCTGGAGTTGTCTGATACTGAAGTTGGAAGTAATGGGCTTCGCCATCTATCTGGTTAGACATTCACCTTCTATTTATTTATAGATTAAGGGGTGTGACTGGTTTCCGTGTCTCTGCTTTCTCAATAAATTCAGTATACCATACAATCTGTTTCACTTAGTTTAGTGATCGGTAAATGGATTCTATTAGTAAATTCGATACTCTTGTTTGGTCTTCATCGCTGTGTCAGAGGATTTTCTTCTCTCCCTGGAAGCCTTATTTGGGAATCTTGCCAAGCCAAGATGGTTGTTCTCTTGGTAATCTAGGTTTATTGGGTTCTAATGCCTTCTGGAAATGAATTGTGATTTTCTTTCCTTTTCTATTTGTTTGGTTCCTGAGTAAGTTGTTTAATGGTTTGAAAGAGTTGTTTCATTTGAATTTACAAAAAAGTTGTTTAGTTGGATAGTGAAGGCAAGGGAGGCCTTTGAATTTGATCAATATCTCAAGCCGAATGATAAGCCTTTGCAAAGACATGAATTTTATATTTGGTTAGTATTTTTTTTGATAAATAAGAAAGATTATATTAAAAGCACAAAAGTGTAGTTCTGACACAAGAAGTATACAAAGGATCGCCTAAGAAGGGGAAGAGGAAGAGAAATGTACAAAAAAATCATTAAAGCTTATCAATAAGGAAACTAGATAAGCAGCTGTCCTAGAGAAAAGAGAGAAAAAAGAAAGACTTGAACTCCTCAATCGATCTTTCTTGGTCCTCGAAATTTCGATCATTTCGTTCCCTCCAAAGGTACAATATGAGGCAAGAAGGCACTATCTTTCACACAACAGCACTCTGAAAGCGACCACCAGTTCACCAGCAGGCGAACAAATCAATCACTCGAAGAGGCATAATCCAAAATAACCCGAAGCGGCTAAAGATGGTATTCCATAAAGTGCCAGCAGCCTCACAATGGAAAAGAAGATGATCCACAGACGCTCCATGCCGTTTACACATACAACATCTGTCAATCACGATGATATGTTTCTTTCTAAGATAGTCCATGGTAAGAATTTTTTCAAGAGTTGCCGACCAAGCAAAAAAAGCCAATTTCAAAGGAGCCTTGGTCTTCCAAATGTTCTTCCAAGGAAAAGGACGAACATTGTTACACGCGAGGATCCTATAAAAGGATCTAACATCGAACTTTTCCTTGCAAGATGGGATCCACCAAAGCTTGTCTTCCTCCTCCCTTCTCCCACGAAGGGAGTATAAAAAAGTGAAGAAGGAAGCCACGGTATCAACTCCCAATCATGAGCCGCACGAATAAAGTTTACATCACATTAAAGGGAGCCACTAGAAGAGTCCAGGTGATCAGTCACAAAAGCATTCTTCTCACGAGCTATATCATATAAGACCAAGAAAGTCACTTTGAAGGGCAACTCTCCGCACCACACATCATCTCAAAATTTGATCTTAGACCCATCATCCAACACAAATCTGGTGTGACTAAAGAACAAGCTCCACCCCCTCCTAATATGCTTCCATAACCCCACTCCATGCGGCCCAATGGGAGCAAGAGAACATCACCCACCACCCACATTACCAAATTTAGCATCAACAACAATTCTCCACCAAGCCTCTCTCTCATGCACATAACACCACAACCACTTCCCTAAAAGGGTCCTATTGAAGGTCCTCAAGTTTCGAATCTCCAACCCTCACTTGGAAATAGGGGAGCACACCTTAGACCAGTTAACCATGTGAAATTTGAATTCATCACCAATCCCTCCCCATAAGAAATCACGATAAAGTTTCTCAATACGGTTGACCACACTGACAAGGATGACGAACAGAGACAGAAGGTACGTAGGAAGATTGGAGAGAGTGCTCTTTATATGGTTAGAATTTTGAAATCTGGATTTAAGGAAGTGATTTCTTGGTGAAAGAGGTGCCCTTTATAAGACATCCTTTTGTTTGGTTTTGTTTTTGGTGATTACTGGCTCTATGGAAGGGAACAAAACGCATAATAAGCTGTATGTGGTGAAGAGATTGATGGCCAACATCCTCACACGCCACCATTTATGCAAGGCATTTAGTGAAGGATCGACCTTTCTGAAATTTAATTTAGATAAAAGACATAAAAATTAATGCACCACATTCTCAGTTCTTTACTCAATTACATGAAAATTGGATTATGAAGATATCTCATGAAAAATTTAATATTGTTGTTCTGTGAGAACACGAGTTGAAAGAGGCAAGGAATAGGCTCTTTGTTAGGAGCCCTAGTTTTTTATTTCCTTATTAAGTTGTATCAATATATATTGCTTTTATTTCCGTAATAGGCTAAACCCTAGATTTTCTTACCTCAACAAGTCTTGCTTTATTTTATAAATTCCGTGTACTTATCATATGGCAATTAAGTGAAAATTAAACACAATTTTGGCTAAGGCAATTGGAGGTTGATCCCCTCAAAGTGATTGATCAATTGGAGGTTCGATTCCCTCAAAGCAATCGAGTTATCCCTTTTTCCTTTTATTTTTTGATTTTCAATCAATAGAAAGTAGTAAACCCGTGGGTTCCTATCACTCTTCTATCCATTGGAATCCAAATTTCATTTGGGCAATCCAGGATTGAGAGATGGAATTTCTTGACTCCATTTTCAATCAGTTAGACTCCTTGAAATCCCATCTAGGGGAGGCGGATAGAATGTTGTGAACCCCAGCTAGTAGTCATGGTTTCGAAGTGAGGAGCTATTATAAAACTTTTACAGACTGGAGAGTATTTGTTCCTTTCCTTGGAAAAGTGATTGGAAGGTTAAGGCCTTGTCTTGCATTGCTTTCTTTTTATGGATGGCAACTCCTCATGGTTGATAATCTTAGAAGGCAAGATTTCACTCTTATAAATTGGTGTACCTATGCAAAAAGAATGAGGAGACCATAAATCACCTTCTCATTCATTGCGAGTGCACTAGTGATCTTTGGCACTTGGTTCTCAGCTTATTCGGGGTTTCGTGGGCTATGCCTTGGCAGCATACTAGAGCTGCTTCATTGATGGAAGATCCAAGGGCAGAGACATCCCAAAAAAGCCATTTGAAAAGTTATTCCTGCTTTCTTAATATGGTCATATTTATTGTGCATTCATTCTCTGTGGATTAGAATAAAACCCCCAGTTTATATGTTTGAATATAAAGGAATAGACCAGCGAAAACAACGAAGTTGCTCATTAAATTGCCTTGTGGCTTTTATTTTGTGGTAACCTGATATTGTGTTGGTTTGTTTCCTGTAGGTTTGACTAACCTGGGGAGTTTAAATTTATCGTTCACTGTGGTTACTGATGGTGGTTTAAGAAAATTGTCTGGACTCACGTCTCTTAAATCACTCAATTTGGATGCTCGTCATATAACAGATACTGGACTTGCAGCTCTTACAAGTAAGTAGTTTAGATGTAATAGCTTTTGGATGGAAACAGAACGGAATTATAAGTAATCAACATTAGCAAGAATACCTGTAGTGTGAATGCAATGAAGCATTGCCTAAACAAATCTTTTTTGAAAAAAAAAAAAAAATTTAAATGTTGAACTGCCCTTGTCTTCTTAGTATTATAAGTTTGTTTCAATAACCTAACAAAGAGTCTGCTTGTGTTTTTGTGTATTTAACTGCAAATATCTGGGCCACCAAGCCTCTCAAAAGTAAAAAAAACCCAGTTTCCATGTGAATGTGTGAGCCTTTGCCTCTTAAAATTCAGTTCTTCATGTCATAGACTTACAAATAGCTGCTTCATTCACTTTTAGTGGCCTCCTTTTACTCCCCTGCCAATTGAACTGGTGAGACACAGTTTCGTGGTGCAAAAATATCTTTTTACAGATAACATTCTAATGATGTTTTTAGTTCTTCATGAATATTTGAACATGTTGGTTTAATGATGCATTTTCCTGCTTTATTGATACAGGTTTGACTGGATTAACTCACCTTGATCTTTTTGGAGCTCGCATTACAGATGCTGGAACAAATCATCTGCGAAGTATGTTAGATAACACACTAGTTCCTGTTGCCGATACTAACAAATTTGTTTAGGTTATACATGATGCTGAATCCACAAAACACACTGCTAGTGGCATTTATGGACGTAGTGGATTACATCCAAGATACCATTGTGGAGTACTATTAGCAATTAGATTTATGTAGTCACATTCTTATACTAATTAAATACAGAAGGAACTTGGAATGGTCTCAGTTACCAGATACTAATTATAAAACATGGAGATAGATTGGTCCTCTGTTTATTATTGAATATGAGACATACTTTAATTGATGACCGGCCTTATCGAACTTAATAAACGACATTCCTGAAACCGTTTGAACTTTGGTTTTGCAAATCATTGACAAATTCTGGTTTAAATTAATTCTTTGTTTTTTTTCCTCCCCTTTGTTGGATGAATCAGACTTTAAGAACCTGAGGTCCCTGGAAATTTGTGGTGGTGGACTGACGGATACTGGTGTAAAGAATATCAAGGATCTTTCATCCCTGATGCTGCTTAATCTTTCACAAAACTCCAACCTGACGGATAAAACCTTGGAGTTGATTTCTGGTATCTCCGTGAACTTTTCTTTTTTTTTTGAAGAATATATATGCTTGCTTTATCTGGTTTAGTTAAATTGGGGTATTAGATGGAACTTATGTACGAGAACTCTGAGATCTATGTGGTCAATACTGTATGTTCGATTTAGTGAAAATTTCACCAATTCATAACTAATGTCTCCGCCCAGGTACTTGGAAGTAGCTTTATGCTTTAAAAGTTGCTTATGTATCTTTTTCTATTAATCTAAACCTTCGAGTGGCTGCACAGTATAGTAGGGCATGCTGACACTTAACAGAAGTGGATAGGATAACTTGTCTTACTAAAAAAGAACTTTACTGTCCTTTTTTTCTTTTCTTGAAAAGAATACTGTGCCCTTCCAGATAATGGGAACCAAACAATATTTGTAATGATAACTTAGTGGCTCCAGCCTCAAATTACATCGTTTACACCCTTGGCACACTGTAGCCTGTTACTCTGACAGCCCATAAGTGCTGTGTGAGGATACATTTTTCATGAATGATGATTTTCCCTCTATCTATACCATGTTGGCATATTGTATCCCTAATCAAGGGCTTCCTTCTATTTATTCTCACACCCTTCTGTGTAAATGCAGGCTTGACAGGGTTGGTCTCGTTGAATGTTTCAAATTCTCGTATCACCAGTTCAGGATTGCGCCATTTGAAAACTCTGAAGAATTTGAAGTCACTGACATTGGAGGGCTGCAAGGTGACAGCAAATGACATTAAGATGCTTCAGTCAACTGATCTCCCTCATCTGGTGAGTTTCCGGCCTGAGTAGTTGCAATGCATCATAAGATTTCTGTAAAAGGATACCGTTGGAGTACAGGGCAACTATGTATATATAATAACATCAAGGTGAGGAGATGTTTGATGTACTGTACATATGGTTAAACCTTAAGGAGATATCCAACGTGGCTCAGGAAGTAATTATTCTAGGAATTATCCCTATGTTTTATGTGAAGCATTCTTTTGGATCGTGTTTGATACAGAAGAAAATGTAGATAAGCTTCCGTGGCATGGGTCTGAGATCCTCTTTTCAGCTTTGGTTTCCTTTGTATATATATGTCGGTACAGCAGTCAAGTAATATATTGACTTATTGTTATGAAATGAAGTTCCCCGTTTCCCTGTGAATTAAGTGTCTTTGGTTTCTTGATTTAAGGCATATTTAAATCTTTGTAAATTTGTAAGCTTTGCAACAGGAAGAGCAAGAATGTGACCGACATTCTTTTACCTTTATTTCCTTCGTCTGATCTTTTTATTTCTTTTTTGTGCGACAAAAGGATAACATTTACTAAAACCTGTCTTCAGATGCTATGATTTTTGGCTTTCATTGGTTCTAGGTTGATCGAGTTATTTCTTTGTTCTAAGTCCTTTGAATTTGTCTAAGGAGGAAGGGGTCTCGGTTTTACTATCTCTCTCTCTCTATGGTGCTTCATTGGTTTTGGGTTGGTCGAGGTGGTTCATTGTTGAGTCTAAATCCATTGAATTTGTCTGAGGAAGGGGTCTCAGTTTTACCCTCTCTCTCTCTGGTGCATTTTCCTTTCTTGCCTGTTGATTTCCTGGCTCTGGTGTTAGGATTCTTCTTCTTTTTTCTTTGTCTTTCATTAGTTTTGGGTTGGTCGAGATGGTATTGTCTGAGTCTAAGTCCTTTCAATTTGTCTGAGGAGGAAGGGGTCTCGGTTCTACAGATGCATGAATGATGTAGAGGTTTTTTTCATTCAATTTCAGTGGGTAAAGTCAGTATTGTTGCTGGAAACCTTCAAGCAGAAAGCTAGAAAGAATCTGTGAAGTCTTCGAGGCCCGGGATGAAATCTAAATTTCCCAATATATTCGAATCATTTTGGTCAATTCTTGGCAGTATAGGTGGTAGTAGGAGACTCTTTGTGATCATTTTGAAAGGTAGAGGAGGTAGTAAGCAGCTAGTTGTGCCTTACTCTCGAGTTGCAGAGATTCCTTGATTCTTTCTAGCTGCCCCACGCTGGTAGAAAGAGGGACAACAATCTGGGATTGATTTAGATGGGATGCCATTACCTAGCTCGACAGAGCATCGTTTGACGTCGGTAATGTGTGAACCGGCTGCATGTTGGCATATGTGACTTGTCCTCATCAAGTTGGGTCCTACTCATTCTCTCCTTTCCTTTTAAGTTGGCTTTCCTTTCTTGCTTTGATTTGTTGTCCAAAGCCTAGCCGATGATGGACTTAGTTTCACCGGCTTTAGGTGCTATTTAAGGAGCAGCTCTTGGGTCCTTTAGAGTGCATCAAGCCACGACAAGAAAAAAGAGAGGGAAAAGAAAGAGAGAGAGAGAAAGGAGAGGAGGATAACGCATAGTGTAAGTGCGTAGAAGAAAAAAATTGCAGAGTTTCAATTGTTATTTTTTCTTTTTTGTGTGAGGGTGAAATACGGGTGTATTGGGGCTTTGAGTTTTGAGTGGTTTTTTTCCTTGTTACTCTTTGTACTCCATTTTTTTTATAGTGAATTTTTTCGAGTTGTCTCTAACGGTAAATGTAGGCTTGTTAAATCGAACCACTTAAATCTTGGTATCATGTGTGATTTTTTTTACTTTCTTCTTATTATTCGCATCTCACGAGTCTTGGGAAAAATAAGATATATTTCATAACAACTGGTATCAGAGCTTTTGCTTTGAGTGGGAGCGATGGCAGGAGAAGATGGAAATGCAAAAAGAATTGAAAATTTTGATGGCACAGATTTTGCATATTGGAATATGCAGATCGAAGATGTAATTTATGGGAATGATCTACATCTGCCTCTTCTGGGGGAGCAACTAGATATGTATGATAACGATTGGACCCTACTTGATTGAAAAGCCTTGGCAGTTATCATGTTATCGTTGTCAAGATCAATAGCACACAATGTTGTGAAGGAAAAGACCACTGCAGGTCTGATGGCGGCTTTGTCAAGTATGTATGAGAAACCGTCAACAAACTACAAGGTGCACCTAATGAAGAAGAAGTTCAATTTAAAAATGGCTAAAGGAGCCTTGGTAGCGCATTATCTCAATGAGTTTAACACCATCACAAATTAATTATCTCAGTAAATATTGATTTAGATGATGAGATTTGCGCTTTGATTGTGTTGGCGTTGTTGCCAAATAACTGGAAAGCTGTGTGGATGGCTGTGAGCAATTCTGCAGGGAAGAGCAAGCTCAATTATAAAAATATACGAGATTTGATTCTAAGTAGGGGAGTTCGGAGAAAAGACGCCGGTTAAACCTCGACTTCTGGTGCAGTCTTAAACCTCGAGAGATAGAGTACAAGACAGGAACTCTAGCGGGGGTAAATCAAAATCCATAAAGGATATAAGCAAGTTCAAATCTGGACAATAGCTGAAGTGTTAGAATTGTGGCAAGATTGGCCACTTCAAGAAAAATTGCAAAGAACCATGGAAGAAGACTAGTAACGACTCTGCAAATGTCGTGGCAACAGAAGAAATACAGGATGCACTAATTCTCTCTATTGACAGTCCTCTTAACTCTTGGGTCATGGACTCAAGAGTCTCCTTTCATACCACACTGATCTGTGAAGTACTCGAAAACTACATTGCTGGAGATTTCGAGAAAGTGTACTTGGTTGACGAAATGCCTCTAGATATTGTAGGCATAGGCAATGTTCGCATCAAAGTCCACAGCGATTCGGTATGGAAGCTACAAAAGGTCAGACATGTCCCACAATTGAAAAAGAACCTGATTTTAGTAGGACAACTTGATGATAAAGGGCATACCATAAAATTCTACGGTGGTCAGTGGAAAGTATGCATGGGAGCCAGACTCTTGGCTTGGGGATATAAAACAGGTACTCTCTATTTTACTACTAATTCGAGAGATACAATTGTAGTTGCAAAGGGTGACTCTAAATTATAGCACCTAAGGCTTGGGCATATGAGAGAAAAAGGGAGGAAGGTATTACTATTAAAGGGGAAACTAACAGAACTGAAGTCAGTTGAATGTGAAGACTGCATCCTAGGAAAGTAGAAGAATGTGAGTTTCATGAATATTGGCAGAACTCTGAAGCTTGAGAAGTTGGAGCTGGTACACACGGATTTGTAGGGTCCCTCCCTAGTGGCATCTCTTGGAGGCTCGCGGTACTACATCACATTTAAAGATGATTCAAGTAGAAAGATATAGATTTACTTCTTAAAGCAAAAATCTAATGTATTTAAAGTTATTAAGAAGTGAAAAACCGTGATAGAGATAGAAACTGGTTTGAAATTGAAGTGTCTAAGATTAGACAATGGAGAAGAATATGAAGACCGGGGCTTTAAACAGTCTGTGCGGTAAATGGGATTAAGATGCAGAAAACAATTCTAGGTACACCACAACAGAATGGTGTCGCTGAGGGTATGAACATAAACCTCAATGAGCGTGCAAGGAGTATGAGGTTGCATGCTGGGTTACTAAAAACCTTCTGGGTGGATGCAATGAGCACCGTTGCTTATTTGATAAATAAATGACCCTCTGTCCCTCTGAACCACATACTACCTGAAAAAGTCTAGAGTGGAAAAGAGGTAAATCTTTCTAACTTGAAAGTTTTTGGTTGTGTCTCATATGTTTACATTGAATCTAATGCCCGTAGCAAGTTAGATGCTAAATCTAAGAAATGTTATTTTATTGGCTATGGAGATGAGGCATTCGGGTATCGGTCTTGGGATAATCAAAACCAGAAGATCATTAGAAGTAGAAATGTTACTTTTAACGAAATGGTTGTGTACAAGGACGGTTTGAATGCAGAATCAGTCAATGCAGAGTTAGAGGCTGAGAAACCTGATTTTATCAGCTTGGATGAGATTTTTAACAATGTAGTTCAAAGAAGGAATTCAGAAGTTGATGTGGTCTAGAAGTTGAACAAGATCCTGAAGTTGAAGAAACTGAAGAACAACAAATTGAGCAAGGAACACCAACAGCTGTCCGAAGGTCTACCAGAACCATTAGACCTTCACAGCGTTATTCACCCTCCTTGTTCTATATTCTGTTGACAGATGGCGGTGAGCCAGAAACGTCTGATGAAGCCTTCCAGATTAAAAATTCAACTAAATGGAAGTTAGCCATGAAAGATGAGATGGACTCATTGATGACTAACAAACTTGGAAGCTGACTGAGTTGCCAGCAAGTAAGAAGGCTTTACATAACAAGTGGGTGTACAGAATAAAGGGTGAGCATGATGGTAACAAGCACTATAAGGCGCGATTGGTTGTCAAGGGCTTTCAGCAAAAGGAAGGTATTGACTACACTGACATATTTTCACCAGTGATGAAGATGACAACCATCAGACTGGTACTAAGAATTGTGGCGGTAGAGAATCTACATCTTGAGCAATTAGATGTGAAGACAGCATTCTTTCATGGCGATTTGAATGAAACATCTACATGAGGCAACCACAGAGATTCACAGTGTAGGGGAAAGAAAGTCAGGTATACAAATTGAGGAAGAGCTTGTATGGCCTAAAACAAGCTCCAAGGCAATGTTACAAGAAGTTTGACAGCTTCATGGACTCTGCTAGGTTTACGAGGTGCAATGCAGATCACTATTGTTATGTTAAGAGTTTTAAAAACTCTTATATTCTTACTATTGTATGTGGATGATATGCTTACAAAGTCCAGTATGGAAGAGATCAAAAATTTGAAGAAACAGTTGTCATCACAGTTTGCAATGAAGGATTTGGGAGCTGCAAACAAATCCTGACTATGAGAATCATTAGAGACAGAGCTAATGGTACACTAAAGCTTTCATAAACAGAGTATGTGAAGAAGATTCTCGGCAAGTTTAGCATGGATGGAGCTAAGTCGGTAAGCACACCCTTGGGAAGTCAATTTAGACTAACCAAGGATCAATCACCAAAGACGGATCATGAGAAGGCATACATGAGCAAGGTGTCCTACGCCTCAACTATCGGAAGTCTGATGTACGCAATGGTTTGCACTAAATCGGATATTGCACATGCAATGAGAGCTGTGAGCAGATATATGAGCAATCCAGGAAAACAGCATTGGGAGGCAGTCAAATGGATTTTGTGATATCTGAGAGGAACTTCAAATATGTTTATTTGCTTCACATGAGCAGATTTGAAGCTGCAGGGCTACGTGAATGCTGATCTAGCTGATGATGTTGATAGCAGGAAGAATACTACATGGTTTGTATATACGTTGGGTGGTACAACGGTGACAGAAAATTGTGGCCCTTTCTACCACAGAAGCTAAATACGTTGCTGTGACAGAATCTGAAAAGGAGATAGTCTGGCTAAAGGGTTTCTTGGATGAGCTGGGTAAGAAGAATGAGAAGAGTATTCTACACAATGACAATCAGAGTGCTATTTTTCTTGCGAAGAAATCAGCGTATCATTCGAGGACGAAGCACATTCAGTTGAAGTATCACTTTATACATTTACTACTGGAAAGTGAACATTTGATACTTGAGAAGATTCGTGGAACAGAGAATCCAGCAGACATGTTTACAAAAGGTATGACTGTTGAGAAACTGAAGCTATGCGCAGCTTCAGTTGGTCTTCAAGCTTGTGGATAGGTGGAGGAGATATTCTGAGGAGATTAGCTTTTGGGACTTGATAGAATTCAAGTCAAGTGAGAGATTGTTGGCATATGTGACTTGTCCTCATCAAGTTAAAGCTTGGGTCCCACTCATTCTCTCCTTTCCTTCCTCAAGTTGGCATTCCTTTCTTGCTTTGGTTTGTTATCCAAAGCCTAGCCGAGGATGGGCTTAGTTCCACCGGCTTTAGGTGCTATTTAAGGAGAAGCTCTTGGGTCCTTTAGGATTGCATCAAGCCACGGCAAGAAAAAAGAGAGGAAAAAGAAAGAGAGAGAGAGAAAAAAAAAAATAAGAGGTGGAGAACGCATGATGTAAGTGTGTAGGGAGAAGAAAAAAACTGTAGAGTTCTAATTATTATTTTTTCCTCTTTTGTGTGAGGATGAGATACGGATGTATTGAGGTTTTGGGTTTTGAATGGTTTTTCTTCCTGTTACTCTTTGTACTCTATCTTTTGATAGTAAATTTTTCCGAGTCGTTTCCAACGGCGGATGTAGGCTTGTTAAGCCGAACTACTTAAATCTTGGTGTCATGTGATTGTTTTTTATTTTCTTCTTTTTATTCGCATCTCACGAATCTTGAGAGAAATAAGATATATTTCCTAACACTACAATGGTTGACAAGCGGTTGTACGTGGAGGTCTTGGGCGGGCCGAGGCTGAGTAGAGTCTACTTCACCTGTACTGCAAAGGGCACGATAATATTGTCCTTTATTATTTGAAGAAACTACTGGAGGGGGTTTTTTTTTTTTTTCTCTTTTCTTTCTAATTGAACAAGGGAAAAGGTTACAGGGGATACTACTGGAGGTTTTGAGAGGAGAAATAGGTCGATTACTGGGTGAAGTGGATGTGGACCTGGAGCGGGTTGGATTAAAAGAAAAGGGAAAAATCATATTTAATCCTTAAATTTTCATCTAATTTGAATTTAGTCCTTAGGTTTTCAATTTTAAGAAAAAGATCCTTAAGTTTTACTCAAGTTTTGAAATTGGTCCCTCTATCACTTTACCGTCAAAATTAATGATTTTCTATTTATCTTGTGTGTCTCATTTGACACGCCAAGGTTTATATCAACATCAAAGTTAATGATTTTTCCTTTAATGCTACAAATTTAGAAAATTAAGATGACAAAGAAGATAATTATTGTTTTTTAAGTTGGGTCTTTTTTTTTTTTTTTTTTTTTTTTTTTTTATGGATGAATTGGCGCTTAATGATATGACATTGATATTAAGTGTTGATATGAACGCTAACATGTGAATTGAGATACAAATAATATATAACAAATCATTCATTTTGATGAAAAAGTGATAGAGAGACCTATTTAAAATTTAGGCAGAACTTATGGACCATACTCTTGAAATTAGAAACTCAAGGACTAAATTCATATCATATAAAAACCTAAGGACTAAATATGATTTTTTTCAAAAGAAAATATAAACCCATCGCGGGCCGTCATAGTTGAATCAAAGCTCACCCCTTTTGGAGGGGCCAACCTTTACTAGTTTTAAACCCGACAGTGTTGGGCCAAGAAAGGTAAAGGGTTGTCCTCTCTTAGTGGGCTATGGGTTTTTAATCTAACTAGGCCCAGTTTAAGGTCCATGCTTAAATGGGTAGTCAAAAAGTGGGTCGGGTCTTTCTCTTATTTAGACAAGATATCGAGCGCAAGTTTGGTCCAGTATGAATGCACGGTGGTTATGGAGAGTCACGTGGTCCATGTCAAACTAGGATTGTGCGTTACAGTTAAGTTACTTAGATAAAAGTGAAAACTTCACTTTTGCAAAATTAAACTTGTTTGTGTTTGATCCTGCGTAGGAAAATAAATAAAAAAATAAAAAATAAAATAAAAAAAGCATGTTTGCTCCTTTTTTGTTAAAGTGTGGGTCTCATGTTTTTTATATTGAGAAAATAATTATCTTTTCATTACTGCTCCAGCTCTCTTGTTTTCAAAAATAAATTGCTTAAATAGGTGTCTATACATCTGTTTAACAGTAAATATCCCTCCAAAATTAGACTATATTACAATATTTTTTCCGAATTCAAATCATACAAGCTGAATTACCAAATTGTAAATAATTGTAAAAGCC
>FXXK01000333.1:213578-350821 GCA_900184695.1 Betula pendula
TATTATTTATTATTATTATATATTTTTGGCGTTTTTACAATTAATTTTTTTAGGTTAATTTTCTAAGCTCAATTTCTAATCTAAGAAGTCTTGTAATTTAGAGATTATGGTTATTGAATATTGAGAATATTGGTTATTAGAAGTCTAAACAGCCAATTGGAGAATTTGATATATGAAAGCTATTATATTTTATTGTTCTACGTGTAAGTCTGTTAATTATTTTGTGTTTTTTTTTTCTTTTTTCTTTAACATTCAATTGATACAAATTTTATTTTTACATACTAATTTAATATTTAACCTTAATATATTTATAGTTCATGCTTTAGCCTTTGTATCTTAATAAATTTTTTATTCATACTTTGGCCCCTATCCATCAAATTTTCAAGCTCCGTCCCTGGTCACAAGTCGATGGCGTTCATCGTAAAGGTAGTCAGTATGTTTTCAAGAGTGAAGTAGGAGAAATTTTGACCCAAAATGGCGTCGCAGAGCAGGTTGTCTCTGGATCAAAGCCTCATGTCGATGGTGACACCTCCAGTTTTGGAGGTTTGGAGTATCTCAGTCAGCAAGTTTTTAACGTCGAGCGATTGGGTCACAGAGGTTTGGTGGCAAGAGTAAAATTTTCTATTATTAATGCAGGTGATGATGTTGGGCCCTCATTTTTGGGCCCCTCACAATTAATGATGGTACGGTTCCTTTGATTGATTCTCAGTGTGGGGGTGGGGGTTGCCAACAATGTGATTGTTTTCGAGGCTTTCAATTGGTCGATTTGTGGGAGGGGGAGAAGAGGGCTTTTGTCCTTGGTTTAAACACTCGGGCCTTTATTCCATCTCTTACGTTTGAGGAAGGGGGAGAGCTATTTTGTGTGATTTACCTTTGTGCATTAAGGGAGATTTTAACATGACCCACTTTCTTAGTGAGAGCTCGAGAGTACGTGGCCAGCTTCTTGACCGCTATGGAAAAGTTGTCAGACTTTATCTTTGAGCTGGGTCTTATCGATATCCTTGCCTAGGTGGAAATTTTACATGGTTTAATAATTAGGATTCTCTTTCATGATCTAGAATCGATAGGTTTCTCATGAGATAATCACTTTCAGAAGAGTCGTGCTACACGTCCGCTTACTCTCACTTTGTGAGGGTATGCAGATATTTTTTTTTTTTTCTTTTTGTTTTTTACTCCGCATGCCCTCACTTTTGTGAGGGCATGCGGACGTCTGGCTCTACCCCTTTTAGAATGTGGTTCAAAGTAGATTAACCAGAATTCTCTAAGATCACCTTCCTATTATTCTTGATAATGACGATTTTTAAAGGGGCATAAGCTATTTTAAATTTTTAAAACATATGGCTTCATTGAGAATGTGAGGCACCGGTAGAGTTCCTATTGTTTTCATGGTTGTCCTAGCTTTGAATTTTTATAAGTCTAGGTCCTAGGTTTTAAGTTAGGGTGCTTAAAAGTGCGACTAATGGTATTGCAAACAAATGATTCGGTGCATTCAAAGAGGAGTTTGAGGACAATCGTTATGACTAAGCTGAGTAAAACTTACATGAAACTATTTACCAACATTTTCAAGCATGACTATCTGATATCGAACTTACATATTTTATACCATCATTAAATGCTTTGTTATTAATGTTGTGAACCCTACATTTTGTGCAAAGAATAAGAGCATTCTCATCCGGCTCTTTATTTTTATCCTCAAAGTAGGGAGTAAAATCAGTTTTTCCTACTTTAGAGAGCCACTTTTTCTAAACACCTACATCCGGCTCCCTACTTTAGGAATCCACTTTGACTTTTTCATTTAAATATTAATATTTTTAAAAAGGGGAAAACAAATAAAATTAAAAAAATTAAAAAATAGGAGAGAGAAACTAATATTTTATTATAAAAAAGAAGAGTATGGAGTGAAATGGCTCCCTACTAGTAGGAAGCCATTTCATGCTCCCTACTTTTTTCCTCAAAGTAGGGAGCCGGATGTAAGCAATAAAATGGTCAAAAATCCATTTTGGCTCCCTACTATAAGGATATCCCTATAGTAGAGAGCCGGATGAGAATGCTCTAAGATATATGTAAAAATAGATGATTGTGTGATTTGGAAATTTATGCATTGTTAAATAAATGAAGAACTTGTATGGTATGGCTACTATGGAAAAAATTGGTGAAGAATTTGGAGTATGTGCATACTATTTATTTATATGGGCTTGACTTTATAGCCCATGCTTACTTTTAGAATGTTAATTACCTTGGATCCAAGGGCTACTGTGACCGGCACAACTATCCACAAATGACAGTCACGACTTGCGGCATTATTATTTGTGTGGTTCACCTAGGGTCGAACCCAGTAGGGCAACTGGTGATGTCTAGCTATTGTATCTCACCGAGCACAAGTGTTGTAATTGATGTCCCACAAGACGCATAAACCTCACCATAAGAGGATTATGTGTACAGATAAACTATATGGAAAATAATTATGACTAAAGATACATGTTATTATATGTAATTATTATAATACATCAACATGATTTTCTACTTTATTTTCATGTTAGAAACCCTATTGCATGATGGTACACATGGTTTATCATTATTTAATAAAGATTGAGTTCACTTCATATTGACATGTTTCACTTGTGATTAGTCACTAATTTGTAAACTTACACTTTATCTTTTGCACATGTAAAACATCTTTGTTTTACGGATGACCCGTCTTTAGATTATGGTGTACCAGCTGCCTGAGGATCTAGACATGTATAAGTATGTACATTATCTTTTTGGGGAGGGAGTTGCATACCTTTTGGGGCATATTCAGTAGTTTGAGTTGGCCTAGTTAGGCGTTATGTACTAGTGGTACATATACTTCATTTTGGGTCATTGATGATCACGTTTATGACACATGATATCTTTGTATTTTGATGTAGTTTTCTGACCGCTAGACTTTGATATGTATTATTTAGGTGACCTAAACTTGATATTTGGTCTATGACCGTGACAATGGAAGTTGAAATTAGTATGCTAACTTATGTTGTGATGTTTTAAGTTACTTTCCTGATAGTAAACTATATTTATTTATATATGTGACTTGGTTCTGTGGCTATCATGTTTGATTGACAAAAAATAAATAGATGTACCTTCCGCCGCATTGTTATCTAATTACGGGTAGACACTTTGGATTATTTACTAAACAAATAAGCTCAAAGATGTTGTGGTAACACTTTGCGGTGCATTATCTTTAATAATCCTTTGGGCGTTACAACATAAGCGAGCAAGAGACGCTTGCTCACCACAAACACTTGGTCGCACTATGTTACATTCGTGATGTCCTTTTTGTTGTAATTTCCCCTCAAATATAAGGTGTTCTTTTACATCGAGGACAAGGACGTCAACTGAAGGAACCTCTTGAGACAGGAACTAGAACCTGTAGGAAAAGAAAACTAAAAAGAAGAAGAAAAAAAAAAAAAGAGTTTATTTGTCACCACCCATTGGGGTGAAGCATTGCACAACCAAAAGGGTTAGACCGTTGGAGAGAGGGAGGGAGGGGGGGCGGGGTGTGGAGTCAGAGAGGTAGTAGATTTATGAAGATTTGCTTCCACTATGGCTCCCAAGGTGATTGCCGGCTCTTTCTTCTTCAACAGGCATGCAGTTGGAGCCCTAAGCTCTTCCCACAAGAAGGAAGTCATTGGTTTCTTGTTATATTTCGCTCTCCAATGGGGGTTTCTTTCATGAATTTCTGGTCACAATAGTGTTAAGACATGGAAAGAAGCATAATTGGGCATCTCAAATATTTTCAGAGGGTACATGCTTGAATGGGTTATCTGAAATAGTGTTTTATGGTCACTATGATATTTGTCCACCAAAATTAAAAACCAAAGTGTTTTACCATTTGATCCCATTAATAATTTAAAACCCTTTCTTCTGGGGGAAAAAAAGTCGTAGGATCAGTGAAAAAAAATTACTGTGGGAAACAAGATTCGGATAGCTGGCCACTATTGCTTGATAAGAGTTCAAAAGGGATAGCTTTAATGTCTCTCAAGTGCCAAGGGGCGTTCAAGCAGACTGCACTGGATTTGATACATAAAACATAATTGATACTTCAATAATTGGAAGTAGAGACAAGAAAAAAAATAAAAAAGAATTTCCTTCCCAAAAGTAAAATGGCATTCAATTGTTAATACTCCTACAGCATTTACCTCAGAATTTGATTAAACATGTCAAATCTACATATTTTGCAGTGTCCTTGAGTAAATTACATGTCATCAACCACAAACTGCGCAACACAAAAATCAAATATGAATGAGAAAGAGGCAAGAAAACAAGAGCCAGATAATATATCAAAAATGAAGTTTAAAAAACAGAAGAACAAAGTGGTGTAAAGGATACCTAAATTTGAGATGGGCCAGCAATCAAGCATGTAAAAGAGCTTGTCACTGGCAGCTGTTTGATCATCTCTGGGGTTGCTCTGAACCTGAAGCTCCAACTGAAGGAGAAGCTGACACGCTACTCGCTGACCCATTCTCAACTGGTGGAGGCACACCCCATTTGCCTTCAGATTCAAGGGGCTCAAAGACATGAACTGCCCCATCCGAAAGCCCTAGTGCAAATTGATTTGGTTCTTGGGGATGTGCCGCAATCACGAGTGGTTGTACATTAGAGCTGCTGCATTGAGGAAACAAAGGATTGGAATCTACAATAGGTATCACATGTATAGGTCGGTAGAGAGTGCAATTAAGTTTTCCAGTGTCAAACTAGCAATTTGTTCAAGTAAAATACCAAAAATGATTGAAAAAACATGACATACATAGAACTGACAAATTCTTCAGTATTGGACAAGCACTTTTACCAGGTTACAGACCACAATTTGATTCAAATGCAGATGCAATTGCAAAGAATTCAGCATATTTTGGAACCTCAGTCTGAGCAGTCCAGTAAACTATCTAGTGATATTATACCAAAACCCAAAATTATGTTTCAATTTCAATTTCCAATTGATGAATATCTTTTTACCTTTTAATTTAATACACTTGAAGACATTAACAAAAACTTAAATAATCTAAGGAATTTGCAAAAGAAAATGAATTCTTGTGAAGGATGAAAAGTCTGCCGAACACATCATGCATTTCTAGGTCAATTGGGTTCCAATTAGAAGAATTATTTATGCAGGAAGAATTATTTCTGTCCAATATTTCTATTTAGTATGGACATCCAAGACAATATGGGAATATGAAAGTGTCAAATGCTGTAACTCCAAATTCAAATATATTGAGGTAAACATTCACAGTGAAAGTGAGACAACCCCAACAAAATACTAACCCATCTAAAAAAATGAGAAATGATAAAAATCATTCTCTAAACCATCTTTCACCCATCTCCTTATAGTAGATAGGTGAATCCACCATTGAATTTGTAGGACCATATATAGGTCCCACCAATTCAATGGTGAATTTGCAAAAGAGATGGTTTAGAGAATGAAATGTAACATCTCTCTAAAAAAATATCTAAGTAAAGCTGGAAACTGATCTAAATAAAGCCCAAGTTGGGTTGGAGCTAGGGAAGTACCTCATGCTAGCAGGAAAATAAGCAGAAGGATTGATTCGACAGCGTAATCTGAGATTGGCAGCACTAAACACACAGACTGTTGCATCTAGGAAGCTGGCATATACCAACTGGCTATCACATGAGAATGTTGCATGAGAGATGGGGGCAGATTCACGTGAGAGCCACTGGAAATAGAAGAATTCATTTTAGAAATTTAAAAGGAAAGCAAAATGTTACTTCCCCAAATATAAAGCACTTAGAAACTAAAATACCTGCTTTACACATTCCAGCTTTGTTGTTTCATATATGGCAAGCTGAGTTTCATGTACAACCAGAAAGTGTGTCTGGTCTTGATGGAACTGTACGCGTGTGTCTGACTGTGCTGGAGTCCTTCCAGCTGGAAGTTGCAAGAATCTGGCCTTCTGCTTTTCCCATCCATCAGACTTCCATACACAAAGCTGTAGAAAGAATTAAGTACCATCGTAAGTGAACCAATTTATAAATACTCTTGAGAATTACTGATTACGCCTGATTCAGAATTTGGGAATAATTCATCGATGATAATACTTCACACTTTGATCATCGTTTGGAAAATTCAGTGTAACAATTCCGGAGAAAATCAACAATGAAAATGAGTCAGTAAAAGCATTGCATGTCAGAGAAGAAATAAGCATTGATTGTTTTGTTGGAATTATTTAAAGATGTCACACAAATAAGTTCCAACGTCAATAGTCATTAAATCATACCAATGGTGAATTGGGCAAGCATTTTAGAGAGCAATAGAATTAAGAATTAGCTCTGCCTTGCTGAAACTGAATGATGATTGCAGATTCATTAAAGAATGAGATCTAGGTCATTGATTAGGTTGACTTCAATCACAATTTCACAACTAAATCAGGAAAGCAAGACCGATTTGCAACACATATCTGAATAGGAAAATTATTACCTGAGCGTCCGCTCCTGATGAAACTAACACATTCAGTAAGTGAGAAAAGGCAAGGCCAGTTATTCTTTTAGAATGTCCTTTAAGCTTGCTCTTAACCTGCATCAAGAAAATTTAGGTAAATAGCATCCCAAATCATAAATATTATAGATTGTGTCCATATACAGCATCATACTTCATCTACGCGAACGTTATATATCTGAATTGTGGAATCATCCATGCCAATGGCGATAATGTTGTTATCTTGTGGATGGAAAGCAAGAAATGTTGCTGCAGGTGGTGGTGGCATGAAAGTTGTCATTGTCTGCAGTTGCAGAAAGAAATTGAAATTGGTCAAATCAAAAATGAAAATAAACTTCAAGCTACATAGGACTGATGGATTACCTTAAATGTCATCATATTGAATAAGGAAATCTTTCCTCCAGATGCTGACATTACGTAAGAATCATTCTTGGACAAAGCAAAGCAGGGCACAGCCTCTTCAGGACTAGTGTCTGCAACATCATTGGTCATTAGAATGCCACTTGGCGGTTGCCATAATTGAGGTGGCATGCTGGCAGTTGCCTGCAAGATAAAAACACCAAAGTTGTAGATAAAACGGAACTCACTTTTCAGAACTATGACGAAAGTGCTACTAAGGGTTGACACAAGTTTCTTTCACTTGTCCATGTACCTTGCCAGAAGAATTACGATCACTTCGCTGCCATTTCCAGAGCAGATGAATGGCATTTGATGCTAATGCCAAAACAGCATTACCTGAATTCGTATAGATCAACCTCGATATCTGTAATAATCATAGAGGATGCTAATGAGGATATTTTTGTCAGAGACAAAATGGATCAAATAAAACTTATGAGTCAAATTGGTGTTGGAAGTTCATGAATTGATCAAATACAGAGAAGCCCAATATATTAAAATGAAAAGGCTGGATATATTCAGCAATCATATTGGTATAAAGGGAAAATGTCTGTTTAATTCTAATTATGATATAGACCGATAAGATGAAGAGACAATTGCAAAATTGATGTTAAAATATTAATTAAATAATTAAAATTTTCAATTCCTATCAACTTAAGCTTTTGGAATAAATGATGTTCTAACAATAAAGTTAATTAGAACATTTCTATATTTTCTGAAATAACCCTTATAAATTACCACAGGCTAAAAGTTTGAAAGACAGCTGCATATTAATTTATGCTGGACAGCTTGAGGTCCCATGTTTATCAATCCTTACAATCCTCAAGGGTTCCTTCATCAATCCAATGCTCATGACTCGAATCTACTCTTTACGCTACTTGAATTTAAATTCCCTTTCTAGTTCCTAGCAATAAATAAATGTTGAAGAGAATCGCAATCTTATATAGTTCTGCAGTTCATGAGCATTAAGTGAAAAATGACTTCTTTTTTTTTTTTTAATCAAACGAGGGTAAAGGGAAAGGGATCAAGGTGGGTCATGCCCACTCCAAAAAATGACTGTTGATTTCCCTTTCAATTTACTTGCTGACTGTTAGGGATGTGAGCATAATAGACCTAATTTCTCCCAACACTAATTGTGCCAATTAGTCATCTTTGAATCAGTATCAGTAGCATTTAGGCCTAATATGTTTACTTCCTAAATTGGAAGTATTTAAAATGAAAAGAATGTCAATCCTCGTTACTTAATCCTCTTGATCCTGTTATACCAAATATGGCATCAGAGTACGGTTAATAAAAAAACCTAATATTTCCTCAATAAATAAAGAGATTCATCACCTACCAACTCCCACTTGTGGTATATCGCAACACATTCTTATATCGCAACACATTCTTCCTAGTAGAATTTTTCTTGTATTTCTTAGTTCAGCATCTAGGATTTCATTTTGTATCAAAGAGTTCTTTTTCTTCTTCTTTCAAGCCAAGTTGGATTTCATCCCATGTTTTGTGCCTTTACTTTAAAAAGCTCATCAGATTCAATCATTTTCTCTAAAATAAAACATCAGAACAGACCCCTACTGACAAAGTAAATGAAGGATTTGGCTCCTCTCCTTTTGCCTTTGAAATGGAGGACTAGTTAGCAAATCACAGGTATCCAATCATGATCTAATGGCTGGGATTCACCAATCTATCTCTTCCATTTCAAAGGCAAAAGAAGAGGAGACAACCTGTAAATGTGCAATTGAGTTGAAATGAATTAATCAGCTTCTGGAAGCCAAGATGGCTTTAAAAGTGGGATTATAAGGGCATTTCATGCTAAACTGACCAAATCATTTAGCATTGGACAAGTACCAATTTTTTTTAATATAATTTTATGTCACTATATGCTTGGCAAGGTCAGAATACATAAGGGAAAGAGTATAAGGCATTACAGAGATCACAGTCCCCATCACTACCACAAAGCTAGCTTCCGTAAGTTTTGGGTCCTTTAGGATGTTCTACCTCAAAATACATTATCAGTTGCTAATCAAAAAGCCTATTCAAACTAACAAGAAAATTACTGTGCTATGCTATTAACATCTGTCCTGTAAGGAGTTTCTGGTCA
Organism: Betula pendula; assembly: GCA_900184695.1. NCBI lineage: Eukaryota > Viridiplantae > Streptophyta > Magnoliopsida > Fagales > Betulaceae > Betula > Betula pendula. The sequence continues at coordinate 222,563 of FXXK01000333.1, forward strand.
ACGAATAGAGCAACGATAAGGTAGGTGCATGGCCAGGAAGAGACACCAAAAAAGAGATTCAGAATGCATCTAAAGCTTCGTTTGAAATAAGCACCAATTTGTTCGTAGGAAAGAATAAAATAAGCACCAATTATGTCACCAGTTATCTCAAAACTCAAATTAATAGGAAATGGTGAATTTATTCATTTAATTTATATTCTGACACTCCTCACATGGGACAAAATTTTCCTCCAAACTCAATTATCACATGCATTTTGGATGCATGTCAGCTTAATAGACTTGATTGGAGAGAATTCTTTCCACCTAATTTAGAGAAAAACTTTGTTCCCTCACATGTGAAACTAAAGGACACATGGAATATTTTCATTGAAAATGGACGCAAACTGTAGAGTCGAAATTCGAACTCAGGACCTCTACTCTGATGCCAACTCAATAAATATGAAAGAGAAAATAAGAGAGAGAGTTTGTCAAAAAGAGAGGACCCAGAAAAAGGGTTCCTGCTCCCGCTAACATATTCTTTATATTAGCATTAAAGATTAAATGGCATAGGCATAATTTCCCTCTAATAATAATATTAACAATAACATTAAAATATTCCAATATATCAAAAGAGCACATAAATAATATCAATAAATTTTAAAGAGGAACACAATCCTGCTGAACTAGCCAGAGTACTAAGAATTGCCTCAAGAATAAAAAAGCGGGATCTCAAACATAGTCAACCAATCATTATGTAAAAAGAATCATACTAGAACAAAGTTAGATGGCAAATATCACACCTTGGTTACTCTTAGGTTTTCAGGTAGCCTCAAGGATCGGCATTGAGATTGTTCATTGATTTCAGTGAGCTTCCAAATCTTGGATTTGTCGTTTGATTCTTCCGTTATTCTAGGTTTCACATCCCCCAAGTTTCGAGCATCCCCATTCTGGCAAGGTTAATATGCTCGTCAATTTGACGTAGATTAAAAGAATAAGAAATTCATGGTAGCAGCTCCATCTAATATAGATGCCAAAAAGATAATACAATAACACTAGAAAGAGTGATCGAATAGTAATTGCTATCTAAGCTATGATGAGAAGAAAATGGGAAGAAAAAAAATGTGCCACATACCATGCCAGCAATAGAAACCATGGGGGCAACTCTATCTGCAAGTCCGGCACTAGTAGCTGCAGCTGCTGCTGCCGCTGCTGCAGCAGCTGAAATTGGGTTTATTGTTGGCTGCAAGAGATATCACATAATAACACAAGATTAGTTCATGCTGGGGTGAGGTGTCACAACAATTAACGATCTGTTAAAGCTACCTTCGTCACAGCTTCTGATGTTCTTGATGCATCATAAGAAAGATTTTCAAATGTGCGTAATAGCCTAATACCATCCGTATTTGCTAAAATTTTAATTCCATTCTCATTGGCAGAAACAGCCAAGAGAGTGCCATCCTTATTGAACCGGATACGTGGGCTTGCCTAGGAAGCAGAAAAGATAAAAGTGAGCAACTATTATTTTGACCAAAAAAGAAATGAAATGGAGTGCTTCCAAATTGTTATTTTGACTTGATGAACCTACCGGGAGGCCTCCATCGGCTTCAACAGTTGTCAAAAGTTGAACATTGTCCATATCCCAGAATTTGATAGAGAAATCGTCCCCAGCAGCCAAAAACCGGTTCTTAGTTGTATCAAATTGCACAACACCCAGAGAACGCTTGCGGTGGAATCCATGATAGGTCCTTTTAACAGCCCCTTCACTTTCGTTCCATTCAACAATAAATGATTCCCCATCTTTACTTGTCCCACATGAAAAGAGCCTGCATATATCCAAAAACCCAGCCCACACCCACAAAAAACAGTTAAAAAAATATATAAAAACACGATTTAGTAGACCATTTCCCAACAAACAGTAAAGGACAAGCAGCACCAACACAATAGGTTGAGTATATTACCTTGTACCATCAGCACTATAAGCCATTGTTGTGCACCAGCGACCAGGAGCATCATAATCAACTCGAGATCCCAAGTTGTCATACAACCATGCTTTTATCTTTCCGTCCAGTGCTGTTGAAAAGATAAACTACCATAAAAACAAAAACAAACAAAAAAACTATTTTAGGAACAAAGACAATGGTATTTGGGAAAAAAAACATGAAAGGAAAGGTATAAATAACAAGGATGACAAGCTCAAAGTAAGCAACTAAAACAATAAGAGAAAATGACACGTGGAAATGACACTAACCTGAATGTTTTCCTTATAGTGAGGACAGACGGAATAAACAGGAGCCTCATGACCTTCAAAGGTATATTGCCTTGCACCAGTAGCAGCATCCCACACCTACAATTACAAAACAAAATTAGCAAGGCATGGCAACTTTACCTCCACTCAAGAAATTGAACAATCAAAATGTAATTCGGCCAACCAACCTTGATGGTCTTATCATCACCACAGGTTATCACACAAAGTTGCTTATTTGGGTGTGAAAATGCAATATCATTTACTCCACCAACGTGAGCATCAATCTAGATCAGCAAGTTCAGAGCAAGTTTCAGTGTAGCAGCTCAAATACCACAGACAATAAGAGTATAAGTCTGAAATGGCAAACTTAATATTAGGTATACCTCCTGATGCTGCCGTACATCATCATTCCCATGATAAGAATATATTTGAACTATGTGCCTGGAGTATGCAACTCCTGTAATTGAAATAGAAAGAATGAATCATCCAATGGGTCCAGTTCACCCTTGAGTTATACATATTTGTTATATTACAAAAACACTTTAGAATTCCAATATATTAAGCTTACCAAATAAAGAACCATCAGGGCTCCAAATCACGCGGTTAACAGATACACCAGGATCTTTAACTAGAGCTGCCTGAATTTCATACAGTTCAATTTTAATTACTCTATGATTACAAGCATTAAGGTTACAGCATTCACATTTACTGGTACCATTCATGAATGAACATAAGAAAGGACGTACCTGCAAAGGTGTTGAACATGCACTAAGATCCCAAACTTTGAAGTTCCTCAAAACCAATCGTTCTCTAGAACCAACTTCCCACAACCCTATGTCCCCAACATTCGTACCAACTGAAGCATAGAATCCAGAATATTCATGGTCACTTGCTAAATAAAATATGAAACACTAACAGGAAGGACATATACCAATTACAACGCGCAGTTGTAGTTTAAATATTTATATATGAAAACAAAAGGATTTAAAAGAGTACAGACCAAGAAGCAGAGTTTGTTGAACAGGATGAAAATCCATGCTCATGGGAGATGATCCTTGATTTAAATTCCGCAAGACAGTCTTCGGTAAGTCATCAGGTGCATTAAAAGCCTGACCATGACCATGACCCGGAAATGTTACTGGCAACACATTAACTGGGAGATTTACCTGAACAAAATGAACACTAATCAATAAATGAGGTAACTTCGAAAAAAATAATATGCTTATGATCCTTCCATTTGAATATTAGAGCCCACCAAGAAAAGCAGAATGTTTTAAGATAGGACATTAGATGCATCCATGCCTATTAATTATATCCTTGTATTCTCTCGTACTTTTGATTTGAAAAGTCATAACAGTCACGGGATGGAAGTTATTGTGGAGAAGTGGTAGAAGTTACTTTTTCACTTTTAATCATGGACAATGAATATGTGACATCCAAAAAAGGAAATGTGAACGTCGAATTCACCAACAGAGGGAGTAAAATAATAAAATGACTTCACAAGCCAATGGCCAAAATATATCTTCTTATGGAGTATAATACCTCATCAGAAATCCCCATCGATCTTGTTCGTTTAGAAACATGATCAGAATCCCCAGATGGGTAGTCTACAGAAGGGTTAGTTGGAGGAGTCCTTGGATGTTTCAAAGCAGCTATACAACACAAAGAAACACTTCAATAATTAAAAACAGAACTATGTACCACATCTGACTTCCATAATGATACAGAGGAACTAGTTTCCAATACAAAAACAAAGAATTAAATTACCTGGAATTGAAGGAGCACCAAGACCAATAGCTCCTCCAGAAACCGCCGGATGAGTTACAGTGGAAGGATTGGACATCCAACCTGCAAGGGGTGTTGGTACTGGTGCTGGTGTAGGTTGAAAAGGCTGAACACAATTCGAGCAAATTAAGGAAAGGCTATAAACACCAAACAAAGTTGACATTGCAGCCAATTTAGCTGTAACATACCCCATGTCCTAGGTTAGGAAAACCCCCAGCTTTTGGTAAGGATCCAAGCAGTGGATTGTTTGCAGGTGATGGAGCTCGTGCACCATTTGGTTGTCCACAAGTGTGATCCACAAATAGAGTTTTTATATCTGGATTTGGCCTCGGGTTTTTACATAGTTGATGCTGCCAATTCAAGCTGTAATTTACACTAAGATATCAGATAGCTGTATTTAACTAACATTTGGTTGTCCACAAGTATGATCCACAAATACAGTTTTTTATCTGGAATCAGCCTCGGGTTTTTACATAGTTGATGCTGCCAACTCAAGTGGTAATTTACACTAAGATATCAGATAGCTGTATTTAACTAAAATGAGTGTAAGCTGATGGTGAGCAATAATATCAATGTAGGTTCTCCAAAACTGATAAAAGTGTAGCCTCTAGACTGCAGAGCATATATTTCATACTAAGATTCAAAGACAAATTACAGGAAAATTAGATCATTCTGTGCTGCTTCCAACAGCATTCAATGTATAGTCCCAACTTATAGAGCAGTGTAACCATACAACAGATGGTTAAAAGATTATAATCCTCAGTTAATAGTATTGCACATTCTAAATGCCATGAAAGAAAAAAGCGCTCATATCAAATAATACATGAAGCAATTAAAATAATCGCATGTACCAGGTATAAACACCTTGAATTAAGTTCGAAGCAAGTAATAAGCCAATCCATTTAAATTGAATCATATAGTCCCTTGAAAAGTTACCTTTGGTTTATGAGAGTCCGTAACCTTGAATTTTTTAGGTTGGGGAATTGCAATTTATCACGGAATAAAGGATTTGCTTCAATCAGCTTCTTGAGCTCCACCAACATGATTGCTCTTGCAGATTTGGTATCTCCATACTTGGAAAGTTGCTCATTCTCCCTGGGATACAACAAACCCATTTTGCGTAAAATTTCCAAAGTTGTTTTCATTGTAACCTGGATAACTTAAACACAAATTTATCATACCTAAAATTCTCCAATGTCAAGAGCTGCGTGATTTCCTTGAAAAGCTCTTCATTAAATGTGGCAAAAACTTTCAGATCCTTTACTAATATATCCACAGCCTTGGACCGGTCGTGCCTATTAAAATTTAAACAGTCCTATCAATATGCAATCTACCACATAATCTCCGAAGACAAACATTCTTTTCTGAAATCGAAAATTAGAAAATTAATATAAAAAAAATTGTAAGCTTACTTATCCAATGCCTCAAGATACTTCTGCTTTCTTATCTCAAAAAATATTTTCATCGAATACCTATTGTCATCCACTTTTGTGAATCCAGAAAGGTACTTCTCAACCTCATCCCAATTCCCATTATGCACCTCATCCTCAAAATATTTCATATTAAAGAAAAACCCAGATTCCTGTTCAAGCCTATTTAATAAACAAAGCAATTAATGAGGCAAAATACATAATCAATTATTCAGATATTATTTCATAATAAAATTAATACCCAAAGAAAACGAGGCAAGCTAAACAACACTTGGTAGCTTACTTGTGAACAGTCTCTTTGAACTTTTCCTCATCTAGGAATTGTAAGATCAAGAACACAAGCTCTCTACTAAGCGACGACATAGTAGCCGCCCCGTCTTCTTCGATTCCAAACGCACGAAAATCACCAAAAACACCACTAGATCTGCAAAAATCTCATAAGTTACAGAGAAATCTCCAAAGGGGTCGTGTCAAACTACCTTAATTATTCAGAAAAGCAAAAAAAAATTAGCATATAGATTCAAATCCATGGCCAGAACCAGATCACTCAACTACCATCCATAGCACACAAAAACAACCCATTTTTGCACACAATTATTACGTGCACTTGGAACAAACCAACTTGGGTAAAGTAAAATCGGGTTAAAAAAATATATAATAAAAATTGGGTGATTTTTTTTTGGAGGATCACAGATGGAAAGAAAGCTGCTTTTAGACCATGTGGGTATCAAAGATGCAAAAGCAAAAACCTCCCCAGAAAACAAAGAAAAACTCAAAAAAAGCTAAATACTTTAAAAGTAAAAGATTCTAAATTTAACAAACAGAGAGAGAACCGAACAAAGCCCTTACCTTTGAGGACCGAAGAACACGAACAGAGACAGAACACAGAGAGCTAAGAGAAGCTTTCTCTCTCTAGAAATGGACTGGTATTACTCTCTCTCTCTAAAACTTTCTCTCTCCAGAAATTTATATAATGAGACATTGAACTCGCTGAAATGGGGTTTTTTATAGGAGGCAGACAGATAAAAGGTCGATAAGCACTCATGCTTATCAATTTGATAAGCCATTGAATATCCGATAAGTTCTGTGATATGTAAGAGCAACTATGTATAAGTACATTAACGTGGGCCCCACTTAGCCGGCTAACCCTTTGTCGAGGTCATCGGCTCGGAATCTCTAGCTGACAGCTGTCCTTCAGCTTGGGTTGGACCAAGACTTAAGAGGAATACTCAGGTAGGCACACCTTGTATGACTGTTCTTCATACTACCGTAGATTTCAATCATTTTATTTCTATCTACTTTTCTATCTCCATCGGACGGTGGGAAAAACAAGAAAGACGAACGCCTGAGAAGGAGGTTAGAATATCCGAGAAAGCGATCTTTACTCCGTCTCAGATCCCTTAGGAAACGACAAGGTTTCTCGGACGGGTCCCATAAACTTTGACCCCCGCAACGACATATTATTACGTTATTTGCCATTGGTCGACTTATGGATATGTGGGGGTAGTTGTACTAAACTACACTTATTATATATCACGTGATACAGTAAAACCGTCCATGATTGCGATACGAAACGATATATTGGGCATTAAGGAAGAAGCTACGTTCTCGTGGGGAGAGATATTTAATTGGATTCGTTTCGCAGCACTTTCTAAGCTAACTTTTTACTTTTTTCAGCAAATTTTTTTTTTTTCCAACTACTAGCTATCTAAATAAAAGTGAAAGGGCGGGGGCCTATATAGAACTTGCTTGAATAGGTGGACGCGGAATAGTTCAAAATTTATTTAGATAAATAAATTTTATATAAACTCTAATATAATCAGTGAAAAAATCATGTGTTTTACTAAGTTATATATATGTGTGTATTTTTAAGCTTACAAATTATGTTTGACTCCTATTAAAAATATGTTTGATTTTTTATTTATATTTTGTTCTTCTAGATGATATTTTTAAATTTAAATATTAAATTTGATTCCTCATTTATACTTTAACTCTTCTATTTAAGAAATTTTGAGTCGATCTATACCCACAATGTGCTGACCAAATTACTAAATCGTCAAAGACTCAATCCACTTTAGTTTTTAGTAAACACATTAATAAATATAAAATATTTAAAATTATTTTAACCTTTATATTACATCACACCAAAAAGTACGGCCTAAAATATTTGGTAAGATGGGAGTTTAAAAACAAATTAAAAAATTGGAAGGTTGGAATTAAATGAAAGGAATTAATATTGTAAGTGGCGTTGTCTGGTCAGACTTAGCGTGGGGTTGTCTTCTCGTGCCAAGTAAAGGGCTCTCTCTGTCTCTCTCTCTCTCTTTCTCTCTTGTTTCACGTAATGGGATTTATGTGGAGGCCCCACCTATCACTTTGTAACATAAATGCAACCCACACTTTTTCTCTAAACAATTACCTAATTGCAATAATGCATGGATATTGCCCATGAGACTGAATTTTTTTATATTTTTATTTTTATTTTTTCTCTCTCTTTTTGGCTTTTACATTCATCATGTTCATAGAAAATGTTAAGATACTGTTACATTGATTCCAGGTCGCTCAACTAATAATTGGATTTCTTCTTGGCTGATATTTAAATTTTTTTTTTTAGTAACTTAATGCTTGAGGTTTACTCGTGTATTAGAACAATATAATTTTATGATTAATCGTACATTAATTATGCGTATGCAACTTTTCTTTGTTATCTAAAAGACAACAATATAAGTGTGTAATTTCCTTGAATTTTTTTTATATTAAATATTTAGAGATTAATTCAAGGAGATTTTTTTTCGGATGAAATTAAAAGAGAAAAGAAGAAATAAAATAGAGCTTTCTTTTCTTTCCACAATCCAACAAGAGGTCGAGAAGGGTAAGAGGATCGCTATGAATGTTTCTTGAGATGAATTTAAAAAATAAATAAATAAATAAATTAGTCATCAAGATTGTGGAAGTAGGAATTTGAGCTTTTATAAAAGCTTTGATTGCTAACCAAGGGCCGATCACACAATAATAAGCCCTCCAGAATTGCGAAAATTTTTTTAAAAAAAAAAAAAAACGTGAAGAAAAGAGAAAAAGAAAAAGGTTAATTTTTGTTCGGGTACAAAAAGATTCTGGAGTAAAAGAGGGCAACAATATTTGGTGCAGAAAGAGATGCTCACGCGCGCATGAGTGGGGGTGGCGAGGACGAGCCAGTGACAGGGGAACAAAGTGGGCGTGCGACTGTGCGGTAAGGGTGGGCCCCCACGCTTTTTTTTAAAAAAAAATTTAAAAGTCAGAGCAATACGTTGAAAAAAGGAAGCGGGCCAACCAAGGGGTTCTACCGCTGCTCTCTGTGTCTTAGTTGAGTCAGTGTCTGCCTGCGTTTGGATCTGTCAATCAGCGCGTGGGACTCACAGCTTTACACTTTTGAGATCTGGGATGTGGAAATTACTACGTGGGGCCATTGTTTGTGCAGACCGTACGTTGGTATAAAAGCCTTTTTTTTTTTCTTTCTTTTTTTTGTTGGATTTTAAATTCCTAGGTTGCATTTATTCTCAACAATTCCTACTTTTAAAAACAGTGGTACTATTCGTGCCGAAAAGAAAAAGTGGTTCTTGGCGCATTAGGCAAGGATTCTCAATTTTTTTTTGTTTTTTGTTTTTTTTTGTTTAAATAATAATAAAAATTGATTGATGTGACATAAAAGTAAAAAGAATTTTATATTATTTTAAGAGAAAAATAAATAAAGTTATTTGATAGCTCACCATATCTTTGTTGTTTTTTTTTTTTTTTGGCCAGCTAGGTAGGCCCAGCAACCTATTTTTTTAAGTTTTTAGTTTTTTTGTTTAGAATTTTTTAATTTTATTTAACAGTATTTTTGTCATTATGGGGACATTAACAATTTTCAACAGTTTGATGGGACATTGACAATTTTCGATAGTTTAATGGGACATTAATGCAATCTGTAGTTTGGAAGACATTGACAATCGAATAGTAGTTTGAGAAATGTATATAGACTTTTCCCTAAAAAATTTATTTACACTCACTCATAATGGCTATTCTAATAACTAAGTCTGTGATACGTCGTGCATTTGCTCGACCGGCCCAAAAAGGAATACAGGCCCAAGCCTAAAGGCCCAAGAAAAAATGCAAGCCTAACGGGCTGGTAGGCTTGTTTATAACGCCCTCATTATTACTTAAGGTAATTAATTCAGAGCGTTACTAGTAGTGCTTTTATACTAATTAACTTATAATTAACTAGAATTACTATCTTAAACACTAATTATCATAATAAAAGTATAGTAGAAAGCAGAAAGCAAAATATATATATATGAGAGCCTCTTCTATACGGTTCATCTGTAAAAATGGGGTTTTACAGCCTTCAATTAAAATATGACACATCAGCAAAATGTATCAAATACAATAAGATGCAAAACACCCTATCAAAAACCAAACCAAACCATCCCATTCTAACCCCAGTTAATTACACATAAACTATCCCCACCTCCCACCTCCGAACGCCGCCGCCAGAAGCCTTCGTCTGAATCCCGCTGGCAAATTCAGCCGCTGCCAGATCAGGTCGTGGCCGGCCTGCTGTGGCCCTGTAGATGAGACCAAGGGAGGGAGAGAGAGATGAATCGAGAGAGGGAGAGAACCAGAAATGAGGTTCCGGTAGATGAGAACCAAGAGAGGGAGAGGCTACCGCGCGCCGGTCTGGCCGCTGTGCACACGGCCACGGCCACGTCCTGATCTGGTCGCTGTGAACACGGCCACAGAAGGCGGCCAAACGGCCAGATCAGGCCGTCCGTGGCCGCTTTGCACACGGCCACGGCCTGATCTAGCCGTTGGCCGCCTGATCTGGCCCGTTTGGCCGGCCTTCTGTGGCCGCCGGAAGCCTCTCCCTCTCTCGGTTCATCCTCTCTCTCTCCCTCTCTCGGTTCATCTCTCTCTCTCTCCCTCTCTCGATTCATCTCTCTCTCCCTGTCTTGGTTCTCATCTACCGGAACCTCATTTCTCAAGCACTCCTCAGTCTCCTCAAAGGAAAAGCCAACATTGAAGACTAGCAACCCAAAAAAAACCCAGCAAACCCATAAATTTCTTCTTCCTCCGGCTAGCAAAATAGACCACCCAAATTTCTTTCTCTCTCTCTTGGTTCTCATCTACCAGAAAATGGCGTATCCCGGCGGGTCTGTCGGCGGCTGGAGAGGTGGACGGATTCCGGCGGCGGCTGGAGAAGTGGGCAGATTCCGGAGGGTAGTTTAAGGGTGGTTTACTAGGGTTAGAAGAAGGAGAAAAGGGGTGATCCGGTGTTTTAGTTTTTAATGTAGTTTTAGTGTAATTAAGAGTTTTAGCTTATGTGTCAAGTTCTAGTTGGATGCTGTAAAAATAGTGTTTTACAGATGGACCGGATTGAAGGTTTTCTCTATATATATATATAGCTTAAAACTAAGTAATCTCAACATTGTCATATATCATCAAATATAAACACAAATCTTCCAAGAAAAAGTAATTTACAATAAACAATATATCATATAAACTATGCTATGCAAACCTACCTACACAAGCATTTCACCTAGCATTTTCAGCCTTGCAAATCACTCAAATTTGCCTTCTCGGTAACCTGCTAGACTGCAAAATACCAAGATGTTTTATAAGTAAAAAAATAATTACGTAAGTCCACGACTTAGTAAGTAAATTAGGACGAAACTTGTCACGTCAATGTGCATGCATTCCTGCACAACAGCATATAACAGCCACCACCTAACAATATATAAGGAATTTGGCACCACAATTAGCCAAAACTTTATCCCCTTTCAATAGGTGACACCTCACTATGGGCACACTTTGTTAGGAGACATGGATTTGATGACATGCTTGGCCAAAGCCATACCCTATCACTCGAAGGCACCTGGTTGAGACCATACATCATTCGCAAACCCATCACATTAAAAGAAGCATGCAACTCATGCATGTTCACACACAACACTTTATCATCCTTGTAATATACTCTCACCTAGCTATGACTCTTCGAGAGAGATCTTTTAATCACTCTGACTAACTTAAACATTAGAGATATTTCTCATTCGCTCTCCTGGTAAGTCTCCAATTTACCCTATCTTTCTTGCAAGTATTCTAAATTAAAGATGGTCATGCAATCTACTGTATTATCACACTATAATTGAGTCATTATTGAATTTTGAAATTTGGTTTGCTTAATTTTGTTTTGAACACAAGTCAAATTCAAGATCTTCATATTGTTACATTGTTTGTTTAAATTCGGTTAATTTATTTTTTGATTCAACTAGAGCTTGTTCATGAGTGATTCAATTAAATTATTCATTCCTCTTGTAAGTAATAAATATTGCTATTATTTTATTTATATGAAAAAACTATACTTACCCCCTCAAGCTATCACCAAATTTGCAACTATTTGTTAATATGTTTTAGGATTTTTATTTTTTTTTTAAAGAAAAAAAGTGTTATGATGTGACGTAAATGTGAAAATTATTTTTGTGTTTTTAGAAGTATTTTGCGTTTAAGTTGTTTGTTAATGTTTTAGTTTTGAAAAAAAAAAAAAAAACAAAAATAGAAAAACTTTAACAAATGAAGCATAATTTTTTCAATTTGTCATGCTTAACTACCAAAGGGGCTACAATGCCCTCTTTCGTTAGAATTTTTCGTTAAATCCTAACATAAGCCCATAACGTGCGTTACACGTGCCATTTTTTTTTACTATAACTAACCATTATACCCCCGTCAAATTTAGAAAATATAACCATACCCTTGCTTAAAATAAAATCTTTCCCAAGGTCGGTCATGGGTCTAGCCCAATTGTGGGGACTACCATGACCTATGACTCTGGGATTTTTTTTGTATTTCTTTTTTTTTTTTTCCCCTTTTTTCCCCTAAGTTTTTGCCTTTTATTTTATTTATTTATTTTATCTTATGGAGTATATTTTTGTCATTTTGAGTCAAGCAAAATTTCCATTATACCCTTCTTTCGTTTGGATTTTCTTAACGGAAAATCTTAATAGAAGGAGAACATTGCAATCCTTTTGTTAGTAAAATAGGATACATTGCAAAAATTAAAATTTGAGGGAAACATTGCAAATTGGTAGTTTTCCTTACTTTTTTTATTTTTTCTATTTTTTATTTTTGTAAATCCTTACTAAACATTAGTTACATAACTACTATTAAGATTTTTTATTTGCATTAATTAGATAAACTAATTTTTGTTTATAAATTAAAAAATTTAACTTCACTAACATTGCATTTGTAATTTATCATATATAATGTATATATTATGAAAATCACTATTTATATATATTCCACCAGTATCTCATAATGCTGATGTGACAGTCTCAACTAATCTTTAGATTTTTTTTATTTTTTTTTAACAATGATTGATCTAACAATTGGTTGTGACTGTATGCCAGCAATATATATAATATATATACTATATATAATATTATATATATATATATATATATAGACACACACACACACACACACAATTATATCAAAATTCCACAATCGTAATAATTCAAATTATATTTATAACATGCATTATAAAGGGAATCCTTTTTTTTTTTAAATACTTATGACGTTCCTATCACAAACTTGAAAATAGTACTATAGAAAATAAAAATAAAATTTATATGAGCTTATACAAAGTCGAGCCAAGTCCATATGAATTTGGCTTATTTTATAAATGAGACTAAATTTTTGTCCAAGCTACATTTTTGGTCAAGCTTGAGCTGTTTTATGAACAACTTAATTAGTTCATTAATATTTTTTTAAAAAGAAATTTTGGAACTTCTCTATCTAACATATACGAACGTATATAGAGTAGAGTATATAAAAGCACTAGTAGCAGCTTTCTTTAAATGTAGGAAACCAAACTACTTTTTGATTTCCTATTCAAATAAACTCTATAATTGTTTTCATTATCCTTTCTTTATCCAATTTAAATATTATTTAAATCAAATATTAGGGAAAAGAGAAATGGAATATAAAGCCATTTAAATATTATTTCAAATAAATGATGGAGGAAAGAGAAAACATTTTTATATTAAAATAACGTTAAGGGAAGCAAAAGATTTAGGGTACCATTTTTGGTTTCTTTGAAAGTCTATTTCAGGTTGTTTTTTATGAGTTTTTTCTATATTTATAAAAGAAAATGAGATTTAAGTAAATAGCTGTTAGTGCTCTAAAAAATAATATGAATAGGTGTAAAAATAGCAGCACCCAAATTCTAAGCATTTGGGGTATTGCTTTTTTTTTTTTGGTGGATTGTATGATCATTGGAGAGCGTCTGGCTAGCCGTCTAGGTGGAAAAGTTACAAACTCAAGTTTCTTTTATGAATAATGTTATATGTCTAATTTTTTTGTACAACTCTATCAAACTTTGCATATGTGGACAAAGATGGACCCCACAAATACACAAGCAAACTCTTTAAAAAAAAAAAAAAAGTTCACATGTGTAAAGTTGAATGGAGTTGGACAAAAAAATTAGGCATGTAGTATTATTCTTCTTTTATTAGGTAAGACATTCACATTGCTATACGTGTAAAGGTTTTTTGTTAGGTAAGTGTGGCTACCAAGAGGATAAGATAAACTTCTAATCTTATCATGTATTTATAATTCATGCATCAATTAAATTCCCCGTTTTGTGGTTTGTACAAAGTAGGGAAAAATTATTTCTTTTTACGTGTGTGTAAGTGTGTGTGTTTTTTGAAAAGATTTAACAGTTTAGAAACATCGATAGCCCTTTACATCTCATGCATGCGATGGCTGAAATGCTTCAATTAAACTGGAGTGTCATCTTTCTTTAGTGATGGCCTCTGCTGCAAATGTTGCACCTCCTTCCAAAATTCCTGGGAAGCCATCTCTAACTGTACCGATGGTGTCATACACTAACAATACCAGTCGCAGTATAATTAAGCTTAGTATGTTTGTTAGCATAATTAAACAAACATATATGATGGCTTAAAAAAAAAAAAATACAAACATATATGGTTATGGTGCACATCATACGTACGTTCGGCTTTAACATCTCGAAGAGAGAGAGAGAGAGAGAGAGATTAATGACATATGATATGACACATATGTCCTGATTATACGAACGAAGTTTTCATTCATGGACTATTTGATCTTTTCCAACAAGTTGCAGCAAATTCAAATATGAGTTGACAGCAAACCCAATTGTTAAGGCAGCCAATTCCAACCACTTATAATGTAGTCCTTCATTTTCACTTGGAAAAATGAGCAGTCAAAGGAAGTGGTTTATATTGAAATTTATAGGTGTTAAGTCTCGCATTAATTGTTTATTTACTTAGTAAAATTGGACTTGTAAATAGTTTTAGAGAAAATTTAAATTAACTAATTTTTTTGAAGTGATCTTGTAGATTTAGCTATCATTTTTCGTAACGCCATATAAAACGTCAGAGGTTTAAGAATGAGATTGTAACATTTCAGTCTCATATTAAGAAGATGAGTATGTCCTTTCGTAACACCACGTGGGATGTCAGAGATTTAAAAAAAAAAAGATTATAACATTTTGATCCTATATTGAGAAAATAAGTAGCTTATATAAAGTTAATAGTTTATAAAAACACTCATAAATGTGAAGTCTCTTATTACTTATAAGGTAACTAACATTAATAATTAAGTGATTTTAAAAAGGTTTTTAATTGACTAATTATTTTGAATTGATTACACAGATGAGGTTAACAATTTTTCAGCCAAAAAAAAAGAAAAGAAAAGCAATCAAACAATAATGAAAATATAGCCTATGCTATTGAAAAGAGAAATATTATTTTACATTTTTTTTTATATTTTTATTTTTTAAAAATAAATATAAATATGCCATACAAACAAAAATACCAAAAAAATACTACTTAATAGTATTTATCCATTCAAAAAGTAAACAATGTAATATGAAAAGAGATGGTGAAGATTCCACAAACTACGCGCGTGCTTGGTTACTTCTTCCACTCAATTACTCTCTTTTCATATTTAATGAGTTGGACAGCTGAAATAACAATCCATATTCCCTAAGTAGATGGACCCGATAAAGATTGAGGGGACCAGGTTTGTCATCTCTTTCTTATTTTATTTTAGTATTACATGCATGCATGTCGACCTACTATACATTGAATCCAAAAGTCCAAGTTTTTCTGGTTTTTTTTTTTTTTTTTGCTCTACTGTCGACAGTACCATACGTATGAAAGATTTTAAGAAAAGGGAATATTATTGATGAATTATGAAATAAGAACCCAAACATGTCATGTCGAAGTTAACTCATAAATATCTAATTCACACGTACAAAAAAAAATAAATAGTATTATGTCTTCTTTCTTTCTTTCTTTCTGTTTTTAGTGTGATAGTACAATATCATAACCTTTAGTTTGTTATTCCTCTTTATGACATGGTGAACCCAAATGATATAATATAATTTTTTACCAATTCAAATTTAATTTTTAAAAGTGTTATATGTATTTTGAGCATGTAAAAAGTACATATTATTAAAAAAAAGTAAGAACATGTTTAGTACGCGGAATGACTATTCTAAAGAATAGCCTTTATTAAGAATAGAATGAGTGTAATGTATTAGCCTTGGAATAGCCATTCCGATGACTATGAGGAATAGTTATTCATTCAATTGAAAGAATAGTCATTCATCTTAAATTTAAGAAGAATGATTTTTCTTCAATTGAAAGAATAATCATTCCATCATGACTATAAGAATAGCTATTACAATACTAATTCACTATATTCATTCATTTCTTAATAAGGGCTATTTCAAGGCATAGTCATTCCGCGTACCAAACATAACCTAAATACTATTTAATAGACTGTTATACGATAGTTATACAACTGAGATAATGTTGGCAATAAAAATCAGTCATTAATATTTTTATTTTTTTTTATAAATATTAATTTTTACTGGCACATTATCAAATTATATACCAGTCATATAACAATTTATTAAATTACATTACTCATTAAAAAAATTTATATATAATTATCACTCGTTAAGCGACACATAACACTTTTAAACACCAGAAATAAAAAAGCCAAACAAGATGGTGCATGGAATTAGAGGCTGAGTTTGTGCATAGAGCAATGATTCTCAGCAGCCTGGGCTGAGATGAACAGTCATCTCAGCCCAGGCTATATGGGTTTTAAAAAATATATATATATATATATATTTAATAATATGGGGCCCGCCAATTCAGAAAAATTGCCCTAGGCTGATGCACTGTTGCATTAGCCCAGGCTGTCATTTATATTTACTCTTGTGCATATTAGTGCTTTTTCTAGGGCCAGCGTTACGTAGGAATATGTGTACACCTCACATCCAAAACTCATTGTTGTTTCCTGCTTTTATCCAAGCAGCCCCATAGCATGGCCAATGGCATCTCAAAGAGGCACTTTTCTGGATAATTATATTTATCCATCTGTGGGAAATTTCTTCCTTTAACTTTTTAAGATATAGAACATGTACCTCATCAATACAGTAACACATTCTTTGTCTTATTTAAATTGAATCTTTTTTGTACATTTTTATTATCATATGCATTTATGCATTGACCCATTTGATCAGTGTCTTTTAATTGATTTTAATCATCTGTCACATTCGTAAAGTCGAGAAGGGCAACAATCAAAGGCCCCAATCAGGGTTCTAATTAATTCTTCTTCTTTTTTAATTTTCATATGGTAAGAGTTTTTTTTCTTAGTTTGAAAATGAGTAAATCTTTAAGGCTTTGATCCACACTGTTCACCATCATATATAGTGATTGGCAGATTGCAAAACACCTAAGCTTTTAGCACAAGACTAATATTATTTAGTAAAATATTATACGACTGTGTTACAATTAAAATAACGTAACAATAAAAATCACAAAAAAATTATAAAAAAAAACAATTAATAATTGATTTTAATTATCACATCATCGCCGTATCAATCTACTAAATAGCATTTTTCATATAAATATATAGCAGTGGTGGGATTTGGGGACGGTTTTTGAAAGATTAATTAAGAGTATGACAAAGCTCAAAATCACCTGATCATGATCAAGTGTCTCGAAATTATTTTTTCAAACAATCTACAGCATCCGCTTCACAAGTAGCCATCACCTTATCACAAACCAAGCCTTGTAGGACCACACGGCTCAGTCATAATTTATTGATTCTGCACAAAATATATATGTATATATATATATTGATCGATTGAGACACCTTAAAATTAAGAAAAAGAAAGGTGTTGATAATGCCAACCATTGACAGGGAGAGCTTTCATGGAAACTCATGTTGAAAGGGACTACTTATCTTCAGGCCTTGTTTAATATTGCTCTATATTTTTGTGGTAATTATTGCATAATTTTACTTGAAGCAACCAATGAAAAGGAAACTTTTCATTGGATTCTTAACGTAATTCTTAGAAACTGCCAAATGATGTAATCTCAGTATAACTTGTCCTTTTCCTTTTGTTCTCTCCCCTCTGGCCCTTCTTTTTAATTTTCACATATATTATATGTCAATTTCTTTCTTTTTTTTTTAATTTTTTATTTTGGTGGTGAACAACACACCCAAGGGTAGCTTTATTTGGATTATCGTTTATGAATCTCCACTTGTCCACTCGTAAGCTTTCGCATAGTGAAACCATATATAATCCATCCAAAAATAAAAAATAAAAACTATATGAAAGTGCTAGGCCACGAGTTCAAGCTACAATATAAGCTTCTTTTTTTTTTTTTGAAGAATATTACAACTAACTTGATAGGACTAACATGACAGATATTTAGCATGTTTAAAGAACAAAAAGATACGCTTTCATTATATGCTTTTTATCATGGACATGAGTAACATTCAACATTTTACTTTGTAGGTAAGATTCACTGATTTCACTCTTTATGCGAATAGTTATCTATATCATACCTCGATCTCCATTACGTATATATAATAATAGTATGGAAAAAAAAATTAATAGTATGGCTGATGTTAGTATATTTATGTGATTGGCTAAATTTGGTGATTGAAAACACTTGTAATATTTTATCTTTATGGCATGCGGTCCTGATAGCACCATTCTCGTTCGAACGGCTGAAGAACTGATTCAGACAGTAACTTCCGTCCTAAGTTTGTTCCAAGTTGGTTCGGACGGCAGGTGAAAATTTTCAGACTGGAAGTTTCGTTCACAACTCGTTCCAAGTTGGTTCGGACGGCTGAAGATTATTTCAGACAGAAAGTTTCGTTTGCAGCTCGTCTCAAGTTGGTTCGAACGGAGGCATCAAAAACATCAATCAATAACTTTCGTTCCATCCTCGTCTCAAGCTAGTCCGGATGCGCCGCCGAAGAAAAATTAAATTTTTATGATGAAACCCTAGCACTGTCTGAACGAGGCACTTTCACATCCAGATGGCCCTTGTCATTTTTGATAAAGACGAGTTTTAGCAGCTTTCTTCAGCATGAAATTCTTGTCTTTTTTTTTTTTGGATGAATTAAATACTTGTCATTTTCCATAAATATATATATGAAAAGTCACATTTATGGAAATTCAATGCCTAAGATACAACAATAACCCACCACACCATTCCTTATTCATGATTTTGTTTTTCTTAACATGGTAAATGACATATGTCATTTTATTAGATTGATTTGTAAGAATTAACTACAAATCAGTTTGTAGCTAATATCTGTCTATTGACAAAATGACAATACAATTGCTTCTCAAAAAATAAGTTTTTCAAAATTAAAATTGATAAAGTCCAACTTAAGATCGACAATGTCACAAAAAAAGACTAAGTAGATTAGCTATGTTATCAATTAAAAAAAGATGTTAAAAAAAAAAAAAAAAAAAAAACTTGAATATAGAGCTTAACTAGTAATTTTGGCATCAAAAAAAGTGTGAAGAATGATTTTTTTAAAAATATAATATAAAAATTAAAATAATAAGTACTATTTAATTAATATTAAATACAGAGAAAAAAATAAAATAAAAAAAGCTTCACTTAAATTTATTGCCTTAAGCATAAAATTCTACAAGCCGGCCCTATTGTCCAATTCTTGGAATTTGACTTAATTGTTACATGACATCTTTGTATTTTTTCAATGCTACATTTTAATTCTAAATTTTCTATATGAAAAAGTATACGTACACCTTTTAAAGTATTATTCATTGTCAATATCCCCTCAAACTACCCAAAAATATTATTGTCCCTCCAATAACAAAAATACATTTCATAAAATTTCAACAAAAAAAAAATGCTTCTTTTATTTTTAAAATCTAAAAATAAATTAATAATTAAAAAAAGTAAATAAAACCTAGGGATGTGACTGAACTACCTTCAAGGATATTTGATCTTATTAAAAAATTTTAGGATTATTTTTTGCTTTTTTTAGCCTTAGGAGACAGTGAAATTGTTTTAATAATTTAGGAGAACATTGATACAGTTAGTAATTTGGAAAAACAATAATATATAGTGATAGTTTGATACTTTGATGAAGTAAGTATACTTTTCTTTTT
Source organism: Betula pendula (assembly GCA_900184695.1). Taxonomy (NCBI): domain Eukaryota; kingdom Viridiplantae; phylum Streptophyta; class Magnoliopsida; order Fagales; family Betulaceae; genus Betula; species Betula pendula. The sequence goes on from FXXK01000333.1 coordinate 242,511, forward strand.
TCTATATAAAAATGTATAGAAAAATACATATTAAATCTAGATCATTCAAAAGATTACAAAAAATCTCCAATAATATATATATATATATTTATGGCACCTAAGCAATCCAGACTCTTTTTAGTACCAAAAAATGAGAAATGCTATAGCATCTCCTGGTATCATTCTCTCATCCTTCTATTTTTCAAAATCACCATTGAATTTGTGGTCCCTATGTGTAAACCATACATGGGGACCACAGATCCAATGGTGATTTAAAAAATAGAAGGATGGAAGAAGGACAAGAGAATAAAATCTAACATTTCTCCAAAAAAAAAAATGCGTCACTACTCCTTAAAAGCTTTACTTACCAAAAAAAAAAAAAGAAAAGAAAGAAAAAAGAAAAAAACTCCTTAAAAACCAAAACAGACACCTTCCGACACTCCGTCCTCGTAGAAACAAGAAAGTACAGAGAAAAAGAAAAAAAAAAACTTGTGTGGTCCGTGGCTGTCAAGCTCCATAACTTAGAGTGGGGGTAGCCTTATTCTCAAAGTTTCATACTTTCACGATATGTCGCTTTCCCTCATATTTTATTTTATTTATTTATTATTTTTAATGAGCAAAGAGATCCGACATAATGAAGCTAATTTATCTTACAACTTCTCACGAGATCATTCGCCACTGACAAAAGCATACGATATGAGGTGAGAAAGAGATGCTTTTTGTATAATTGGAAAGAAATAAATAAGTTAATGACAAAAATTGGTGCCTATAACTAGCTTACTTTCCTGCCATTAAGTTGTCTGCTGTCATTCGGCTAAAAAGAAAGATGTCAGTTGTCAGACAGTGGGGGGTTATTTATTTATTTATTGGGAAAGTGGATGTCCTCTTTCAATGCCCTTTTTTTTTTTTTTTTTTTTTCGGGCCTTTTATTTTGCCTTATTTTATTACCATTATTTTTTCTCTTTTCTTGTTTCTAATTGTTAGACCATGACTAATCTCGCTTAGGCCAAGGAAATTCTTTTTAAAATCGTAAGAACATTTTCAAAAGAAAGTAGGGTCAAAGTATGCCAATCAAGAAGACTGTGAAAAATAATATATAATCATAAACTAAGTAATTCAATCTTCTCCTCAAATACCGAGAGAGTAGGGAATAAAAATATGTAAAATCACTTTCTATATCTGCACAAATTTTTAATAAGTTTTTTAGGGTTTAAAAAATAACGTAATAAGCATAAATAACCCTACATCTCAAACTTTTGTTTTTACTTTTGACTAAAAACCTCGTCGAACCACCTCAAATTTTTGAGATGATTCAGCTATCTCTTTTTGCTAATTTCGGATGGTCCAGCCACTTTTTTTTTGCTTTTAATATTTATATATTTTTTGTGTTTTTTGTATTTATCTTTTTATATTCTTTTATACTTTTACATGTTTTTGGTACAAGAGACGTGTCTTATTATTATTGTTTCTTATGTGGCATTCTGAAAGTTTTGAGGTGGAGTGTTTTTTTGTCATTTATGATTATTAGTTATTACGGAAAGTTTTAAGCTACTTTTAAAACCTTATTGGAAATCGTTGTAGGCTTGTAGCCACATAAATAGGTTTTGTATTTTTCCTCAAAGTCAAAATAAACAACAATAACAATAAAAACACCGTAAGAAGAGGACCTAAATAAAGGATATTCATTTTTTTTTTTTAATTTTAATTTGTTGGAATCCATACTTTTTCAATGCAGTTCCACCAATGATGATTAGACACAGATAAAATTTCTCAATGAGTTCCCACAAATATCGACATCAATTGATGATAATATTGTTTGACGAAGTTGGCCTGTCCCAATTAATTGAGTCTGGTGTTCCACTCAACTTTTTTACCAGCCTCATAATAATTTTTCCGAATTCGTTTGAGTTAATTTTAAAAGTAAAATTTAAAAATAATGATCTGATTTGAAAATATGATTTTGAAAACGTAATTAGCGTTTGATATTTAAATTTTAGTTTACTTTTTATAATTGTGTGTTTTTAAGAATATTATATATTACCTGTAATTCAAAAACGTATATTTTTTATGTTTTCAAATCAAATTTTTTTAAAACAATAATATTATACACTTTTATTTTTTTATACCCATTTTCTTAACCCACCACAAATAATATTAAATTAAAATTCAATAAATATGGATCATTCATTTTTAGTCATATCATAGTTTTTAAAATAATATATTACTCTCAATTAACATCATTGAAATACGAATGATGGGTGAGAAAGAAATTTGTGAAAGTTAATAAGAACATGAATGACTCTGACACATTTGTTGGGATCATGAATCAAAGGTCATATTTTTGTTTTGTGGGGCCCCTGAGAGTGATCTTCTTCAATGCCCTACCCATAGTCAGTACACCATATCTACGTCATAAATTTTTAATAAATTAAGTTTGGGTAATTTTTTTTTCTTTTTTTAATTTAATCTTGAAAATAAATTTTTTACTAACTAGTTTGTTGACCTTTAAAAATAAAATGTGTCTTTAGAGCATTTTCATCAAGCTCTTTAAAGTTAGAAACTTAAAATTCATTTTAGACCATTTTATTATTTTCATTCGGCTCCTTACTTTGAAGAAAAAAGTAAGAACCATAAATTGGCTCCTTACTCTTCTTTAAACTAATAAAATAATTTATCTCTTTAACTTTTTGTTTTTCTCAATTTTCTTTATCTTCCCATTTTCTTAAAATATTTTATTTAAATAAAAAAAATGAAAATATATCTCTAGTTTAGAGAGCCGAATGTAAGTGAATAAAAAAAAAAATAGTTAAAGTAAGGGAAAATGATTTTATTATCAAAATATGGAGAAAATATAAAGAGCCGGATAAAAATGCTCTTAACATGTGAGAAACACATTTTTTTTTAATAGCAAATACTTCTCATATACTTTTTTAATAGCATAAATAAGAAAATATGTATTTCTCACATATTTAAAGAATATATGTCACTTTTAGAAACTGATTTGTATAAATTTCTTATAAATCAATTTGTAAGAAATTTCTGTCAATTAATCTTTTAATATGTGATGTAGTAGTGCCATGTGGTAGTACCATGTTTTTTTTATTTATCTTATTAAAAAAATATTTCTCACATATTTTTTCAATAAAATTAATATATATATATATATATATATATTTAAAAGTACTTTTCAAATATTCAAAAAGATACATGTTTATTTTAGAGAAATTTCTCATGCCAATTTATAAAAGAGAAATGTTTCTGTCCATCTACTCATCCGGTTCCAAAGCGTGAAGATCTTCAGGCGACCAATAGCAGAGAACCACGTTATCAAAACTATATGAGGGATTGACTGCTCCCTGAAAAAAGAGAAAAGTCAAAATACCTAAGATTTCACTGAAATTACGGATCCTCCGTACCATGAACTTGAGGCGACAGGTAGATGCGCTATCGTCTAGGAAATAACCCATACACCATAGTGGAGCCCACGTGTCGTACTGGCACGTGATTCACACTCGCTCTTTATCTTCTTATGGGGTCGTGGCATGTTCTTTGTTCTTTCTTTTCTTGGATTTTGGACAACCAATAGTAAATGTTAATTTTATGGTTTTGTCGTATTCTAAAAAAATAATATTTGTTTCAAAATTGCTGTTAGATTAAAATTTAATAATAATTTATTAAAAATTTAATTATAATTTTAAAAGTTAAATTATTTTTTAGCGATACAAAAAAAACATATGAATGACATTTAGCATTATTTGTTTGGCCGGATGGGTGTTGGCAGTTGATCATTATAGCATAGCATATTTAGAGCACTCATAATAAGTTATTTAAAATTTTTCTACATTTAACTTTAAAAATTTAGTTAACCACTTTTTCAAACAACTAAATAACAAACTCTTTAACTGTTTTTCTACTTCAAATAAATACTATTTTTTATTGATAACATTTATGGGGCCAAATCTAAAAAATTAGAAAGAAACAAATTTGTAGGGCCAAAACTGAAAAAGTAATATTAAAAGAAGTTTAACATTTATATTTTGACTTTAAAAAGCAAATCTGACAAATATTAAATTTAATTTTAAATAGAAAATTGGTTAAATGAGGTTTTTTTGTATGTTTTATTAAAAATTTTAAAAAATATTATATTTGAAAAACTTATTGGAAGTGCTCTTAGCATAGATCCATATCCTTATTATTTATTTTTTTTATCCCAAAAAAAGGGTCAAAGAATAATAACAAGGGAGTGAGACAGTTTTCGTTCGATCAAAGGGCTCCGTAGGTTGTTTTGGGACTCAACGTGAGATTGCCCGACCCATTGTTTGTGTTTTGTTTTCTAGTAATTGTCTATTTTTTCTTGTAATTTGTGGTAAATAGGATTAGGCATCTCTTGTAATTAGTGGGGCCCTTTGCTCACGCAGTCTCGCAGAGCTGCTTCGATCTCTCACATGCTCATGAAATAAAATAAAATGAGAGATCTCCAATTACACGAAATTCCTGTCCTACATGCCATAGTCTCTGACAAGAAACTTAGCAGAACAAGAAATATATGAGAAATTACCATTTTTTTTTTTAATGATTATTTGTTTTTAACATATTGAAAGTCATGTGAAAAAACAAATTTTGGTAGAGAAATATCACCAACCCAAAGAATATGACATGTTTTTTCCTACTGGTACAAACAAATGTCGTTGTAATGTTTCAAAGACCGAAAAAAGAAGAAGAAAGTCTGACCAAGAATAAAAGTTTATTAAAGCTTCTACCTCGGAATCCATGGCAGACTTCTTGTTGTGAGTCTTGTGACTCTAGCATTGATTTGACCTAGGGACTTGTTCTTCGTAGAATCTTGTCCATAATGACCGTGGACATACACTAACATAAGATAACCAAAGCATAAAACTCCGAGTCATTAACATTTATTTTCTTTTTATGGGCAACTTCAACTCATTTTTTTTTCTTGATAACCGAGATATTCGAATGGGGTTAAGGCTGATAATTTTATATACGAGCCGTGAATTTAATACAAGCTCAACTCAAAATTAAAGAGTTAGAGTTGAGAAGTTTGATTTGTTTAATTAAATAAGTCGGATTAGGATTGGTATCTACATATAATTTTATATACATGTTTCGACACGATCCAAACCCGACATGCGACATAATGATAAATAATTTTTAACATGACCTGCAAATCCGACAAAAACCCAATACAAAATTAAAGGATTAGGGTTGATGGGTCAATTAAATAGGTCAGGTTAGATTTTGACCTATATAATCTTATACTCATGTCTCGACATGACCTAAACCTGACACGCGATATAATAGCTGGCAATTTTTTACTTGACTTGTGAAACCAATACGAACTCAATACAAAATTAGAGGGTTAAAGTTGAAAGGTTAATTAAATGGGTCGAGTTAGATTTAACCTATATAGTTTTATTCTAATGTCTCAACATGATTTGAATCTGATGTGCGAACACGAATTGTCAACTCTATATCCGACACATTGTCCCGACTAGATATGGGACATCGTACAAAGCAATTTCTCATATGGGTTGAATAAAGCTAGAGTTTTAGCCCACGGGCGTGGTTTAATAAATTATTTGCACTTTAAAAGAGATCTAACTTTAAACCTTACACTTTATGATCTACCAAAGCCAAATGACTTACCAATCGGACCAACTCCTTAAGATTAACTCCAAGTCATGCACTTATCTACAAGGTGTGTTTCGTCCTCCAATAATGCTCGTTAAGAATATCTTGACCATTGTTATAATAAGTTGAGTGACGCTAACAATTTTGTAAACTTTATGTACCTTAAAAAAAAAAAAAAATTGTGAATTTTATTGTCGTAAGGTTAGAAGCTGACCGAATCAAATTTGTAGATGATGAATCGCTCTTATGGTTCTAATAAAAATGGTACCATCTTTTATACAACTATGTTTCAAGCTTGTTTCCCCATAGTTCAATTTTCTATGCCAATTTTGTTGACTGTTATTCCTTGAAACTAAAATCGTGTTTATCCTTTTTTATATGTTAACACCGAGTAATGTTGTACATAGGATTTTTATTCTCTCAAAAGTTATGTAACTTTTAAAATCACAATTATATATATGATGAATCACTATTAAATTTTGATTAAGTAATAATTTTAAAAATTACATCATCTTTAAGAGAATAAAATAAAATAAAATAAAAATCTTACTTATAGTATTACTCGTTAACAACATTAGTATGTATTAGTTTAAATTTTCAAAATATTTGACCATTTGATATAAACATGTGATTTTATGTTCTCCACTCTTACATCACACGCATTCGGTTGAATTTCAAGTCACGCCTTCAAATGTGTTTTGCAACAAAATAAAAATTAGCTTCTGGGACTTCTTCCTACCTTGAGTAGTTATGCCTATTGAGAATGACTTAATCATTTTCATAATGAGTTTAGTGATCATATTAGGTATAATGTCAAACTTATAACAATTCAGTTTTTTTTTTTTTCTTTCTTCTTTTCTTATAAAAATTCAGTTAATAATACCAAATGTCATATTCTCATTGATTCTGCGTTCTTAATATCAAATTATATGCATGGCTTGACCATTTAATAATCACGTCAGTTTATAACACTCTTGGAATAAAGTTTGTAGCATCTTAAATGTTTTTCTAGTAAATTCGTCATATTATCTTATTAATTAAGGTAATGTTACGTATACTACAAGTTTTATTATCATTTTTTAAAAAATTTATACTTACATTCTTTTACAATTATTTTACAACTTATTGACATATGATGTCAACTTGTGATTGGAGGGTGTTAAAATTTTTTTAATGGTTGATGTTGTTTTAATAACATATTGACACGTATTAACAAGTGTTAAAAAAGTTATAGATGTGACATTACCATCATTTAATTACAAAAGCATAGTGTCAAGTGTAGCATTTTGTATTGAGTGATATTAAGAGTATAATATCATTTACGCATCCTTTAATTAAAAATTGCATATAGTGTCAAGTGTAGCATTTGATATTGAATGCTTTTAGGAGTGCAATAACATTTACTACAATGACGCAATGTCTTTATAAACTAACGTGACAGTGCCACATGAAACTTACTATATTAGCTATTAAATTGACATGATAGTTTATATGAATTGAGATTCTCTCTGGAGAGTAGCCAATTTTTGTATTTATAAGGGCAAAATGATCATTTGAAATGTAAAAAGACTATTTTGCCTTTGTAAAAATAAGGACCGGCTCCTCTCTAGTTCATTCGAACTAGAGAGGATCCTGGTCCAGTTTATATGGCTCAAGAGTGCAATCAAAGCCTTATAAAAGAAAGAAAAAAAAAAAGGTAACTAAGGTGTGGCAAACCACCCCTTCATTTTACCTTCGCCATCCACTCCAAGAGAGTGGTTGGCCGACCCTAGCAACTTCCATGGGTGGTCAACCACCCCGTTGGAATAAATAGGTGGTCGATCACCCCCACCAAACTCTTGGGGTGGTCGCGGCTAACCCTATGAGCCATTGTAGTAGCCGCGACCACCGCCTCATGAGCCCTGAACTATTTAACAATGGTAATTATCTCTCATAATGAGTTAGAAGGAGTAGTCAAACCACTTTTAAAAGCCTTTTGGGGTGGTATAATTAATGTAGGAGAGAGGATTAGGATTTTATAGGCTGACGTAATTGACGTGATAAATATAATGTGAATTAATAAGTTATTTTCCTTTCGATAAGCGATCAATCATTAGTTTCCTATTAAATTAATATTTAACAAAGCTTTACATGTGTAATACATATGACTTGGTAATCTATGATTATTTGAATTTATAACTCTTTTATAAAAAAATTTGTGCCGGAACATCTCTCTTTGGGTTAACCAAGCTTATTTGTATTGTTCTGTAAGAAGATGACGAGGCCTTTGTCTTCTCTTCCCCGACAAATTTAGCTTTATGAGCTGTAGCATGAAAAATCGTGTACTATTTGAAGGAGCCTAACAAAATGAAAAAAGCGAATCCGAATGTGCTCTTGCCCGAACTCATGCAATATTTGCCGTAACCAATAATATTAGAAAGAAAGACTTTTTTATATATATATATATATTTTGTGTTGATTTAAATTTGATTTTCATTTTAAAATTTTCATTAGATAATTATTTATTAAATTGTCACATTAATTTAAAAAAACACAAAGAAAACTTAAATTTTCTTTATAACATTATTCGACCTCAACATACGAATAAATGACACTTCAATTAGGACGAGAATCCTTGTTATTTGGTTGGATTGGGATTTTCACTTTTTTTTTTTAAAAAAAAATTATTGGTAATTCAAATAAAAAAATTTATATGAGATATACATTTTTTAGTAGTTGGGCGGATTGCCCTAATTTTGTTCGGACATATGAGCCTCATTTATATTTACTTAGATAAATAACAAAATTGTTGATATCTCTATCCGCTCCTAACAATCTAAAATATAGGATAAGAATTTCCGACAATTTATTTGAACAGCAATTATGAAAAGGTCCACGTACAGAATTCATCAACCTTAAAAAAAAAACTAGAGCACCATATGTAAATATTTTTACCGCAATTAAGCTAAATTCATTCAAAATTTAGTTAATTAAGGAGATATTTGCTCAAAGTAGGTAACCCCCTCCACTTTCCTCTGTTAAACTGCTGACAGCCAAATAACAAAAGATGTCAATCCCTTCAATTAGGCCCGAGATTAATGCGTACACGTGAACAATAATCAAAGCGTTACTCGCACAGTCGCACTTCAAATGCGCGTGAAAACACGATCCAGTAAAGGTGTAAAAAAGGGGAACTCCAGTAATTGGGGCTTTCTTGAAAAGAAAGAAAGAAAAAAAGAAAAAGAAAAAGAAAAAGAAAGAGAAAGGAATTGTAGCTGTGCAACACATGTTGTTGAAAGTGGAATAATTGCGTGAGCATGTTGCTGTCTCCATGAGCTTATCAAATTAAATTTAATGAAATGTCATTATCCCAATAATAGAGAGATTAAGGATTCAAACCATGTGATTTTTGGAGTTTTGAAAATTGCACGGGTAGAGATAGCTACCCTACTATCCTTTGACTATTTGCACGTGGTACTACGAGGTTGCCGCCCATATAATTATACCATTTATATCTTGCTCAATAAAAATTTTATTAAAATTTAAGATATATTTGAAATTACAATTTCGTAAAAAAATAAAAAATTGATTTTAAACAAAATAACAAAAAATAGATCGTTTAGAAATTGCATTTTCAAAGCAGGTAAAGGGTACTTTTTGAAAAATACAAAATTTTAAAAGTTAAATTGTAATTTTAAATATCAAACTGCGATTTTACCATATACTTAACTGTATTTTTAAAAATTATTTTATTTTTTTTGTAATGCATTATTGAATTACAGTGTTTAAGCACCGTAACAAATAGTCAAATCATTAGTCAAATAACTAGCTAATCGGATGTGAAGTCTGTTTTTTGGTAATATTTTTTGCTAGAGGGCTTTGGCCCAATGTGGCTATTATGTACACTCTCTTCCAACATATGATAAATTTTAAAATATAGAATGATGCACGTGCTAAATTGACATGAAAATAACTTGATCCATATAAAACATCAAACGGTCAATCCATTTGATTTGTGAAAGCCGCCTCCACATGTGTGTTAGAAGCTCTTTAGACTTTTGAGAAGAGAAAGAGACGAAAAAAGTCTACAAATCAATTTCAAGCGATAAAAGACTCAGACAAAATTTGATAGATTTTAGTTTCAATTTAGGTAGATCTTTAGATTAGGATTAGGATCAAGCTAAGCAAAATAATGACACTTTTTTTTTTATAAAAAAAGTATTATGCAGATATGGTGTACTTGTCCTTATATCCGAATATATAAAAAATAAAAGAGTTTCTTTATATTGTGGATTTGGTCAACTAAACTGGCCTTGACATAATAATAACAACTAATTAATACAAAAAGGAACTTTCATTGTCATACATGTTTGAGTTTGGATGTTTAGATAAATTTAATTAGTTAAAGGATTACTTCAAAAAAAAAAAAAATTATTTTAACTGTCAATTTTTTTAAAGCATGCATATACATTCGACTCAGCATTTAGTTATTCACTTCATTATTCTATTTAAATATTATTTTTTCAACGATTATATTTTTATAAATTTATCATTTTCTAACTATTAGATTTTTCAAAATTTTTATAAATTTTCTTCTTTTGTCGTATTCTTAGGTGCATGAAGTAGGGAGAGACCCACTCATTCAAGAAATGATATTTGTCCTTTCTAATATATTATATATAGGGAAGATAGATACAAAGGAAAAGCTTGGGAACTACCCTTGTTCAAATATATTTTGACGCCCGGCATGACATACTGCTGATCATTCAAACAATTAAGATTAAATTTTAGGGTTAGTAGGGAATTGATTGGAGGCAATAATGCAAGGGAGCGTGTAAAGATTATTCTGAATGGATTGTTTATGGACGTATCCACATATAGGTTAAGCATGTTTAGATTGATTAACTTGTATCTAGTTGCTTTAGACTTTGTCAAAATTATCGTGCTTGCTTTTAAGGCACTTGGTGTCCCCATTGCTCTCAACTCAACTCATATGTCATGGAGCGTTCAATTAATTTCTCGTATTTTTGCGTAGATTCATATGTGATATGTCCCGCGAAAAATAGAATTTAAGCAATATTAGCTGTGCTATTAAATTTTGCCATAAAGGTGTACCACACACTAATATTTTAAATCAATATGCAATCTAAGAACATTTAAATATTCTTATTGCACATTAAGATTTACAAATCTCACTAAGTAGACAAAATGGTGGATTTAGTGTGCACCTATCTATTAATATTATCTAAGTTGCTTCAAAATTATAATGCTCAACTAGATGTTAATATTGCGTTATAAAAAACGCCCAACTTAACTTACCACTTTAGAGTTCTGTAAGGTAGTCTTATACTAACAATTACTAGTGAAAAAGAGCATTGGGCCTTATGTTGCAGTGTGAGAATGTAATCAAAAGTAAAGCGCGTGCTCTCTCTCTCTCTCTCTGGATTTATGAGTGTACGTGGTGAGGTACTTAGATTGTAGGTATTGCTCCAGTAGCATGCTCCATTACCAGGAGAATAAAATACTGAAGATTCAAGAACTAAATAACGTTGAATAACTTCACCATATCCTATTTCGATACAAAAGATGAATCAAATTTATGTTTCCGCTATGTTATTTTTCTATTATTGGTATCAAAGCTAGATTTTGTGGTTCTCGTTATCTTTCTTTCTCTTTTATTTTCATTTATTTTTTTAAAATGAAAAACAATGTCTCTTGAGTGCATGCAAGAGAGCCATATTGGCCTTAGCATAGCTGCGCTATAGTGGTGATGAAACAGCACCACAACGCTGTGAAGGTTGCATTGCAGCAGCAATGCATGAATTGCAAAAGCCTCATGCGACATTGTTGCATATATACAATGTCACACCTAGCGACTTCGTGCCACAATGATCGAGAGGCTGAGATGCTGCAGAGGAGCGGCGAAAGTTACTGAAGATGTGGTAGAGATGGGGTATCGGGAGGAGCGGGGATGAACAAGGGATCTATGGAGATTCTTTGTTGTAGATCTATTGTAGAACGCGATGGCTGTCACCTCATGAGCTTTAATGCCCTAGAGAAGCCATCATGACTATTGTCGTGTGCAAACGAGAGGAGACCTCATGCGGCTACCGCATGTGTTGGACGACAACATCCTTTGAGGGAGCTGCATTGAGTTGGCGGCAACGGTTACAACCATTTGCAGCCGCCGTAGAGTGGCGGCGACGGCTCAAGGTAAAAGATTTTCAACCTGTTAGGCCTAGCCCGACCCAAATACTTTTAGAAAAAATGGGTAAGACAAATTGTTGGTTGACCCATTTGGGCTAAATGGCATGTGCTAATTGTTCTGCACATGTGTGTGAACAATAAGGCCATTTGTCATGGGGCTTTGTATGTGTGGAAAAGCTTGCAAGTGTGCAAGTGAAAACCAATGCAAATAGCTTTGATACCAATTGTAAAACAACATAGTGGAAACATAAATTCAGTACCTCTCTTGCATCAAAAATAGGAACCAATGAAGTTGTTTCGCGTGCTTTAGGTCTTGAATCTTTAATATTTTATTTTTTTGGTGGTGGAGCTCACTACTAGAGTGATATCCACGATACCCACAATCTAAGTACCTCACCACACTCAAAAGAGAGAGAGAAAGAGAGAGAGAGAGAGAGAGAGAGAGAGAGACAGAGATTTTCTTTTGGGTTACATTCGCACACTGTAACGTACTGCCAAAAAACTGACTTAGTTGAAAGCTTTCTCAAGTTCTTTTTCACACCAAGTGACATGTTTTTAACCCTCTTTAGTGCATAATAAAGTACTTATTGGTCCTCTCGAGTAACATTCAAAACATTGAGCATTACCCCACAAGACTAAAAGTTTGTTTGAGATAGGGGTGGCAAAATGGGTTGGTGGGTCGGGTTGATCTGCCAACCCGTTAATCCTAAACCCAAACACGACCCGTTTATTAAACAAGTTGACACGACACGATCCGTTTATTAAACGGATTAACACGACACGTCAACCCGTTTAGTTGACGGGTCGAGTCGAGTAAATTCAATCCGACCCAACAGACTCAGAGAATGGAAATCACTCAGATTAGGAGATGGAATGGATCATGGAAGCCGAGACTCGAGATGGATCATGGAAGCTGAGGGGTTGGGGTCCTTGGACCTTGGGGACGATTGATGACGGGGTCATCACGGAGAGACTGAGAGAGAGAGAGAGGGAGATACCGCCGTTCGGGTGCGAGGGGTTGGCCCTTGGGAACGATCGATGACGGCGAGACCGAGAGAGAGGGAGAGAGAGATACTGTTATTCCGGTGCAAGGGGTTGGGGACGATCGATGACAGCGAGACTGAGAGAGAGGGAGAGGGAGATACCGCTGGTGCCAGGGACGATCGACGGAGATAGTGAGAGAAAGAGAGGGAGATTGAGAGAGAGAGCTGAGAGTTGAGGGGTGGGGGGGGCTGTGGGTTAACATAGCCGAGTTAGGTTTTTTTTTTTTGCTTTTAGGTTTTAACTTTTAGTTTTAGCCTCAGGGTATTTTTTTTTATTTGTTTTTTAATTTTTTATAAGTTAATCGGTCAGCTGGGTCACCCGACGGGTTGACCTGTTTTGACCCGAATCCGGTAACTCCAAACCCAAACCTACTATTTTCGTGTCATGTTCGTGTCGGATTCGCGGGTCGTGTCAAAAATTGTCATCCCTAGTTTGAGATTGCGTTAATGAGCTTAAAAAGTGCTTAAGACGTAAAAAGTTGTGCTAAACAAAAAATTGGCTGGTTTGGTAAAAAAACTTAAAAACATTTTTTTTTTGTTGACTTTTTTGCTTTAAAAAATTCCAAAACTGTGTTTTGGGAAAAGTTTGAGAATGATTTTTTTTTTTAAAAAAGCTCTTTCAAATTTTTTTATAGACAAAATTTTTATTTTCTAACGTAATCCTAAATAGACTCTAAATGATTGAATTAGTAGCTGATTGATGGGCGCCCCCTGGTGCCTGCTATTTATCACTACAAGAAGGATATAAAATGGTGAATATTCTACTTTAGAAATTAATAAAGATACATAAGAAAATGTTATTTGCCAAGAAACTTGTCCAAAAAGAACGGGAATATATTCTATATATGTCTATTCACAAAATTAGGAAAAAAATATTATAGAAATATATATGGTGTAAGCACATACGTCAGAAGCTTTCTTTCTTCCAAATGTCATGAATGATTCTTTTTTTTTGTACTCTCCTCTCCCTCCTACGTATCCCACAAAAGTCGATCCATTTTTTTTTTTTTTTTTAGTAAAGTCAATCCATCTTGGATTCTATCGTTTCCTACGTACTTCACCAAACCAATTAGTTTTGGAATCAGGTTCTTGCCATGTGAAACAGTGCATGATATATATATATATATAATATTATACTATATATATAATATATATAAATAATATATTAATATCTATCCATTTCAATTATTATTGCTATTTAACTTGATCCATCATTTTCAATAACTTTCAGTCGCTCGCTGAAACCGATCTACCATAAACTGTTAGTATAAAGGTGCAGAAATATACCACTAAAAAGAGATATTTAGGAAGTCATTTATGTAAAGGACTTCTGGATTGGACGAAATTTCTGCCCTTATATAAATGGGTGAAGTCTTGAAATGTAAATTGTTGGGAATTGAGCCGACATGCCCACACCAATGAAGTTTCCCTCAACTCTAAGGATAATGACCGTACTCAGATCAACTATACGAGATACACTATTTAAGGGATAATGGATACTTAAGCCTAGGCCATCATTGGGGGGGGGGGGGGACTCTTACACAAAAATTAGGACGTGACACAAAGGTTCAAATAAGGTAAAAGGGACTTTTGGCCTCTAGATCAAAACTCTTCCTTAGATTGAGCATCTATATTTATTCTTTCAAACACTACTAACTTAAGTTTCAAAGTTAATTATCTCTTGGCGGCAACTCCCGGTAGACTCCATTGCTTACATTTTCTCTGTTTTGCATATACAATTTGGTCAAATATTTGGCACTAGGAAACTGTTATAACATCAATTATTATTGTTCTGTGTTTTCCCCCTCTCTTAGTTTATTGTGTTATAAAGTTGGGCATTTTAAGTGTATTTCACATGGGAAAGCTTAACTTTCTGTTCGTTTCTTATACTTTGTGGGTCAATAATAAGCATTGGACAAGACTACCTAACACATCACAAATGCCCTTCTTTGTCATTATGCGAGGGCCTTCTTGTGACTACTTTTGGAATCTAAGGGTTTTAGCTCAAGAATGAACGAAACGGAGACGAGAAAAATGCAGGTTTAGTAAAACTATAGGAAAATTAAGAGAAAAACTGTTGCTTGCAAAATTAGGATAAAAAGGATGATGTAAAGATATGCATGCATAGTCTAATGGTAGAGTTCTTCTAATGCCCAATGAAGCGTTTTATTCATTCATGCAAAATGTTGAACGGTTTATTTGGGTTTACAATTTCAAAACGTGCGATTTTAAAATACTAAGTTAATCGTTTGGTAAAATCATAATTTGACATTTAAAATCACAGATTAACTTTTAAAAACACATCATCTTATTTGCAATTCGAAAACAATTTTTTTAACTTTTTTTTCTTCACATTTTATCACAATTTTTTTTTTTAAAAAAAACACACTCTTAAATAATACTTTTATATGCAAAATTGCAGTGTCAAACACATGTTAAGACTTAACAACAAAAGAACAAACGAAGGTTGATTAATGGGAATCTTAGGAAATCAAGATAGGACAACGTTAAAAATATCGATATCCATGCAAAAGTGACGTTAGTTGAGGGTAATATATATAGAACGCAAAGTCGCTTAGAGATGGCTTGTCACATGCCAGGCAGACCTAATAGTCAACATTAAACAGCAGGTAGTTAATTCAAGGGGAAGAAGGTGAAAACCTTTGAAGATAGAAAAGAACAAAAAAAAAAACAAAAAAAAAACAGAAAGACATTTTCAATATATCATCGTCAATGCTAGCCAACAAGAAAGCAGAGAGTCTCCCAAATTGAATCGGAAAGCAACTGGTCCTTTCTTTTTTTTTTTAAAGAACCTTCTCTTTTCCAAATTAAATCCGATTTTTTATTAATAAACGGAATAATGAAATTTCAAGGTCTTTGCTTGGAATACTTTGAATGTTTCTTTGAAAATCGAGTACGTATTCTCAGAAAAAAAAAAAAAAAAAAAAAAAAAGGAGTACGTAGCAAAAATATAGAAGTAAAGCAATTCCTTGACGACACCATGAATACACGTGCAAGATATTGTTTGTTTATCTCATGCCATCGTCATTGATGGTCACCAGCATATTCTTCTTTAAGCCAAAACGAACAGTTTAGATCGGTCCACGTGGTCACCTGCAACATAGAGCATATTCCACACGTCTCAATATATATATATATATATAAAATAAAAAGTTCTGTTTTTATTTCAAGCAGGTCCCCCGAGGGTGATATCTTTGAAGCTGTCGCATAAACTTATTGAAATCGGGACCCTCCATGTTCTTAAAACTCGTTGGTTCAGATGCCATTTACACACAACAGTTGAAGAAACCCCTTTCACCAAGCTGGTCTTGGGTCCAACAACCCACCTTTTTTGAAATTTTTTTTATATAAATGAGTAAGAACAAAATGCAAATAATCAGCACAAATACAAAAACATAAAATTAACCAAGCCAAAATACAAAGACCAAAAAAAGAAATTCAATCTTAACAGCAATTCAACCACAATTTTAGAAGAGATCCTCAAATGCAGAGAAAACAATAAAAAAAAAAATTGTCAATAAAGCTGGTTGTAGCTGATCTGAGTATTAATAAAGAAACTTATTTTAACTTAATTATGTTGAGAAGACTAAAAATAGTTATACAATCACGGATGAGACGCCATATGAGGCGGTGAGACTAAAATCCACCAAAATCCAATATTTTTAAGGTTCAAATATGAAACTGAAATTTTTGATAGATGAAAAAGGGTTTAACAAAGAGTCTCACCTTACCCGATAGGTCAGCTTTTAATATTATTATTATTTTCTTCTGAGGATGATGATGGGTCAGCTTATTGTTTGATTAACATTTTTTCCAAGTTCCAACCAATGATGTGACCCTCATAGTTTTGAGTCGTGCCAAATGTATAAATGTACCACCATAATAGCCCTGGCCTTCCTCAACTGCATCTCGAGCAATCTCACTCCATTCTTTCTACGAAAGAGATGGGCTGGTCCCCATCCATTCTGGATACCCTTGTTTCATTGTGGAAACTTTTTTTTTTTGGTTCTCTCTCTAGCTCTCTCCTTAAAATGCCAACGTTTAGTACACATTCTGACAAAAATTAAAATTATTTGAATGATTGATTGTTTTAACCGTAAACTGGTGTACAAGGATACTTATATGAGTAACATGCAGGAAATTCAAAAACACATATAAGATATGTATAGCTTATAAAGATATATACAAGTACCAACTAAGGATAGATATGTATAGCTTATAAAGATATATACAAGTACCAACTAAGGATAGCTGTTATGTAATTAATCCTAACAACTCATAATACAGATGCAACAGAACAAAAACAGAGAACAGAAAATTCACTATCTCACCAAAGAAAGAATGACAGAAATTAGCTACAAATTGATTTGTAGATAATTTTTACAAACCAGTCTAACAAAGTGATATGTGTCCCTAAAGCACGTGAAAAACATATACTTTCTTATTAATTATATTAAAAAAACATATTTTTCTCACATGTTTTTGTATGTTAGTGAAAAACAGAATTAGTTGCAATATGTAAAGCAGCTTTTATTATGGTAGAATAATAAAGCTAGCTCTGCATCAGAAACATTGAGATCTTTTATGACCGAGAATAGCCAAGTGAGCGCGCACCGTGTTGGCGCCATGGCCCGATATCAGCTTCAAAAGAAGAGCGTGAGACTGTAGATTGTACTTCTTTGATTTCCATGAAACAAGAGAATCACTTAAGAAAATGAAATAACCAGTAATAAAGTGTCTTGTCTCTTTACAACTTGCCCAATTTGACTATGAAAATGCCTTGAGTTGTAATGAGCTACATGAGTAAAAAAGAAGGCCTTGACATATATAGAGTTCATTTGATATGTCGAAGAATTTGATAGGTAGCATTGAGATGATGAATCCGTGGTTTATACATGAATTGGCTTAAAATTTGGACTGAATATGCTATGACGGGCCATGTGATTGGAAGGTAAATGAGACACCTAATGAGACATTGATAACTGGATAGATCTTGTAACGAGGGACCCTCGGTGTTATTGAATATCACATTTTGTTCCATTGGAAAACTAGTAGGTCGGAAATCAAGAAATCCACTATCCTCCTAAATTTCCAAAGCATATTTGCATTGCAAAATAGAAATTCTATGGTTGGAAAAACACTTATGAGTTTTCCAACAAAATTGTTGTATGCCATTTGGTGGTCACATACACTTTGCGGTATCGTTAGTAGTGTGGATCACTCAGAGTCAAACTCGGTCGGCCTATTAATAGTGGCTTGCTATGTACCTCCCCGTAGCACTAGTGGTATACCAAAGGTACATTCCACGAGATGCGTAAACATCACTGTAAGAGGATTAAGGGTATGTGAATAGCATTATCGTTCTCACATACAACACCAACTGTTGATATAATGACCATGAACATCAAGTTCTTGATGCTGGAGTCTTGCAAAAGAACAAAGGTCAAAGTGAGATGCTGGTGGTGACGTGGAACCACCTGCCATGCCTAAGTTAGTTTATAAGGACACGGTCTCAATCTGTCTAAACCTTTCAACAGCTCTTTCAATAATCTGCGTACGTTTCTAAACGATGCCTTATATTTTAGTATGGGAGCACCGAGCACTCCATATATATATATATATATATATAACCTATATTTTCTTTGTTCATTCTTTTAGGCCGTCCCTAAAAATTAATTTAATCTAGTGTGGGCCAATGATCCGCCTATCAGAGTATATATCCATGGAAACAAACACCAGACAAACCAAAAAAAAAAAAAAAAAAGGAGAAAAACAGTGTGTGAATTGTATAACAAATAAATGGATGAGAATGAGACGGTGACAAAGCAATCTCTTTGTTTCTTTTTGTAAGGTAAAGGCAGTTGGTAAAGCATTATTCTCCATACAAAATCAGAAATCTATGCCATTCCCCCCACCTAACTTTTGACAAATAAAAGGGCTGTCTCTCCAGCTTGGACCACCTGCGTTTGATAGATGATGCCATGCAGCTGAGGTCCTCTCAATATGTCTATCACCTCTTCTTCTTTCCACGTCCATTCTTTTTCCATTCCACCCTTCTTTCTGTTTCTGACTTTTGCTGCAACGTGTAAGCCACTTCAAATTTTGCATTGCATTGCATTCCTTTTTTTTTTTTTTTTTCT
This sequence comes from Betula pendula, assembly GCA_900184695.1. Classification (NCBI taxonomy): domain Eukaryota; kingdom Viridiplantae; phylum Streptophyta; class Magnoliopsida; order Fagales; family Betulaceae; genus Betula; species Betula pendula. Next base: position 261,529 of record FXXK01000333.1, read on the forward strand.
TATATATATATATTGGTTTGTTTTTTGGGTGTCTTTTATAATATCTCACATCAAAATGTCGCGAGATTTTGACGGTGACCTTATGTTGACATTGTGACATGATTCCAAAGGTGTGGTGGGGACAAGAAAAAGAAAAGGAAAACCGAGAGAGAGAGATAGAGAGTTGCCCACTATGAACGGTATGTCAAGGGGCCCGTCCAAATAGTGGGACTTTATTTCGAATATAATTTTTTTTACAAATTATGTCAGAAGAAATTCATCTAATTTAGTCCCTAAAAATGATGCACATGTTTCTTAACATGTAATTAAAAATACATATTTTTTTAAGAATAATAATATATGCCATCACATGTATTTTTTTTTTTTTTTTTTTTTTTTTTTTTTTTTTTTATTGTTAATCCAAACTGATAATATTTTTTATTATTATCACATTCTTAAAAAGACATGTTACTTGTAGAGATTGAATTGGAAGCGTGTTCTGTTTTTGTTTTTGGTTTTTTTTTTTTTTTTTTTAAGGAATAAACTCTAGAACTTATTCTTTAATGATTCAAGCTCCAACTTTTTTGTTTGATATTTTCAATGGACATTAACAAGTGATGTGATACATGCTTATTTTATGGATAACTCCATATGATTTTCTTTTTAAAAACACAAACAAATTAAAGCAAAACGTACGATCGCTGCCGACGTTACGTCTCTCTCTCTCCCTCTCGTGGTGGGTGATTGTCGTTATCAAAAATTTAATAAGTTTCTTCTTAGCATATAAAGCAGGTGCTGCACCTATCATTCAACTTTAATGTGGCCATCGGCCATGCTGCGACCATGGCCCATTACATTTTATTTCAAGGAAGGTGGGAAATTTTCAACAAACTCGGGCGGCACATCGCAGTTTCATACAGGTGTTAAGACAATGTCAATCCAAGTCAAACCCAATTTATTACTTTGGATGTTTGACACTTAAACATGCTAGACCCATAATAGTTCTTAATTAACTAATGATTGATGTTGGAATTTTATTATCTATTCAGACAACAAAAAAAGAAAAAGAATAAAAAGGAAGGTATATTATAGGTTATTTTCTTTGTGAAACAAAAATTATAGGCATTAGAAATTTAGGGGCGACAATTTGGATTTATAGGTTGGGGTTTGTGTCATGTTGAGTTATTGAATTTATGAGTTGACTCAAATATGATATATTTAATTAATCATGTCAAATTTTGAACCTTAACACAACCTATTTAACTAAATGGATGACACAATACAACTCGTATAACTTATCTAACTAAATTGGTCAACCTAAGGATCGTGCCAATGCCACCAACGAGCTCTTGTCTCTCATGCACAACAACGATTGCAAATGATTGTTGAGGAGGGGGAGGGGGGGGGGGGGGATCAGACCGCTACTCAAGCTCCTCAGGGAGGGCCCTCAGTCGAGGCCCAAATCATTGTCGCCACTGCTCTCTACCACATTGCCACCTATCGAGAGAGGGTGTTCTTTATTGTGGAGTTGCTTGAGTTTATGTGATCATTTAGATGCTTGAGGACTTGTTGGCGAGGGTTTAGGGCTTGGTGGTGAACCTGGTGGCGCAAATGGTTGAGATGGACCTCGACACTAGGGCTGTTAAAACGAGTTAACGTGTTGAGTTCGGGTCAACCCGAACCTGACACGATTAGTTAAATGGGTCAAAATTGTAAACCCTAAAACAACACGTTATTTTAATGGGTGACAAGCCACGTCCCGTCTGACCCGTTAACTTAATGTATCATGTCGGGTTAACCTATCTGACCCGACTTGTTTGGCCTATGAGATAAATCAACCAAAAGCCCCAAGTCAAAATGACAATAAGAAAAAAAAAAAAAAAAAAAAAAAACAAAAATTAACTTGGAACCTGTTTCTCCTAGCCCAGTGGTTGTAGTTCTTGGAGAAATTCAACACCCACCAATCTCTTCCACCAACGTAGAATTTATAGGCCAAGGAGAAGCATAGAAAACTAGAATAGAGAACAAATGAAGAAATGTCTCTAAAACTCCATCATCAAGGAATGAAAACAAAGAAGAAGGTTCTTACAACTTCATAGAAGAAATGGCCCCAAGAGTTGTCACACAGAGAGAGAGAGAGAGAGAGAGAGGGAGGTGGAAATTAAAGGGAGAGGCGAACCAGCGAGAGAGAGGGAGAGGTGGACTGAATATGAAGAGACATTGAGAGAGTGATTCTGATTTCGTAAAGTCATAGCGTAAAGGGGAAGTTTTAGTGTTTTACGTTTTAGGTTTCATTTTTTTTAAGGATACGAGTTAGATGGGTCAACCCGTGGGTCAAGCAAGTTGACTTGTTTATGACTCAAACTCATTTAGCCTAAACCATAACCCTATAACTTCGTATCAGATTCATGAATTGTGTCAAAAATTGTCAGCCTTACTCGACACACAAGAGGAGTTCACGATGAGGTCGCTTGAGTCAACACAAGCCATGGACATAGTTTTGGATGATTCGAAGCTTCAGCCTAGAAAGACCAACATTCATTCCCTTGTTCAGATTAACAAAGTGCTAGTCGTAAACAGCATCATAACAATAATGTGTCATTGGGTCATTCGAATTTCAATGGGAGTAGCAAAGGTTCCAACAAGAGAGAGAGAGAGAGAGAGAGAGAGAGAGTTGAATTTGAAATGAAAGCGACAAGTATAAAGAGTTTTAAGAAAATGCAGTCTTGGGGTTTTTAAGGGTAACAATATAATTTAATTATATAGGTTATATGGATTAATTGTGGGTTGACAAGAATTTGACTTGTTTCTTAATCATGTTTAACTGGGTAGACTCATTTTTACTTGAACCTTATTACACAAAACCCTAGTCCTCTAATTTTCGGTCGAGTTCGTGGGTCGTGTCAAATACTTTTAGCCTTTTAGAATAAATAATATCTAGTATGACACTGTTTATAAACTCTCAAATGACTTAAGCTTGATTCTTGCCTCAACACATCCCAAAGTTGTAAGTCTAAAGACATCTATAATTTATAACTCCGGTTAGGTTAAAACTTAATTTTAAGTCAACAGAATGTGAGCTTGCAATTTTTGGATAGTAATGAAGATGGTTTGTTGATGACACTTGCAATCTAATGGCAATGCTACGTACTCATGTTTTTATACACAAATTTCATGTATGAAAAGTGATGATGCAATTTTTTTGACTACTAGACGTACGATGGGTCATCTATAAAATAAAAAAATGGTTACCGAGTCTGCTATCCTTAAGGAGACGGGAGACACTTTGATACTTAAGTTAGCATGGTTTTTAAAGAATGTTTTTAAAATAAGGTAGAGTCTTTGGGAGGAGACCAAGAATCTCCTTTTACCTGGTACTATGCTACATTTCATATTGCTTTCTACAACTGCTATCCTTATAGATGTCCTACATTCAGTCTTCTTCTTTTGGGATCTTGCTTCACATTTAGAGTAATGGATTATTATCTTCTAGGTAGTGGGAGTGTGGTTATTTCCATTAGGTGGACAATTATTCCCACGTAGTTGTCTATTTGAGTAGGACATATGGTAAGTTTTATCCCAATAATTACCCTCGATTCCTGTGGCCGACTTGTCCAGCTAATCAGGCATTGAGAATCTTATGTGTACTAGCAATTGAGAATCTTGTGTTGGCTATCAAGTACCTAGTTGGGACTGTGAGTGTTGGGGTTCCCAGTGTCTAGTATAGGCTTTAGCGTCTCGACCCCATGGCCTGATATGCTACTCTAGGTGCAGGGGGTGAGGCTGCGTCTTTTTGTAAATAATCAAAATGACAAAAGACAAAAAATGTGCAGTAGCTACTCTAATATCCATAAAAAAATTAAAAAGAAAAAAAAAAGAAAAGAAAAGAAAAGAAAAGAAAAAGGTTCTTGTCTACCTTACACCATTTTCCACATCCACTCATTCTTAGTCGTTTTTGTATGGTGCACCACTTCTACTTGTCCTCTTCCAAAGAAAGTGACTTAACACTTTCTTTCAAAGGATTAATTCCACTTTGCTTATATGTAATTTAGATTGGGTTTTATTCATCAATTTGTAATTTAAAAAGTCATACTTTCCCTTATATCACATTCTTTAAATTATTTTCTTTTAACTCCAAATTATTGAAATTTGTGTTTAGACCATATCCCTCGAAAAGAAAGTTCAAAACCATAATAGCAACCTTAGTACATTAAGCTCATAAGGACATACTCCCCTCCAATTAAGAAATCATCAATTTCCTTCCATTTTAAATCTCAACCGAACTTCTACTCCATAACTAGTATGGTATGTTAATTTAATTTATTATTTATTTCTAACTTAATATTTCATATAATTTATTAAAAAATGAGTTTCAAGAAAGATTCCAATTTTGTTTAACTTATGTGAAAACTAGCATTGACCATGCGAATGTTGAAGGTATTGTCCTCACTTACGCACAAATACGTGTAGACTAGCCTTAATCATGCAAATGCACAAATACAAGTTAAACTCTTGGTCTCCAATGCTTATGCACAAATACGGGTGAACTATCATTGACCATGCAAATGCATAAATATAGGTTGCACGCCTTGTTCCTAATGCTTATAATCCATTGATCCATTGTATCATTGTTCACATTGTGTAATCATGTACATGTTTGTAATGCATGCCATAAAATCATATTTTACTTTATTTTCATGCTCATGCAAATGTTTACTTCATATTTTAAACACAATATCTTAAACATTTCTCATCATTTGTAAAGTCAAAGCAAATGCTTGTAAATCATTCATCAAAGCATATCTTAACACTATTCAAACTATCAAAGGTACTCATAATCCATACATCATCATACCATATTATATAATCGGTTCGAATTAAACAATCATATCATAATTGAAAAACATTTAAAAATCATTCCATAGCTTAGCAAGTGATAATGCATACTAAACTTTTTAACATTTAAAAACATAAAGTATTAAAACATAGTATTTTTGCTCAGTGAGTATTATATTCACAATTATCTGCTTGACCTCTAAGGAACGACTCCCACTTGTGCTTGACACTGTGACATGCATGTCACAATTAAACACAATTTACGACTTATTTTAACTCTAAATAACTCATTAATACTTGAACATCCAAAGCATTAACTATTCATGGCAACTCAATTGACCTAGGGTTCCGTTTGACACCTTATAATCTAATTAGCGTTAACCCATAGAGAAGCTTTAGGATTAGACTCTCAAACCCCAAATTATAATACCTGGAGAAACTTTAAGGTTTTGTTCATACCTTGATTTAACGGTAGAAATCGAAGTTTCACGCCACGAAACTCTAATTCGTGATTTAGCACTTCACAACTAACTAAGGCCATTAAGAAATTGACAAGATTAAGCATCACATTGGGAAATGTAACTTAACTTGGTGAAAATTAGGGTTTACAACATTAAGTCAAATCGATTAATCAAAATGACGCTCTAACACCAAGAATTATGTTTTTGGTGTTAGATTAGACTTTGGAGATCTCAAATTATCAATACCCTAGAGTTTGAGTAAACCCTAAGAGAAATGGGAGAGCTTGGACGTGAGAGAGGAGAGAAATTGAGAGAATGTGCTAGGACATATTTAGTAGCTAAATGCTATAAACGAAGATAAATGATAGACTACTTTAACACGTATGCACTAGTTGCACCAATTTTTTGCTAAAAGCTATAAGCATTGATAAATGATAGACTACTTTAACATGTATGCACTAGTTGCATGGATATCCACCGTTAGAAGATTAATTTCTCTTGTTGCTCTTAAACAGCTAGTGGTTCACCAAATGGATGTGAAATTTGTTTTTATTTTTGTTTTGTTTTTTTGTTTTTTTTTTTGGAATAGTGACCTAGATGAAGAAATATATATATAGTGCCAAGCCCTGAAAGGAAAGTATGTAAATGATTAAATGTCTTTATGGCCTAAAGTAAGCTCCTAAGCAGTGTCATGAGAAATTTGATAAAATAGTATTATCCCATAGGTTTAGAGTAAACGATTTGATAAATGTGTATATTATAAATTTGATGATAATGTTGGTGTCATCATTTGCTTATACGTGGATGATATGTTGATATTTGGAAGTAATCTTCAATATATAGAAGCAACTAAAACGCTTATTTTCTCTAACTCTGACATGAAGGACATGAGAGAGGCTGATTTAATCCTTTGAATCAAGATTGTAAGAGCAATTAGTGGTTTATCCCAATTAACACAATTTCATTACATTGAGAAAGTGATCAAGAAGTATCCAAGTCATAAGGACCAAATGTTAGTTTCAACTCCATATGTTCATAGCCTAAAATTAAGATGGAACATAGGAAGTTGGTAATCACAACTAGAGTATGCTTGTGTGATGTCATGCATTGCACTAGACCTAATATAGAATATGTTATTAGTCTGCTAAGTAGATTTACTAGCAATCTAGGTAAAGAATATTGGGATGCTATCTTTAAAGTTTTAAGATACTTGAAGGGGACTATGAATTTTGGTGTATACTATCAAAGGGAACCGGCTATGTTAGAGGGATATATACAACAATGCTAGTTGAAATAGTTTAGAATCAAATTCAAAGTCCAGAAGTGAATGAATCTTTACATTGGGAGGAGTTGCAATCTCGTGGGGAAAAAAAAAAACAAATGTTTATAACTCACTATACAATGGAATTTGAGTTCATTACTTAATAGCCGCATGTAAAGAAGCAAAATGACTTAGAAATTTGTTGGTAGACATACTACTTTAGACAAAGTCATTTTCTACTGTAACAATTTATTGTGGAGAAAGAAATTGCTGCTTATTCAAGAGCCAAACACATAGAAACAACTTCAGTAAGATCCTATCTATGTAAGAGAGGTACTGAATATTTTATTTCACTGTGTATTATTTTTCTAACACCTTTGTCGCCAAATCCATGTAATGAAATTCAAATATGTATAGATTTAATTGGATTCAAGTAAAGAACTCCTATTCATCACTTCCTCATTATCTTCTCCATCTTATTCGTCTCCTGGCAATCATACTTCTCTTGGTTCAGCAAACTAACCGGTGGACGACAGCCTCCTCCAAAAGGTTATGATTCCGAGTGTGAAAATCTGCCCAAAGAAAAGGTTTTAAAAATTCATTCAGAATATTACTATTGTTTGTCAAAGAAAAAAATGAAAAAAAAAAAAGTTGAAAGAAAAAGAAATTACTGCAATTGACTATAGTTGTTCGTTTTCCAATTGTTCTTTATCCTGGACCACTTTCTTTTGGTAATATATATTTTCTAATTCAATTGGGATTTTGTTCAGAAAAGCAACAGAAGTTTGATTAGGCATGCCGTTTTCTGCGGTCAAGATATAATGTTAGGTTGATATTGATAGTCATCACAAAAAAAAAAAAAAGATATCGATAGACTCGTATAACTGTTGCAAAATTCAGTGTTAGATCTGTATTTGGACACGTGTCTTTATATATATATATAAAGCAAAACATTTTAAATCGAAAGTTGACTATTCAAACTTGACCCAAAAACCCACATGCAATAAACTCTGACCATCTGTTTTTTTAATAAAGAATAAATATATTTTATATATATAGTCATGAAAGAAATGTCATGATGTGATGAAATAATTAATTGGAAGCTAATGTCACTTTCCCAGTCAGAATAAAAAAGCATTTATAATGTCATTGTTAAGGAGAGAGATGGAGGGAGGTGGAAATCGGTGGGTGCTTGAATTTAATCATTTATTGGACCAGCAAAAGTATAAAACAAACTAGGGTTTCTGATTGAGATTGAATGTGAGAGGGAAGCTGCCCTTTTTCCGTTTTTCGGCCAATTTATTTATGAATTGTTGGATTTTTTCACATCTACTTGCCCAATATGACTTTTGGGCAGATGGGCCATTTTATTAACTCTATGGGCTGGGCCATTTAAGTAGCCCAACCCTTATTTTAGACATTTACTATTTAGTCATATGACATGATTTGCTCTCACTAGGAAGTAGGAGCCCAACCACCACATCTTTTTGAAATCCTCTTGCAATCTTTGCAATGCATGGTGACATGATCTATCGTAGTGGTACACCTTCATAACCCAAAAACAACAATAATATTAATAAAATAAAATTTTTTAAAAAAAAAAAGAAAAGAAAAGGCAGCACCTGATTTATAGGTGTTGTTTTATCGGTCCAAATTTAATTTTACTTTTCTAATTTCTTATTAAAAACTTAAAATTAAATTTGAATAGTTGAAAAAATTAGAAAATATATATATATAAGCCAAATTCAAGTTTTTTTTTGAGTTTGATAGCGGGTAGCACGAGCCTTGATGTACCTCATTTTCTTTTTATAGTATATAATATACTAACTTGCCCATAAAAGAAAAAGATCAAAAAAAGAAAAGAAAAGAAAATAAGTTGCTTATAGCAACACCTATGTTCAAAAAGTGTGGTCCCTTCTGTATAGATAGATAGGGGCGGATAGGGCGCTCGCACCTGCAATACGTTTTTTTTATTAAAATACTTAAGTTTTTTTAAGTTTAAAATTTTTCTTATGAAGACTCTTACTCTTATAAAATTAAATCCATTTAGTCTAATTCCTCTAAAAATTGTAGGAGCTCCTAAGTAACTAAGTTTAGTCAACTTAATTCCTTAAAAAATTGAGATGTCTTTAAATTTGGGTTATTCTCTAACTACATTAACATAGCCCGAAAACTTATATTCAACTTAAGAATGACATGTTTCAAAACATTTTTACTTACCACTTTTCAAATTTTTGTCTTCTTCCTCATTGCCGCTACACTAAAGCGGTGAAACTTGAAAGTGAAAGCCTTCTTAGACTTGAAGTCTCGAACCGCCATGCAGTTGCTCTTTGTCTTTGTCTTCCTCTTCATTGGTAAGTTTTATTTTTTTATTTTTTATTTTTATTATTATTATTTTCTACTTGTCTTTCTTTAGTATTTTTGAACAAGTTAATAATTATTTCATTACGTGGGGCCGTATAAGCTTTCATTGGAATGGAAATTTAATGCGTAGCTAGTGGTATGGCTGTGAGTGTGACTGTCTGTAGTGTAGATAGACTGGTCACAGTGTATCCTATACTGTGTAGGCTAGGCTTCTTAATCTTAGCTGCATTTGCAGCATTTCATTTAATGCTAAAAAACTAGTTGTAGTCATTAGTTAATAGTTTGCATTTGCAGCATTTCATTTAATGCTCAAAACATTGATATTTTATATGAGATTTTCTTTGTACTTTGGGATTTGCCAAGTGTTAACAAGTTTCAATAAATTTTTAATAATTTTAGGTAGGTTATTAAGACAATTTTTTTTTTTGGTACTAGTATCGATGTTAACTTACTGATATATTAATTATGATATATTTATGAAGTTTGATAGATATACTTTTTATGATACATATATTGTGTTATAATTTCTATTTTGAATTGTGTTTAATTTAATTTTATCTATTATAATAAAAATCTAGTAAAGAGAAAAAAAAAAATCTTACTATTACATTTGTTTTATTTTAATCCCGCTCCTATCAGGATAAATTTCTAGCTCCACCACTGTGATTGTATACCCTCAATATATATATATATATATTGGCTTCCTTCTTCCTCGGAGATTGGTAAGAATATTAGAGAGACGAGCATTTGACTCGTTTCGAGACAAAAAAAAAAAAAAAAAAAAAAAATTTGAAGAACAAGAAAAAGGGCAACTAGGGTTATGAAAATAGAGGCAAATAACTCTTAGGAATTTATAAATATCTTATAGGGTACTTAAAAAAAAAAAAATCTATTATAGGGAGGGACCACATTCTAGATAGGGTTTGTTTAATCAATTAGATAATAACCCTTTTTGCATCTCGTAAATTTGATGGTCAAACAAAACTTCTCTTTGTTTTTCGTGAGATTGTTGGTACCATTTCACGATAAAAATTAATGATAAGATATGATAAATTAGTTGTCATGACTCATTAATATTATATCTTGTAGACCACATTATGATGATGGTGTCATTACACTATGCTTCACTAACTCTCCTTACTAAAATAATTTTAATGATAAATGTATTTGTTATGACATTCTTAACAAGAATCTCATGTAAAGAAACTTCATTTAAGATGTCCTCATTTTTAAATCTCACATGAACCAAAACTTGGATCTTCTCTTTATTGATTTTTGTTTCCATACTTTTGTTAATATTGATTTTATGAGTCGCTATTAAATGCAAAAAAGATGCTGATCAAGCATATTGTGACAAAAAATTTTCAGGATTATGACTCATAAGGCACGTCAAACGAGGCAGACGAAGTTGTAAGACAAACTCACTTAACGAAGTAAAATACACCCATTGCACACAGTCGATTACTCTTGCCGCTATAGAAGCAACTGTAGAAATGTTAGTTTTTGTTTAAATTCGGCATGTTTATGTGTTATTTTATTATTATTTTTTTTTTCTAATACAAGTGGGAAAAGGGCATGTTTATGTGTTAGAACAATAATAAACATGCTAGAAAATTAGAATACAACCAAACAATAGTTTCAGAGATTAGGAATACCGTATAGGCAATTCCTTGATATATATATATATATTTTTTTTGAAACCATTCACGCATTCATGTCATTGATAAGAAGAAAAAAAATTGAATAATATATTCAGCTATTATAATTGTTGGGAAATATTTCAACTCCAACCGGCCAATCCCATTACGTGTACAGGCAGGCCTGGCTTGTTTAGGTCTATGAAGATACGTTTGTAAGCTAAAGCCCACAAAGATGACATATTGGAATTGATGTACCTCGGGAGCGCCATGAGGGACCTGCCATGTTATCAAATAGGTAGATAAGGTTTGGTCCCAGGAATGCATGACCTTATCCTGATATGATAAGAAGGATAAGAAGAGGAAAAGCCTATTTCAGAAATGAATACTATTGCGATTAGCTTTAGTCTCGGACAATCATGGATAAACTCCTATCCCATCTGATTGGGAATAAGAGTCCCTTTCAGATTCCTACTGACAGTTCTATTTAGATTAATATAAGAGAATTCTATTAAAACTTAAATAAGAAGATGTCTAAGCTGAACAAACTCTTAGCCTATAAATAGGCATGTACCATCAGGTATCAACAAATTTGAATCTCTATGCTTTTACTCTCTAAAAAATTATTCTCAGATATTGACTTAGGCATCGGAATGGGATCCAGGTGGCATTCTCAGCAAGCTCCTTTGTTTACATTTATTGTTTTGCAGCGATCGAAGAAAGCACCAATGAACGTTACGTTTATTGTTTTGTAGCGATTGAAGAAAGCACCAATGAAGGCACATATCATTGTACTGGAAACTGTACCAACAATAATGTTATTGATATACTGAAGGGCTTCCTCCATATGAACCACTTCATCCATGAGTGAAAGCGCATCATTTGCTAGCCTATGAGCTGCACCACTCACTTCTCTTCTAACATGAGATACCCCCCACTGTTGTACAGAATTCAACACTATTTTGACATAATCAATTAATTGGCCATAACAACACCAGTTCTTGTCGTCCTTTGGTATTGTATGCACTACCTGTAAAACATCTCCTTCTAGATCCAAATTTTGCAACCCTAGCTCTCTAGCGAAAACTACAGCCCTTAAAGCTGCAATGAATTTTGCAACAGCCGAATCAGTAATATTATCTTTTAGGGCTTGAAATGTTGCCAACACCTCTACCATAAACAGGGACGGAACTAGACATTTTGATGGAAATGGGCCAAATAAAAAATATATTAAAAAGTATAAATTAAAAATATATTATGTTTGATGTCTTCCAACTCTTTGTATATGAATATCAACCTGGTTAGAAACCTTTTATCAACTTTTGTATGTCTGTCTTAGTGCAAGTTTTTTTTTCTTTCTTTTTTTTTTTTTCTAAGCCGTCTAGGTACAAGTTGGATGCCTAATATTATATTAGAAATCAATTCTAAATTGATTCAAGCTTGCATCATTCATATCTTCTGACCAAATTTTCCTTCCCAATGCATAAGTTAACTATCTAAGAATCCTATTAGTGGTGTAGATTGGGCCATTGAATCCAAGAGCTAGTGCACGAGTACATCACTACCATACACATGGATGGCCCAAAGCTTCTGGATCGATAAGGTTGTATCTTTAATGTCTTCATCTCTTCATCTTCATGTTTTCAATGCCTCTTCTGAGTCTCTTCTGTGCTTACAAAAAAAAAAAGGCCTATTTCCTACAACACCTTTTTTCTTTCTTCTCAACTCTACTTTAAGATTTCAGCTCCTGAAAAGATCCAAATTCTCAAGAATTTTTTTTTAGATCTTCCTCTTCCCAGCACTTGAGAACAAATCTCCCAAAACATAGGTTGAGAAATTTGCTCATCTGTTTTCAATTTGCTCCCATACTTCAATTCATTTCTATTTCTCCACAAATTATAGATCGTTTCACAAAGAACCAATGGATATAGATAAGCTCTAAAAGATTTCTTCCTCCACTCTTTAACAGCCAAAAGATGCCAAGATTTGTAATGGATAGAGCCAAAATCTTTAATGGGTAAGGGCCAAATAAGCTGAAAATCAAATTATACTTACTAATTTTTTTTTGCCCAAATGAATTGGGGGGGGGGGTAGGGCCTTAGCTTGGCTTATACCAACCACCCCCAGCTCTGTCTCTGACCATAAGGATCCCTCACAATCACACCCATGCCCATTGTTATATTTTTCTTATCTACCACCGCATCCTAATTTACCTTTACAAACCCCCCACGAGGAAGCTTTCCAACTAAGGTTCACCACTATACCTTCTTCACGCTTCCCATGCGATCTTACCTAAGCATCGTTGTAATCATTAAGGGATTCCATTACTTTCCGTACACGTTGGCTCTGATGGCAAAAATCCACCCCATGGACCAGGGAATTTCTCCTAAACTACAGGTTTCTTGCTACCACGGCCATAGCTTCGAAGTCATCCTTATCCAAGCCACTCAAAATAGTATCCATGATATGGATAAACTCGGCATTCCCCACGCGATTCTTTTGAAGCTTCCGACCACACATACTCTACGCATCTCTTGTTGCTGTGCAATTCAATGGTACATGCTCTGTTGTTTCCTCCTCCAATCCACATATTGGGCATAATGGACATGCCACAATTTTCCCTTTGAACAAATTAGCTTTTGTAGGCAATATATTATTAAAGGCCCTCTACATGAAAACTTTAACAACATTGGGAGCCTCCATCTTTCATATTCTTTTCAAAGTATCTATGTATCTCCTCACATAAGCGCACTCTCCTCTATCATATGTTGCAAATGTATTTGCTAGGTGATATACACTTTTTACCGTAAACTCCCCACTTGTTATGTACCTCCAAATATGCTAATCTCTTCCTGTAAATGACCTAATGGAGATCTGACCAATTAATACTGTCATTTCCTCCACAAACACATTTTTAATCAAAGAGATTTCCAACAATTAGTTTCCTTATCAATGATATCGGCCACCATTACATCTTCATTAAGCCCCCTTCTAGGTGTTTGAGCAATGAATGCTATTTCATTTAGGATCAATCTATTCCTAAAAAATTTATTTTTATCCAGTCCCAACTCTCCAATTAAGCCCTTTCTTCAATAAATCCCTAGCTGACCAAATACTTATCCACACATAAGAGGGTATATTTCCCTGCTTTGCTTCAAGTATATCAACATGAGGAAAATATTTTACCTTTAAAATTTTTGCTGCCAATGACTCAAGATTTTGTAGGACTTTTTATCACTGCTTTGCCAACAACGCCTTGTTAAAATTTTCCAAATCACAAAATCTCAGTCCCCTTTCCATTTTGATGACCCCATTTTCGCCCAATTCACCCAATAGATCTTTGCATCATTGTCCATATGTCCCCACCAAAACTTCTGCATCGTGGAATTAATTTATCTGTGTAATGCTTTTGGCAGCTTAAACAAACTCATTGTGTAAATAGGGATGTCATGAACTACCACTTTCAGCAATATTTCCTTCCATTCTTGACACAAGAATTTTACCTTCCAATTGCTCATTCGACTCCAAATTTTGTCTTTAACATTCTTCAATGTGTGCATCCGTGATTTTGCAACCATTGTTGGCAGTCCCAAATATTTGTCAAAACATTGGTTTGGTTGAACTCCTAAAATTTCAGTTATCCTTCACCGCAAAATAGGTACCTTTGTGAGCTCCCCATCTCTTTTCGCCTTCTGCAGCATCACACTTAGCGCCTCAGCACATATAATAAATAAAAAAGGTGAAATCAGGTAATTTTTTCATGTAGTTCTCCATTTATCAAGATAAAGTAGGATACAAAATTTATACACTTCATCATTAGATTTATCCACCTCCTATCAAAACCCAGCTTTCTCATCACATCCTTCAAAAAACTCCATTCAACCCGATCATAAACCTTACTCATGTCCAGTTTCAAGGCCATGAAACTTGTTTTTCCTTTTGAATCATTACATTTATCGTGTGGAGAGTCTCATATGCCACTATAATATTGTCTGTAATGAGCCTCCTTGAGATAAATGCACTTTGATTAGGAGAAATAATATTCGGGAGAATTTTTTTGAGCTGATTCAATAGGATCTTTGACAATAATTTATAAACCATGTTGCACAAACTGATAGGTCTAAAATTCGTAAGTCAAGAAGGGTATTTGACTTTTAGAATAAGGAATCAATTGTATTATAAAATAATAATAACAGTTCGGTCTTCCCCTCATTGCTCCTCTCTAAAGGTGGATGTTAATTTGGCAAGTCAAATTTTGAGAATTTAGATTTATTGTATATGGAGAGGAAGGCGAACCTAGCCTATATATAGAAAACCATATAGCGTCCACCCATGACAGATGCCCAAACCAAGTAGTGTTATAGGCCTACATATTGTCTACCACATCCAGTAGGAATCCAATTCCTACTCAACTAAACTGTATAAACCCAATAACTTAGTGATCACTCAATAACATTTTGGGTTTGTCATTCTAGGCTGTATTTCCAACCCGTTTTTGGCTTAGCAAACCAACACCCAAAATCAATGGAAGCCCAATAAAGAAAATATTCTAACATTCTCCCACTTGGGTGACATTGATTGATAGCATAATTTTAAAAATGATATATATATATACTATATATATATATATATATATATATACATATATATATATTTTTGAAAACGACTCTCGAGTTTAATTACTTTAATGACCACATATACATACAGCTCAAATACCTTAGTCAATCCAGCCTAACAAGAACATTAACATTGAACCTGAGAGTCGTTACGCCATTTATCTGAAGAGTAATGATATAGATAAGCCCAATGTGTTATATAATGATCTCACCACTGATGTGGCATGGCCACCTGACATTTTGAAAACATCTCATCTTCATCAAAACACATCCCCTCCCCCCAAAATTTCATTATGAGAAAGACAAGCCACCCTCCCCCCACCCCTTCCAAATTTCCCCCCTCAAAATTCCCCCCTCCCACCGTGTGACAAGAGGCTCCACCACTGTTAGAAAGGCTTATGCGACTTGGTGCCGTTCGTTTCGCAAGCTCTCTCCCTCTCTTTATGCCCCTATCTCTCTCTCTCTCTCTCTACAAAGCGAAAGAGAACCCAAGATTTATGGGGTTCCAAATTGGGCATCGCCGCCCACAAGCTGCTGAGCCATGCTGCCGATGAACACCAACATCCACAACCACTGCACGTCACCTTCTGTAAGTTTGATTTTTCAAATTTCTCCTAACCTCCCTTTTTTGTCCTTTCTTCATTTGACCTTCTTTTGATTTTTCTTCCATATGTTTAAGATCTCTATGTTTACTATAGGTGCAACTAGGCAGGAATTTTTTTTCCTTTAAAAGCTGAACTGGTTGACTATGCTAAGCATTACTCAAATTAAAATACCCTAAATTATTTCAGCTTCTAATATGTTCCCCCCCAAAATTCCCCCCTTCCCCATTCCACCCGGTGTTTCGTCCATAGCCTAAATATTGGATCTTTCTCTAAAACTTCCTACCACTTCTTCAGGCAAGTCTTCTCTGCATTTTGATCTTGATCTTGTTCTTGTTCTTGTTCTTTTACATTTTGGGGTTTTGTTTTTTAACCTGCTACCCTACCATTGTTACTTTTTTTTGTAAATGGGTTAGATATATAAATGAGTATCTTAAGATTGAAGCAAGAGTTTTATAAGAAAGAGAGCTTGGCTGATGGAGATTGTCGTCCTGTTAACGGCTCTGGCACAGATGTTATCATCGGTTTTTTCCTTGCTTATACCCTCGGCAAGGTGAAGTTTTCTTTTCCAAGAAAAAAAAAATCTTACATTTGATCATTTTTATTCGAATTCTTTTGTAATGTATACAAAAATTAGTGGGTCTTTTGTGATTATGGTAACTTTGATGTTGATTTTCTAGCTTTGACTTCTAAGAATTAGAAAATTCTGGTAAGTATATGTTTGTCTTGGTTGTTATATAAACTTTTTCCAATGAATTTTGTTAACGTGGTTTTATTGGTACCACTTAAGATTCTGTTATGTATTGTCACACTTGATCCAATGGAGGCCTTAGTATGAACCTCTTGTCATCCAATGCATGTTAAAAAGAAAATTTCTTCTTATACTAGACTATTTGTTGTCCTATAGCTTAACAATAGAGAAATTTCATGTGTATTGGTCTTATTGCAAAATGTCTGTTTCATGTGTGTATTGGTTTAAGAAATCAAAAGCTCATTGGATTTTGTTGTTTATATCAATTTTCAAATAAATGTTTGGAGCATCTTTGCTCTCATGTGGTTGAATTTCTAAATTTCAATCATGAATCTTAATGCTTATGTTTATATGGGGTATATTCACCAACATGACTTTGGTTATCTACATATAGCCATTTTGTATTTTGTAACTTGTTGTTTTCTTTTATCAATATTTTGGTGAACCAAATGTTCAAGACTCTTTAATTATCTTCAGTTCTTCTCACACATACTTGACAAGTATTGGGATTTTTTTTTTTTATGTTTTTTTTTTGGCATCAAAGTCTTCAAAAGTCATTAAATATCTAACTACTGTTTATGTATGTACAACTCCCTCCATCTCATATTTATTAGACAATTATTAAGATAAATGGTTATAGCTAACCGCTTCTTTGATTTACTTATTAATTAGGAAGGAAAATATTGTCTTATGTGCATTTGTGTTGCTCTGTTTTTGTACATACTGAAAATTGACAATTTGAACATTGTGATACTTTTGGGTATTTATAAATGTATGCACTCAAAGTGTTTGCAAAATGTCTCTTCACACTATTCTACAAGACCAGTGTGCTTCGTATATATATTTGCTGAAGTTACAACTAGATAATGATTTACAGCTAACAGGGATTACAAATGCAAAAAATCAAACTTTGTTATTTATCTTTATCTTGATGTTTAAATTTTGTGTGCTTTATTTTATATTGATGTTTGAATTAGTTGAAGTTTTATAAAGCAAACTAGGTATGAAGGCCTCGGAGGGAGGTTATAATGCATATTGTCTTGGTCAAGCCAATGGAGGATGAAATTTACTCTAATATGGGAAGAATGTCATGACAATTTATACGTGGTCTGATCGGCTCTAGAGCAGGTGGCATGAAAAGAGCTAACCAGCTCTACTGAAGCCTAGAGACGAGATGAACTCACTAAAATAATGTTCTTGCATATGTATTTGTTCTCATTCTTGATGCTTCTACTTTGAAAATCAACCGTTTTCTATAATATAGTTCTTTCTTGTTTTTTAAATTTTCCTTGTAAGATACAACTTGTTACTTGCCATTACCAAGTACCAAGCATAGAGAATTTCATTTTGACTTTCCTTGGGACTTAATAACTTTTGTCACATATCTTGAGGCCGGGAATGGAAAGAAGTCTGAATTGATGAGAACAAAGCCCAGAAAAGAAGAATCATAGTCTTTCATAGTGGGGCGTTTGGTTCTTCTCCTAGTACTCCTTTTACTGTTTGGTTGACCTAAATTAGTGTATCTTGGCTGTGTATGTTCAGCTGGACTTTTGTTTATTGACCATATTTTTTGCTTGTATGTAATGTTGTTTAGGCATAGTCGACTTACTTATATGTTTGGTAAGTTGTAATTTGTCTTTGACAATGGCTGCAAAGTCCAATTTATTTTATAATGTTGCCAAATGGTTGTAAATTGCATCAATCTGCCTAAGCTGTAATTTTTCTGAAGTTGTATTTGTATAATTGTTATATTGACTGAGGTATTTTTAGATAGTTTTGGCTTTAGTGTACAAACCCCCTCCCCCACCCCCCTTTTCTTTTTCTTTTTTTTTTTTTTTTTTTTGGGAGTGTCAAATATGTGTTGGAATAAACCTTACATTTTCTTCACTCTTTTCAAGTTGTCAGTTATCATTCTTCATTTTCATTGTGTAGACGTAAGTCAATCTAGCCTTGGCTGCAATAAAAGTAGAAAAATTTCATATTGCAAATGCACATGGTATGGGTTGACGTCTAACTAGAATGAGCCAATTTGTCAATTTTATTTGTGAATTTGGAAAAAAAAAAAAAGTGGTCCATGTTATGGGATTTGCCTGTGCTAAATTGCTAATTATACTCAATCATGTTGCTTGAACTTCGGCAAAATTTGGTTAACGATTTTGAGGTCATTGAACAGATTGTGAAAGTCAAACTTAAGTCACATTCCAAAGAGAATGTGACAGAACTTAATGTGTTTAACAATTTGGTATACTAACCATTGTAGTAGCTTCAGCCAAAAAAGAAAGAAGCATTACACTTCCAACAAGCCATATGTAATATACTATACTACAAATGAAACAACAACATTTGACAGAAAAAATTAACACAACTATTAGAAACAAACTCTCATTACACAACAAATCAATTTCATTACTTGAGTATCAACTTTCAAGTATTACATAACTTCCAATACACAATACATTAACACAAAAAAGATTAAAACAGAAAATCAACTTCACAAAAGGTATATAATTTGTTCTTTTGTCATCATCGTCAAAGGTACAAACAACCAAAAATGTTACCATCCAAGAGAACATAACAACAAACTTCAAACATTTCTCATTTACTTTATTTTATGTAATTTTTGTTCTCCAACTTCATTCTTCTCATAATCACTGGTTTCTACAACTCTAATCCATGAGAAGAAATAGTACAAACCATGTTTTTGCAACAAACCATATACATATAGATTAGAATTAAAGGATCCAAAATAGTTACAATAAGCAAAAAACTAAGAACTATGACATTCCAAAATGTCAAAATCTGCCTGCAAGAATACTAAAACTATGACCTTCCAAACCTTACATAGTATCTTGATCCACATTAACAACAAACCTTACATAATGGACATCAATTCAGCAACTAAGAAACAGGCCACAAAGTCCTAAACCATTTAAGCAATTCAGCAACCAAGAAACAGTCCATAATTAGAAATTCTCTCTCTCTCAGCATGAAATTGAATGAAGTATAAGCTTGCACTTTTGAAATACTTTCATATATTTTTGGACAACTCAAAAACAAACGTACGTTGTCCATTATGAGATTGACCATTTTTCCATGAAGAAAAATATAAATGACAATGCAGTTATCCGTTGAGTTGCATAATGGTTTTCTACTTCTAATCAACCATCAAGCATAAAGAAGTGTTGCACTCCCTTGTTTCTCAAACAAAAGAATACTTCAAATTATTGGGCCTCTAATCCTGTTAAATTATTAAGCATTCATTAGCAACTTGGTTGAGGCAATAACTGTGTTATTATGTGTCGTTAAACCTACATGTTTTAGAACATTTCTTTACTTCCAAAAAGAGATCCTTTTAAGGAATTTTATAAAAACAAAAAAAAAAATCAGTATTCGTTTGTTGTTTGGTACCAATAGTGCAGTCTACCTATTCCTATGTTATTTAATTTCTATATCTGATAAATATATTACAACAAAAATCATCATTATTGCTAGTATCACAGTATGTTTTGATCGTAAGATCCATTAGCTGCTTTGCTCCATGCCTTTACTCTAATTTTTCCACTAAAAAAGATAAGATCTCCTTTGATGATGCACATTAAACCATGGACTGCATCATACTTGCTTAATGATTTCAAATTACATGATCTAAATTCCAATCAAGTGCATAAGGAAGAATTAACATTCACTGGAACAAAATTGCATTTCTAATTTTAGATAAACCAAAGGCAGTTTATGTTTGGCTTTTGCACAAAAAGTATGATAGATACTAATGTGAGCCTAGATGTTTTTATTAAAAGTAGGCACAAGCTCTAGTTTCTCAAAGAATGGAAGTAGTATTAGAAACCCAATTATACTAGTATATAAGCAAGCTAGGAATCAGATATTCTTGGGTCAAACATCTTTTTTGAGTTGTTTCAAAAGGGTTGGACCAAGCATAGATCTAACTCATCCCTTTTTCAAATTTTTCCATGCCATAAGATGTTCTAAAATGTCTTATGTTGTAATCTTCTAACAATTTTCCTTGTGGATATCATGATAAAAAAAATTATAGTCTTACATGATGGAACTCCCCTGCTTAATTTTGTACTCTATTTTGGGAAGCAGAGAAACAAAGAAAGGAAAAAAGAAATGAAATTCTTCGACTTCCGAGTTTCATTTTGTTATGAATCTTAGAACATGAGAACTCAACTAATCAACTTGATCTAGTTATGAACCTATAATCAATTGAGTGGAACTTATAGTATAATACATCCAAGTTTCATAACAATAACCTCAGACTTTCCTTTTCCTACATTTCTCATAAAGCACACAGCAATTACGCTTATAAGAAATCAATTGCACTTCAAACTACCAACAACACAATAATAAGTACTTCAAAATTCAAGGACTTTGTGTAGTCAATGGGTAAACAACCAACACACTTCAACAAAACTCACCCAAAAGATAATTGAAATAAAAGAAAGCACTACAAGCAACAATTTTGATTCAACCCATGGAATCGGCCAATGAAGTAATAAAAAAAAAAGAAACTTCAAGTTTAGCTAAGAAGTGGGTAATCCACAAATGAAATTACAACCAAATGTATAGGGTGGAGGGTGAAATGGTGGGTTCAAGAACCATTGGGTGTGTGTAACTTATCAAGTGAAGCAAAAAAAAAAAAAAAAAGAGCAAAAACATCATATAAGTATAGTAATGTAGATAATATAGGAAAACCAAAAGCCTATTGATCATGAAAACTTTGGCCGGAGTCAATGAAACTCAAATCCACCACACCTGACAATCTCTTTTGTCTCACTTATTTGTCTTATCAACATAGATGACCAAAAACATCATATAAGTTACAAAATACAAAACGGCTGTATGTAAATGACCAAAGTCATGTTGGTGAATATACCCCATATAAACATAAGCATCAAGATTCATGACTGAAATTCAGAAATTCAACCACAGGAGAGCAAAGATGCTCCAAACATTTATTTGAAAATTGATGTAAACAACAAAATCCAGTGAGCTTTTGATTTCTTAAACCAATACACACGTAAAACAGTCATTTTGCAATAAGACCAATACGCATGAAATCTCTCTATTGTTAAGCTATAAGACAACAAGTGATCTAGTATAAGAAGAAATTTCCTTTTTAACCTACATTGGGCGACAAGAGGTTCATACTGAGGCCTCCATTGGATCATGTACGACAATACATAACAGAATCTTAAGTGGTACCAATAAAACCATAAATTTTAACGTTGACAAAATTCATTGGAAAAAGTTTCTATAACAACCAAGACAAACATATACTTATCAGAATTTTCTAATTCCTATAAGTCCAAGCTGGAAAACCAACATCAAAGTTACTATAATCACAAAAGACCCACTAATTTTTGTAAACATTACAAAAGAACTCGAATAAAAATGATCAAATGTAAGATTTTTATTTTTATTTTTTGGTAAACAAAACTTCACCTTGCCGAGGGTATAAGCAAGGGCAGAATTGGCGACACCGGCGGTGACGATGATAACGTCTGTGCCAAAGCCGTTAACAGGATGACATTCTCCGTCGGCCGAGCTCTCTTTCTTATAAAACTCTTGCTTCAATCTTAAGATACTCATTTATATATCTAACCCAGTTACAAAAAATAGTAACAATGGTAGGGTAGCATGTTAAAAAACAAAACCTCAAAATGAAAAAAAGAATAGGAACAAGATCAAAATGCAGAGAAGATTTGCCTGAGGAAGTCGTAGGAGGTTTTAGAGAAAGATCCAATATTTGGGTTGTGGATGAAAAACCGAGCGGAACGGGGAAGGAAGAAATTTTGGGGGGAAAATATTAGAAGTTGAAATGATTTGGGGTATTTTAATCTAAGTATTGTTGAGCATAGTCAACTAGTTCAGCTTTTAAAGGAAAAAAATTTCTACCCAGTTCCACCTATAGCAAACATAGAAATCTTAAACATATGGAAGAAAAATCAAAAGAGGGTCAAATGAAAAAATGGCAGAAAAAGGGGGGTTAGGAGAAATCTGAGAAATCAAACTTACAGAAGGTGACGTGCGGTGGTTGTGGATGTTGGTGTTCATCGACAACGTGGCTCAGCGGCTTGTGGGCGACAACACCCGATTTGGAATCCCATAAATCTTGGGTTCTCTTTCGCTTCGCAGAGAGAGAGAGAGAAGGAAAGAAGATAAGAGAGAGAGAAGAGCTTGTAAAACGAAGACGCGGCCACCAAGTCGCATCAGCTTTTCGGCGGTGGTGGGAGCCTCTTGTCGCACGGTGGGGAGGGGGATTTTTTTTTTTTTTTTGGGGGGGGGGGGGGGCTTGTCTTTCTCATAATGAAATTTTGGGGGGAGGGGATGTGTGTTTTGATGAAAACAAGATGTTTTCAAAATGGCCAGGTGGCCATGCCACGTCAGCAATGTGATCACTATATAAACACACTGGGCTTACCTATATCATTACTCTTATCTGAAATAAGACCACTCCATAATCATATATGCAAACTTCTTATAGATATGGATCGTTTTAAAATGTGATAGTATGTAGTATGAAACTAGCACACAAATGAGTGATTAATAATTGTGTTAATTCGTATCAATCTTCTTTATGTTTTCCAACGAAAACGGTGCTTCAAAATTAAAGCCCCAAAGTCTCAAAATAGACCAATCTTATGTGTTTGTCCTTCATATCTTGATATATTTATTGATATCATATCGAATGACATAAGCCATAATGCTTATCCAATATGCTGGAAGGACACAAGCTAAAATGCATATCCAATATGCTCAAAAGACATAAGTGAGAATGCATATTCAATATGCTAACATATAATGTGTCACTCTATCACTCATTGGAAGCTAAATTTTTATGCCTCCTGGTAAGAAACAAAACAAACGTATGCCATTGCGGTGATAAGTAACACTCGTTTACCTAAAAACATTATGGATCGCCCAATTATCCTAAAATGGATCAAATTAGAATGTGGTTCTTCACAGTTGAATCTTCCACTTATAGAAAATATCAAATATTTTCACAATTACATGCTCGTATTATTATTATTATTATTATTATTATTATTATTATTATTATTATTATTATTATTATTATTATTATTATTATTATGTGTCTTTCAAACCTTATACATAAATTGTCTGTAAACACCCATTGTCTACCCTTTTACTTGGCTTTATCTCTGACTTTCAAAACTCAATATCCATATATTTGGAAAACACTTATCCTCTTATTATTTTTCAAAAGAATATTTTCACAATTTTCCAATATAATTTGATCTATGTAAAAAATTGAATCAACAACCCGTAATCTAGAGATGAAGTTTCTCATCCAAACAACTTGAAGTATAGTTCCATAACATGCCACAAAATTATCTTGCATAGTAGAGGAAACCACAAGACTTTGCTTCGTACTTTTCCTAAAAATGACACCCTCAACCATCAAAAATGCGTATTCTTAAATAGGCTTTAACTCATCTCGAAAACATCAAAATAAGGATTTGAATAGCCTACCATATTAAGTCAATCACAACGCTTAAAGTAATCATGTATCTCTGGTTTTCTTCAAGTATCTTATCATTCTACCTGTTAAGAATGCTGACAGCATAGGCTATGTCTTGTCATATGCAAACTTGTGCATACATCAAGCTCCCAATGGGTCTCACATATAGTATATTTTCATGGATTTCATTTCAATATCAATTTCCAGACTTTAATTCTTGTTAAACTTGCCCCCTTTTATAATAGGCATATCTCCCGATGTACAACATTTCATACCAAAGTTTTCAAGAACACATCGAATATATGCTCTTTGAGGGAGGAATAGTAGACCATGTTCCCTATCATAATGTATCTCAATACGAAGTACAGAAGATGCTTCCCAAGATCTTTTGACTCAAAATTTGCAAATGGGTGTTAGGTTTCATGAAGTAATACCAAGTCACTACTAACAAGTAGAATATCATACAAAATAAATTTTCTAGCATGTATCTCGAGATGTAAGCATTGTTCCACTTTTATTTCAACAAAACAAAAAAAAAAAAATGTCACAATATCGTCAAGTTTTAAATACCATTACCAGAATGTTTGTTTAAGCCCATATATATCTTTCTTCAATTTGCACACCTTATCTTCCTTCTTTTTTCTACAAAACCTTCATGATGTCGCATGTAAACCTTTTCATAGAAGTATTCATCCACGAATGTTGTCTTAACATCTATCTAATGAAGTTCTAAATAAAAATAACAAACGTCTTAATTCTAAGTGAATCATTTTTTACCAGCCTATCTTTATACCGTTCATCTTTTCCCTTTTGAATCCATTTTAGTTTTAAACACCCATTTACAATCAATCGGTTTTGTATGTCGAGAAATTTGAATAAGTTCCCAAACACAAAGTTGAAGACAAGGGGCCATTAATGTCGATATGAATAAAATTGAAAAATTTCAAACAACACGTGCATTCACAACAAATCTCTCCTCTCACATGTGAATCTCTTCCAAATTGACCTAACTCCTCTTCACTTGCGAATCCTTTACTTTTGTTTTGGTAAGCTTTCCCTTGACACAATCTACACACATATTAAAATCTATAAAATCAAGAGAAGTAAGAATCCTAGTTCTTATCAATGTCTCTATTCTTTCCCTTTAAATATGTCATATTATTGAAGAAGATTTATGCTTAAGGGTCTTTTCTCTCCCACTTTATCAAAGCATAAAGTTTCACCATGAGATTATGAATAAAGTTACGGTCTAGTAGGAAGGATTTTAAGATTAGATTTAAATAATTTAGAGATAATATGTTATCACATTAGAAGTGATTTATTTTAGTTAATCTTTTATTTCCATTAGAATTAGGATTTGCATAGAATGGAATGTGTGAAAGTTCTTAAAAAAATAATAATTAGGATTTAAATCTTATAGATAATAGGTTCTCATTAGAAGTAGTTCATTCCAATTAATCTTTTATTTTTACTATGCATTGTAATTGTCTATTTAAAGACACAATTAAGTTAATGAAGAATCAGAGAAGTTTATTGTCAAGCATATACGTTTGTTATTGAAATGTTTAGGGTTTCTCGAACTATCCTAAATTATGAAGATCTAGGATTCTTCGAATTATTTTACAAAAACTCAACATTCTTGTCACTGTTATCCCACGTTATGTAGGTACATAACAAATTATAACAGGATAACACATGAAAAAGGGTGGGCAACTCAAACAACAACCCCAACTCAACCAAAAAACAGTGCTAAAACAAAGTAACATGGTAACAAGTGAAAATTAGTCAAATAAATGACCCGGCCCATAAAAGGAACCAACAAGGCCATAAAGGGATGCAACCAAAGGCAAAGTAAAGGACTCCGGAAGGAGCAAACCTTCCAGAATCCTTGCAAGCACAACAGAATTAGCACCACAAAAGGCTAAATTGGAATCACCGACGAATGGCACACCACAGCAAACAAAATCGGCAAACAAGAGCCAAAAGGAAAAGTCTCCACCCAAAAAGGAAACAGGAACAGAGCAAGGAGACAAAATCCACAAAAGAAAACAACAAAAATACAAAAGAAACAACATAGAAATAGTAAAACATGTAGCAGAGAACCAAAACACAACTGTAATGGCGGTGGAGAACAGCAACATGGAGGTGAGTAAAGGCCACGCGCCGGCGCATGGTTGTCGGACTAAGGCATGAAGGAGGTCAGCAAGGAGCAGAGCAGTCGATGGAGACGTTGGTGAGGCGTGTTGGTGGACTGGAGGGGCGGAGAAAAATCCTATGCGTTTCACATGACTATATGTCTTAAATTTAAGAGAAAATTTTAACAGAATATTTAATTTGTCATAAGTGCAATGTTTAAGGACTAAATTGTTTAGATTAAATGGTAAATGTATGATAAACTCTGGGTAAGAACGTTATTTTTTTTACTCCCTCAGTTTTTTATTTTAGAAATAAGGTTCCTCAATATTCGTGCTTTTCAAATAATCCCTTCGTTAGTCTGCTGTCTCAAAAAATGGAGTTGTTAGTCACTTGGCCCAAAACGACACTGTTTTTGGTTAAAATGTTTTTCTAATAATAATAATTTTTTAGTCCTAATAATAATAATATTAAAAAAAAGAAAAAAAGAAAAAGAAAAAGGAAATGAAGGTGTGCTCAGCAACCACTCCTTTGGTGGGAGTGGCCTGCGAGCCACCCTAGAAGGTTTTCTAGGTGGCTTGCCTTCTAGGGTGGCTTGCAGGCCACTCCCAACCAAGAGGGGTTGTTGCCGAGCCACACCTTCATTTCCTTTTTCTTTTTTCTTTTTTTTTTTTCTTTAAATTATTATTATTATTATTATTAGGTAAAAAAATTATTATATTTATAAGAAAAACATTTTAAAATCGAAAATGACAACGTTTTGAGCCAAGTGACTAACGGCTCGATTTTTTTGACACGACAGATTGATGGAGAGATTAATTTGAAAAACGCGAATACTAAGGAACCTTATTTCTAAAATTAAAAAATGAATGAGTAAAAAAATATGGTGCTCTTACCTAGGAATTTATCATATATTTATCCTAGATTAAAAGTATAGTAACTCCTATATAGCATACTCACATCCCAATACCATCTTAATACGTGACGTGACATTTTTAATTCATCCTTACATCAATCTTAATTTTTTTTAAAAAAATTAATGGTGGATTGACAATGTCATGTCAACATAATAAGATGAGAGTATGCTATTTAGACTTTTTTCAAAGAGTAATGCTAAATATTAAATTTTTATCTTACAAATATCTCATAATGTTAATGTAGCAGTTTCAACTATTCATTGGATAATTTTTGTTTTCTTTTAAAAAATAATTAGTTGAAACTATCACGTCATAAAGTAATGCTATACCATCATTTGATATTCTTTTTATCCTCAAAGTTGATGTAATTTTTAAAGTTACAATTGAATTTGTGATGGATCATTATTAAATTTTGATCAAATGGTAATTTTAAAAGTTACATCAATTTTGTAAGATAAAATTAGAATAAAATAATGATATATAACATTACTCAATCAGCATTATGAAATAGTTGTTGAATAAACATATAGTATCCAGAGATTGAACTAATTCTTCCGGGTATGTTAAATGAGAAGTTGGAATGACCTTGCATGATGTGGCACTGTCCACAATGAAAAAAGATTAATATGAGACCTATAAATTTAATAGTAATTTTAAAATATATGAGATTAAGAGAAATACCAGGGAAATAAATGAATAATTTCCCAAAGATCGTAGGTTACCTCAAAAATTGCAGGTAACTTCCTTCATCCAAAAAAATCCACGGTGGAAGTCCACGTTTGAAAACGCAACTAAACTACCAGTCCACCAATAGCAAAACCTATTTGTTACCGAAAAACTACAAATCCGGTTCCTTTCTTCCTCTGTCCCTTCCATTGGCCAGAACAAAGAGAGGAAGAGGGATAAACCGTTGACCTTGAGATCTAGGGTTTCGCCGCGCCCTTTCCTTTCCTACAGAGTGAAAATCTCCATCTCCAAAGTCTGGTAAGTTTTCTCATCAATTTTCCTTTCTCAGATCTGCAATTTCATCTTCAGATTGCTCAATTTTTATTGCACGATTTCTATCAGATAGAAATGGATAGCACTTATTCCTCTATACCCAAAAACTCATATGTAGAATTAGAATCCAACAATAATTCCCAACACCGTAGATCTCCTCCCAAAACCCATGTCAAATTGCTACCTTTGGATGAAGAAGGAGGTTACCTACAATCTTCCAAGAATGTGGGTGATGGTGGTGATGATGGTTTTGATAATGATCTTGATTTTGATTTTGATAAGTATCCTCTTATTGATGGTGGGTCTAAAACTGGGTCTGGAATTTCTGGGGCTGTGTTTAATTTAACCACTTCGATTATTGGGGCTGGGATTATGGCCCTACCGGCTGTAATGAAGGTTCTTGGATTGGTTTTGGGGTTTGTTTTGATAATTTTGATGGGTATCTTGTCGGAAATTAGTGTCGAATTATTGGTGAGGTTTTCGGCGTTGTGTAAGGCCGCTACATACGGTGAGGTTGTGCAATACGCGATGGGGCGGCCGGCAAGGGTGTTATCAGAGATCTGTCTGATTGTTAACAATGCAGGCGTGTTGGTGGTGTATTTGATTATTATGGGGGATGTCATGTCGGGTTCGGTTCGTCATGTGGGGGTATTCGATCAGTGGTTGGGGAATGGGGTTTGGGATCAGAGGAAGCTGGTGATTTTGGTTGTGGTGGTGGTGTTTCTTGCGCCACTTTGTGTTTTGGAGAGGATTGATTCGTTGAGCTTGACTTCTGCTGCTTCAGTGGCTCTTGCAGTTGTGTTTGTTGTGGTTGCCTGTGTTATCACGTTTATTAAGCTTGTCGAAGGGCACATTGAGGCTCCAAGGATGGGTCCGGATTTTGGGTCAAAAAAGGCTATTCTGGACTTACTTGTGGTGATTCCCATCATGACAAATGCTTATGTTTGTCATTTCAATGTTCAGCCTATATATAATGAGCTTGAAGGGCGGTCTCCTCAGAAGATGAACCGGGTGGGGAGGATCACGACTTCTGTTTGCATTGTGGTCTATGCTCTTACAGCCATATCAGGGTATCTATTATTTGGGGAGGATACTGAATCTGATGTGCTTACCAATTTTGACAAGGACCTTGGGATTCGTTTTAGTTCGGCATTGAACTATATTGTCCGGGTTGGATACATTCTTCATTTGGTTCTTGTTTTCCCAGTTGTTCATTTTTCCCTACGACAAACAGTGGATTCCTTGGTGTTTGAGGGATCTGCTCCACTCTTAGAGAGTAGGAAGAGGTCTTTAGGCTTGACAGTGGTTTTGTTGGCCATTATTTATTTCGGGTCCACTATGATTCCTAACATTTGGACAGCTTTCAAGTTTACAGGGGCAACAACAGCAGTGTCATTGGGTTTTATATTCCCATCTCTTATAGCCTTAAGGTTAAATAAGCAAGGGGGTGGTTTGAGCTTTGGCGAAAAGTTCTTGTCCTGGCTGATGTTAGTATTAGCCATAGTAGTTGGCATTGTTGGAGTGATCGGCAATATCTATGGCATTGAAAGTCAATCAGAATGATCCTTTTCATAGTGATTTCAGGCTTGGTGTTGCTGGGTACTGATTTGGAAATTTTGTTTTTCAGTTTATTGGGCAAGGCTTTTCTGTTCAGTGTTGCTTTGTGTCCTACCTGATTTGAAAATTCAAATGAAATTGGGTGACGATGGGATTTTTGATAAGGGGGGTTTAATAAAATACAATTCTTCAATCTGTGATGATTGAAAGATCTGAGGGGCGCGCTAATGTTCCGGATACGATGTCTTTTTATGCATCAGAAGAACTGTGACAGGCTGAGCTGACATGCCAGGGATGTTTAGAGGAGAATATTCATTGATTTAGCCACCACATGTAAGTTCTGTTGTAAATATTGCAAATTGATTCATGCCATACTTTTCCATAGTACCATGTTTATTTCTTAACGGTAGGGGCTGTTGTAACTATATAATTTAGAAATAATGATGCTGTTTGAACGGATACTTTAGTTCACATTGGC
Organism: Betula pendula; assembly: GCA_900184695.1. Lineage (NCBI taxonomy): Eukaryota > Viridiplantae > Streptophyta > Magnoliopsida > Fagales > Betulaceae > Betula > Betula pendula. The sequence continues at coordinate 291,624 of FXXK01000333.1, forward strand.
ATGCATCACTTCCCATTTCTTGGACAAAGACTGTTCTTCTTCATTGTTGGTACGTTGTTGATCCCAAGCCATGCATGAAGGGAGCTACAAAACATTTCTCCCTGGTTTTAAACATACGGAGGTTTGTCTCCGAAGTTAAAAAATGACTTCAAGCCTTTTTCTATTTAAGAATACGCATAACGTTGTTGCTCTCTTTTCTTTTCCTTTTTTTTTTTTAAATAAAAAATAAATTATTTCTGATCTTCATTCTCACAATATAGTGAAACCCGCTTCACTATATTGTGATTATACCTATTTGAGATAATGCTTCTGAAATGTTGTTGAGATATGCATCGTTGTTGTTCAATCCTTTTGTGATTATACGTATTTGAGATAATGCTTCTGAAATGTTGGTGTGTCGTCAATTTGCATCTTCAAACAGCTTGGAGGAGTTAGTAAGCCGATTACCATAGAATGTATGAAGCACCACCTTCTGTTACAGATAAAAAAAATTACAGTTAAGGCAGCCACAATCCAGTTCCCATATTCGGCAAGTTAGTCCTACTAAAGAATTCAGAAAGGGGAGGGGGAATTAATAAATATATTGTACAACTTGAGCCCTGAGAATGCCTTTTTGGCAGGAAATTCATCATCTTCCTCCCTTATTTTGGCTAAAATGTATAAAATTAGGGCCATATTTGAATTTAGCTGAGCTGAGTTTGCATTTTCAGACTCGGCTTGGTTGCATCATATGTGTTCAAGCTTGGCTTGAACTTGAGCTGAGCTTTGAACCCCGTTCAATATCAGCTCAAAAATTCGCTTGTCAAGGTTGAGCTTGGCTTGAACTCGACAAGGATCCCGAGCCGAGTCCCTATCGAGTACTCGATCGGCTCAAGCTTGATAGTATTTTTTTTTTTTTTAAAAAAAATGATTTGAAAAGAAAACAATTATCTACTCTTTTTAAGTTGAAGGTAAAACTATAATTTTACCATAACAACAAACAAAGTGAGGAATCAACTATACTACATATTAATCGACGATTGGTTGTAACACGAATTCACATGTATTTAATGGTTTACGTCAAATTGATAGGCAATAGGAACCATTTTTGACAATTTTTGCAAGTGCACCAATGTCCCAGAGGAAGGAAGATATGAGTTAGGGCGGGGCATGACATACCTTCACGTAAGAGGAAGGTGCAAGTGTACAGGTCTAAGTCCTAGATGAGAAAGGCAATGTTCGATAACCACCTATGACCTAACCATTAGCAGATCTGCTTTACAGGGTAGGTGAGGCTATTATGATTGATCTTAATCATGCGAGGCCCACGAAGCTTAACTAAAGCATTTATGAAACCGTGCTTTCGATGGCAAGGCCAAAACAACTAAGATAGGATTGACTTTCCAAGTTAGGAACTTATCCCAAGGATCTTCAAGATATTTTGGTAACTTAGGGATCAGTTTGGTTCAGTTGTAAATCGAGGATTAGATTATTTTTCTTAAATTTTAGGATTAATAACTTTTTTAATACATGTGGTAATGCCCATTATCAAATGACTACTTCAATTTCAAAAAATATCACATGTAATACTTGTATACATTCAATAATGCAAATTGTACTTTTGTCAATGTTTCATCCATAAAATTAATGGTGATCCACGTAAACGGCTTTTAGAACGTGACACTTGTCCCATTAGGCTTATTAATATTATTATTTTTTTTTTTTTTAAAAAAAAAAAAAGCCTAGGGGTGAGCCACCCCCATGGCTAGAAAGGGGGTGGCCGAACCACCCCCCATTTGGCCAAACCCTCAAAAAAAAAAAAAAGTCTTTTGGGGGTGGCTGAAACCATCCTCTTGCTAAACAAGGATGGTCGAACCACTCCCAAAATTTTATTTTATTTTTTATTTTTTACATTTTTTTTAATTTTTAAATAATAAATAAGACATATGAGACACTTGTCAGTTATTGATTGGTTTGACGTGTCATGCCATTAAAATATTAGACGGAATATGAACGAAAGTATCATTAGTATTTATTGGATGTATACAAGTATCACCGGTAATACTTTTTAAAACCGTTGTAGCTATTTGATATTAGGCCTTATCACACGGAAGGCAAGAAAGTGGACAAGCATAACAAATGGACCTTATTGTAACGGGATGATGAAGAACAATGTATTGTGTAGGAAGAAATGAAATGTACTTAGATCCCTAACTGTCCCTGTAAGTCTATCATCCTCGATGCAGAAAATAATTTCCTGGTAAAATTATGAAGTATATGTTTCTTAATTTTTGAAGCTCTCGTGATCATGAATGCATGACCATCAACCTTTAATCCGAATAAAACCCAGCACATATTGTGGTATCTGCTCAGCAACTGAGCTTACCAATAATCCCCACAAGAACACAAGCCATCCCTAAAATGGTGGAATCTACTCCCATCTCGAATAACAATCTTACGCTGTGTAACAACGGAAACAAATTTTATAAATGAGTGACAGTCACCACAAGTTCGGAGATTCTTCATGATCTGAATCGGTGTTTCATTTGGAGTGCGCAAGATCCCATAGGCAACGGCGAGCTTCTCGCTATGGTAGAGAAGCTCATCCTGTTTTTGCTCCTCTTCCACATCATGAAGAACAAAATTTGTATCCGGCACATAACCAGTTTCTCTAAACCGTCTATACAAGTTATTTAATGTTGAGCGAATCTCTCCAATCTCATGATGTGTCTTGTCTCCAATAAGGAAGTAGTGAAACTTGTTCTTGATCTCAATCCGGCTGATTCCTGGTTCTTTGCTTACTCCCCTATCTTTCATTGATTGCCTTATTTCCAATACTTTGTCCCACATACCTTGATATGCATATATATTTGATAGTAAAACATAGGCTCCAGATCTCATTGTCCCCATCTGGAAAAGCCTTTCAGCAATTCTCTGGCCAAGTTCCATGTTTCGATGGATCCTACAAGCACCAAGAAGTGCTTCCCAAATCACAAGATCCGGTTTTGCAGGCATGTTTTGGATGAGAGCTTCAGCATCAGAAAGCCTTGCAGCCCTCCCAAGGAGATCAACCATACAAGTATAGTGATAAACCGACGGGGTAATCCCATAATCTCGGCTCATGGATGTAAAATATGCCCACCCTTTATCCACTAACCCTGCATGGCCACAAGCGCATAGAACCCCAAGAAAACTGATTTCATTGGGAATAACTCCTGAGGCTTCCATTTGTTCGAAAATCTCAACCGCTTTTGTACCTCGTCCATTCTGTGCACAGCCACCTAAAACTGCATTCCATGTGACTATGTCTCGGTCAGGCATCTCTTCAAAGACACAAAGGCCATCCAGACTGCCACACTTAAAGTACATTGTTATAAGAGCATTACAAACAGACAAACAAGAATTAATTCCAAGTTTGTTTGTTAAGGCATGGATCTGTTGCCCAAGCTTGGTTGTACCAAGGCTCGCACAAGCACTTAGGAGGCTTGTAACTGTTATTTGGTTCGGATTCATTCCTCTGGCTAACATGTCAAGGAACAAGTCGAAGGCAACATGTCCTTGCCCTGCTTGCTCGTAAGCTGAAATAATGGCAGTCCAAGATACCACATCCTGTTTTGGCATCTTTTCAAAAGTTTTTCGAGCATCATCCAACATGCAATTCTCTGAAAGCCTAGAAATGAGTGAGTTCCAAGATACAGTGTCTCTCACAAATATTGTGCTAAAAACCTGGGATACATCCTCGATGTTCTTACACTTTCCATACATGGAGATCAACCCATTTCCTACAAAAGAATTGAACTGACACCTTGTTTTAATGGTAAGCGAGTGTATCTGTCTACCCCTCTCAAAATCTGCACTGTTTGCACAAGCAAAAAGAGCACTAGTAAAACTTGAATGATTTGGAACATATCCTGACCTATGAAGCTCGGCAAACAACTCTAAAGCTTCTCTGCTTTGTCCATTCTGTACAAACCCAGAAATCATTGCAGCCCAAGAAGTCGCACTCCGCACAGGAATACGCAGAAAAATATCTTTTGCTTCTTCAAGCATTCCATTTTGAGCATACCCAGCAACCATAGCATTCCACATAACCACGTTGGGGTTACAAATCTCATCAAAAATACGTCTAGCTTCATACATCCTTCCCTTTTTAGCATATGCAGTCATAATTGTTGTCCGTGCAGCAACACTCTTTGCTGGATCCCTCTGATAAAAAGCAATTGCATTGTCCAATCTATCATACTGTGCAAATGCCGCAATCATTGTGGTCCATGAGTACTCATTCCTATTTGGCATTATCTCAAAGAACTTAATCGCATTATCCAAACTCCCATTCCTGGTATAGGCATCCAAAATCGCAGTCCCCACAACCACATCTCCCTCGTACCCCGTCTTGATTGCCACCGTCCTCAAATTCTCAAGCAACTCTAAATCACTCAACCCCTTTATGGCTGATAAAGCTACAACCAATATTGCCTGGTCTGGCCTCATCCCACTTCTCACCATCATCAAAAACAGACACCACGCTTCTCCATACTCATTTGTCTCAAAAAACCCAGATATCATAACCATCCAGGACACCAAATTTCTCTCCCCCATTTTCTCAAATAACTCATACGCCTCCCTTATCATACCGCAATTGCAATACCCTGTAATCATCGAATTCCACGACACGACGTTTCTCTCGGGCATTTCATTAAACAACTCTCTAGCACTCCTCAAATCACCATTCTCCACATACCCACTAATCATAGCGTTCCAAGAAACCACATTACGCTCCGGCATTACATCAAAGAGCACCCGAGCCTCATTGACAAGCCCGGATTTCGCATACCCAGTTAACAAAATTGTCCAAGTTCTCACATTCTTGCCATGAAACGCATTGAAGAGTGTTTGCGCTTCGTTTAAGAGACCGTTCTGAGTGTAAACTGAAATCATGGAGTTCCAGGATCCCGGGTCTCGTTGAGGCATTGAGTCGAACAATTGGCGTGCCTCGGCGACTCGGCCGAGCTTGGAAAGGCCTTGGATGGCTTTGTTGCATTGGAAGAGATGAGTTTGTGGGACCGGAGAGAGTGTGGAGAGAGAGCGGATGTGGAAGAGACGACATATTATCATTGAACATAGTAGGAATTGTTGGAACGGTGAACCAATAGCTCACTTTGAGTTTGAACTTTGAAGGCGAGAGAGAGACAGAGAGGTTCAAGTAATCGGAATTTGTCTCGGTAGTATGTTTTCTTGGTTCTGGACGGAGACCCGATAGATTAAATGGCCCAAGACCAGCAACATGGCCCAACTGAACAGCTAGCCTGGTGGTCCAGTTAAATTTCCTTTTCAGGGCCAATTAAGGACTTGGCTTGGATTATTACACTATCAAATAACATAATCTTTTTATGGCTACGAGCTAAAGAAAAAACCAAAAAATAAAAAATAAAAAATCTATATATATATCTGTGTTAGAATATAGGACTTTTTCATATTAGGTCTGATTTGATTTTCTTATTTACGCATTTACCATAGTTATGTAAGTAAGGATTTTATTACTTTTCTTTTATTTTCTCATTGTATCACGGTTATCTTATAAATAAAAGCTTTTGTATTTTCAATACATCAAGTTGATAATAGCAAAATATAACTCTTAGAGCTCTTTCGAATGATAGATATAGGCCTCTAAGTCCGAACCATTCCAAAATTTTGTCTCAATTTTTCAAATTTTTTACTTTCGCTATTTTCCATAATTCCTATTTCATTTCAATTTTTTACATGGTATCAAAATCGCGTTTTTGAGTTCGAATTTTGTCAACATCATTTAGTCTTCATTCAATTAAAATAAGTCACATTTTGTCTGGTTCGACGCGTGTGGAAAAGTGTTAAAATATTAATTAAATAATTAAATTTATTTTGTTGTGAGAATAACTAATTCTGCTATTCTTTGTTTTAAATATTATGATTAACTTAGAGAAATAGCTGAAATTTAAAAGATTAGTGATTTGGGTCCGTGTTGTAAAAACTAATTTTCTTGACGGAAGGACACATGTAGAAGACAAATTATTCGTTTCCTTGCAATTTCCCAGCGTTTGACATACCTCCAAAAATTTTGTGCATCCATGTTGTTTCCAAATTCTAACGGTGGTTATTGACAAATTGCCGTAATTTCCACCAATCAAGGAGCACGTGAACAACAGAGGCCGTTGGCGGAGGGTGGGGATTTTCGGTAACAATGCCGCATTTTGAACATTATCTTATAGAGCAATATTATAAAATGCATTTTTATTTAGTAACTATCACGTAATGCTAACATAATAATACCAACAAATTCTTGGAAACAAAAAATTATAAAATAAAAATGTGATATTTACGTACACATTTTCAATTAGCAATTCAACTTAATCTGAGCTTAATCTGAGCTTTTTCTTACTAGTATCAAAATAACTAAGGACCAGTATTGCCATATGATCACATTAAGGTTCTGTTTGTTTTGACTTAAAATGATTTTAAAAAAAAAAATCTTTTTTTTTTTTTTAGTGTTTAGTACATTCAAAAATCATTGTCAAATAGAGAAAATATTCATTGATTTCCGTAAAATACTTTCCCTTTTTTTATAAACGTAAATCATTTTTTGAATTTGAGCTTCTTCTTTTTGCATGCATTTTCTTTCATAACTCATTCTCTGCTGTAACTAGAGTTCGCTGAAATTCTCTATCGGTTGCTATAGTCCGCAAGAATCCGCCGCTAGTCGCCGCTATTGAAGGTTGCCAGAATCCAATGCGGTGTTTGCCAAAAATTGCTAACCATTTTTCGAACGAGTCAAACATTGAAAAATATTTTCAAAGAAAAAATTGATTTCGTTAAAAATATATTTCAACTGAAAACCTTTAATGTTAAAACAAACGTAACCTAAGTACAAGCATTGGAGATTAATGCAAATATCTGATTGGAACCTAAGTGAAACCTTTAAGAAGCTACTAGAGAAAACAAATCATGATTATTGAAATTGGGCTTAGAGAATCTATCATTAAGGTCTTCTTCAAGAAAAGAAAAAAAGTTAAAAAGATTCTTTTTTAGCTGAAAATTTTGTGCCTGTAAACAAGTATGCATGTGAGAAGTCTTTTATGTTAGACATCAATCATAGTTAACAGCCAAAAAAAAGGTTGTAAAAGGAAATCTACATCAAAATGGATAACCATTATCCAATAGGAGAATATATTAGCACAAAAGGTCTTGCAAACTGATGAATCTTTATCCATCTAGCAAAAGAGAATGATAAGTTCCCCCACCTTATCACGTGACTTCAGTGCTTCGAGTTCAAGAACCATCATTTGATTCTGGCCATGTAAATAGTAGAGGCCGGCATGTGAATTCTAATTATTTTCTCCCCACCTAACACTAAACAGTACGTTAATTTTTTAATTATTTTTTTTTTTTTAAGCAGATATATGACCTTTGTAAATCTTTTCAATTTAGATGCGCATGCATAAGAAAACAAAAAGAAAAGAAAAGAAAGTATCATAACATCACTACTAACCACCCTTTAATGTTAAACAAACAAGAATTAGGTGTGGAATAAAGAAGAGGCTCACACTACTAAACTCCTAAGATTCAATTATGGTGTCTGCATCAATGGACACCACAACCATACTCAATGTCAGATAGCATGAGTAACTAATCAATGTTTTTTTTTTTTTTTTTTCTTTTGAAGTAATAACTAATCAATGTTTGTACTACTAGAAAATACTCGAAAAAAATTTCGAATCTCACTACTCATATTCTCTTTATTTATTGTACTTTTTTTTTTTGGGACCATTTAATGTATATCAATTCTTATGCACCCTTTTTTTTTTTTTTTTTTGCCTTTTGGAACTTATGCACAACTTTTAGTCGAGCTAGATAGGATTTGAATCATGTTGTCTCCTCTTTATGCACATTGTATGTTTTAGAAACGAAACATGCATATCTGATCACAAGAGGAAATTATTTACATTTTCAACCATGAGATAGTATAGAAAAAGAGCAAAACATGGAGCTAATGCCCAATGATTTTACAAATGTTGAACATTGCTGGATTTGACAGCCATTATGTTTCCCTTTTTTTCCTGCAAATATCTTTGTGACCTTTTTTATCTTGTTTTCTTTTCTACCTCTATTATATTGTTGGATATATAGTTTTATTTACTTTTTCTCTATCCATGACTAAATTAAATTAAATTATTTCAATTCAGTAGGGTCATTGGACTAAGGCATTCGACACTTACAATGCCCACTCACACTTAAAAAGAAAAAAAAAAAGGAAGAAGAGAAAGTTCACAAAAGTAAATTAACTAGGATCTTGGACAAGTACTTATAAAGTTAATTGTTCGCTTGCGGCATTATTGATTATATATGTCCAAACCCTACGAAAAATTTAAAAATTGTGACTACATTCACGAGCAGCAAAGAACAAGAACAAAACAAAACAACTTTGTAAGAAGAATTTGGATTTGTAAAAATACAGTACTCTTTGAAGGTGAGCTTACACATCCTTTCCATGCAAGTAGTACGAAATGCCGAGGAGTCAATAGAAGAGTTTCAAAAGACTAGAAAAAGTGTGAGGGAGACACTAAGCATTATCGAGCCATACTGATAAAAGGGTTCTCTTTGTGGTGTGATAAAGGTAAATTGAGATGCAACGATTAACAAATCAAAAAAGATGATGGGAGTGGAACCTATTGTTGGTGACCATGAGAGAAATGCGTTGGCATCCGTGTTCTGTTCAAAACCTTATATAATTGACCTCATAGTAGTTGAAGTTTTTACAACTTGGAAGGTTGTGGAACTTAATTAGTAGAGATTTGGGACTTCAACTCGTTATAGTTGAGGGAGATGCACTGTAGATTGTGCAAGCATTGAAAAAGGAAGGACGTTACTTGAGTCAGTACGGGCAGCTGATTGATAATACAAAGATGGTTGTTGAACTGTTTTTAATCATGGTATGTGGGGCACATCAACAAGAATGCAAACTTTGCATCTCACCGCGTAGTTAGGGCAACTATTCACCAATTTTTGGAGCAACTTTGAGTGGAATTATTCTGTTTTTATTCGTGATATTGTACTTGTTCGGCAAGTTGTTTATCCTCCATTTTTAATGAAAGTATGAAAGCTTTACTTAAAAAATACAAAAACAAAAAGTGGGTGAAAATTGCGTGGTGATCTTGCAAAGTGACCAAATGCGAGGTCTTAATTAAATTTAATCCATGTGATTTGATATTAAAAAATCACTTTGTCCTCTTTGTTTATATCAAAAACTCCAAACTTTCATCCTTAAGAAAATATATCTTGTTCACATGGAAATAGTACTCCACTCTCAATTCGGGCCCGTGAACCCTTTTAAGTTCAAAATGTAATTGATGAGGGCATGTGAAAGTAGGCAAAATTCTGAAGAGCAGCAAAACTCTTTCACAAAGGCAGCCGACAAGCCGTCATGTGCGACGAAGTGGGTGTGCAGACATGCATTATGATTATGTATTAGGAGGTTTTAACCTAAGATTTATTGGAAGACTAGATAATTAAGAATATTATTCAAATACTTACATGCTTGTAACCTTTATGTTAATCAAGTATGTCTGTCGGTTATATATTCTGTAGACACAGATTTTACAATAGGTTTGTTGCCTTATAGGTTTATAATATTTCAAATTTAAGTATTGCAGTAGCTGCTCATGAAATTTTTTAGATTCATAGAACCAAAGATCATTTTAATTAGTGCGCAGAAATTTAAAAACAGAAAATTAAATGCTTTTAAAGTGCGTTACAAAGTTGTTTTTCTTAAGAAGTTATTTGCTCACATCAATTATAATCAAACACTTCGTAAGGATACACTGAACCCAAAAATCCTCTGTAATTTGGTTGCGTTTTGTACAAAACGAACCAAATCAGAAATACAATCTCAAAGTTTTTATTTTAGCAAGAGATAGGGACACGAATTTTAAAATTACAAGAGGTTTTTGAGAGAGACAAAAGAAAATAAAATTTTATGTGTCTTAAACTGGTCAGCGGACTATTTATAATACTGAAACGGTCATGATCTACTAAATAGCATTCCTATGATATATAACACCAAAAATTAGTAAGCAATGGAAGACAAATTAAGCCTAGTACAAATAAGAAAACAAGAAAAACCCAAACCCACCTTGGATAGCATGCCTTCCAACTTCCAAGCATCCTTAGTACTTTTCTAAAAGCCCAAAGAGAACAGATGCTCATATACATATATGGGAAAGCTGTTCCACATTATCAATATTGTAACCTTAAGCAACGAGTCGTTACTGGTACCACCTTTTCCTTTTTGAAAATAAAAAGCTTTTGACTATCCATTAGCTTAAGGATTTTTTATTTTTATTTTTTTTTATAAGACTATCCATTAGATTAAGTTAATATATCAAGGAGGTAGCATGCCTTGAAAATCTCTCTTTGATTTTCAAGCATTGAATGATTTGACTTCGTTCGGTTTGTTTTTGCATAAAATGTTCTGTTTTATTAGAAAATGTCTTTTGCTGAAATTATTTTCTAGAAAATAATTTCATGTTAAAACAATTTTTGGCATTTGAGTCATACGGAAAATCAACACAAATTTCTTATATTTTCATTCAATTATATTAACCTTGTTGGAGATAAAATCTACCATGGATCCCACTCAAGCAACCTCACTCAAATACAACACTATATGGATAATAACATTATCCATCATATTCTCCCACAAAGAGAGATACAATCTTAAGATTTCTCGATCTTGAGATTCCAGCTGAAATCCTCTATCTCCCACTACACGTCAATAAGGGGAAGCAGTTAGAGAAAAGATTATAAAAGAGGATATTGCACCAAGTAAAAGGAGGACGCGTAGCCTCCCACAAATGTTGGCATCAGAGTGTCCTTAGTCCCTCTTGAGACCAAGGGATCAGGTGAAATTTTTTTTTTTATTTTGCAAGTGGCACAAGTCCAGCCGTACCAAAAATTGCTCTAACAACGCTATAAGTATTAACTTTTATTCATAACATAAAAATATTAATATAAAACAACTAAAAAAAATCAACCTACAATAATTTTTAATTAAAATATACACATATTGACTAAAATTGATCATCTATTTTCATATCATCTAAGGAGCTATGAGTAAGAGAGAGAAACGATGAAGAGGAGATGCAGAAAAAGAGTGAGAATAAAAGCATTCGGTGTTGGGATTGAGACACAGTGCAATTGTCTGTCATATTATTTATAATTTGGGCAGGCAATTGTGAGAGGACCTTTGTGGAGCCCACCTACATGGTACCTGATAAGTAGGCTTCATAAGATGCCCTCTCACAATTGCCTACCTAAGAATGTGAGAGAGTAGCGAAAAATAGTTTACACATAAAAAGTATAAATCATTTAACATTTCATGAAGTTTATTATCTTTGGTCAACTAAAAATATTTGTAGGTTGACTAATATTTTATACTACACTAGACACAAAAAAATAAATTAAAAAAAATTATTTTATGCCAAAACAAATGGCTTCATGATCGGTGTTCGTAATAATATTGGTAGAAAACTAGACAAGTCAATACTGCAGTCATATAGGTGCATCTGGAATTAATTAAACCCCACAAAATAAACTTGGGGAATTGGAGTGTACATCCTAGCTAGGGGTGTGCCTAGCTATTATATATACCGCTTAAATTTTTTTTTTTTTTTTTTTTTTTTAAAAAAAAACCGGTTAGTACTCAGTAGTTTAGAGCTGTTGAACCAATCATATGCAATTCATGTCGTTGGTTAGCAATGAAGAGAAGGGGTTGCTTTATGTTTAACCAAACTGGAACACTTTGTCAATCCTTGGGAAAAAGGGTTCCCAACTTTGAAAATGGTGGAATGCATTTTTCCACCTTCCTCCCAACTTCACGCACAAAAAAAAAAAAAAAAAAAAAAAAAAAAAGTAGTTGAGACTGAGCGTGTCCCACCCATTACTCTCTTTACCCAAGCCGTGATTGATGGCAAACATTTCCCGCAAGGAATCCTTCGCTAGCACTCAGTCCTCGCCCTATTTTTGGAGGGAACACCGAACATGGGCGCGCATACCCCACACCCGCCACTCTCTTTTCCTTTAGTCCCTCTCAAGTTTCAAGTTTCAACTACCATCCATTTTACTAAAAATAAAAGTCATCACCTCCAACTTTATATATACATCTCTCTCTCTCTCTCTCTCATCTCTCAAATTATCACTGAAAATAAAACAGAGACATATTTATGGACTGGTTCTCTTGGCTATCAAAAACCGGCCTCGAGCCGTCTCTAGTGTACGAGTACGGGCTTGCTTTTGCTCACAACGAGCTTGAGGAAGAAGATATAATTTATTTCAACCATGAATTTCTCCAGAGCATGGGGATTTCGATTGCCAAACACAGGCTCGAGATCCTCAAGCTTGCTAGAAAGGAGAAGGCCGGAAAAGGGCCGCGGCCCATGTCGAGGCTTCTCGTCGCCATCAGGAGGACGAAGAGGTGCTTGGCCAACTACGTCCGGACGTGGATTCGCCGGGAGGATCAGTCGGCTCTCGTGGTTGTGCCGAGGCCTGCTGGCTATGGGACGAGATGGAAGGGGGCTATGTTGAAGAGGAATAAAAGATTGATGACGGCGACGGCAAAGCAGGGGAGGTTGTTGCTGACGAATGGGAGTCCGACGGTGGCTTCCAGAGGGCCTGCTCGTGTTGATAGTTATTCGAGCCCTGTGGTGTATGATCTCCGGAAGGAGGAGAAGAGGGATAGCGGCGATGATGATGGGTACTGGTTGAACGGAGTTGAAGAGATCAGGTGGGATACTCTGTTTCAGGATTTGAAACCCACATGAATTTTCTTTCCTTCTTTCTGTTTTTTCTGGATTTTAATTTAATGGTGAGAGATGGGTTTTTTTGGGTTCTTCCACCAGAGGGTTTTGAATCTTTTGATTGTGTGTTTCACAAGATTTTTTATGTTTCTTTCATTAGTGGTGAGTCGGGTGGGTCATGCAGATCACAAACTTTATCAGCAAGGCTCTGCTTCAGCAATGAGATTGTCTCCCCTGCTTTTGTCTTTATTCAAAGGTAGAAAAGAAAGCACTAGTATTTAGAGTCTTTGTAAGCAGAATTATATAATGTCAGACATCCAATTTCTTTTTTATTTTTTTCTTTTTCTTGGGATTCAAGTATGGTCAAGTGCAGCAATTTTATTTATGGTGATAGAATAAAGTTTTGTTCAAATTGGATTGGAAAAAATTTATATGAATTTTATATTTTACGTGTATTTTAAACCCATATCAGCTTAATAAACTGAATTAGAGCAAATTTCTCCAACCATATTTGAAAAAAAACTTTATTCAACCGGATAGTACCTTTAAAGGCTTGTGTCTTTACACAATTAACTTCATTTGCGACAATGACCCGTCTAACGTACAATATTGGTTAGAAATAGCCAAATGCAATTCAGACCTTCTAACCTTGACCTACTAAATCGAGAAAAAAAAATGGATTGACCAAACACGGGTAGAACTAAAATATTTAGCGGGGGGCAAAAAACAAAAAACAAAATTGGAAACCCCCCAAGCCATAAAATAGCTCTGCCTCTGACCAAATAGTAATCCCATTATTATTAAAGACCGGTACAATTCAAAGTATTTCACCTTGAAAACAAGTTGATCCAACCAAAACCGGACCTAACCTGCCATTTATGATTAGGAAATGGCATCTCAACCAAGTAACATGGGCATGAGAAGTTGGATTCTTTCTTTTTGACCTGACAAATATTGGGGGTTAACAAATCCAATTCAATTACTAAATGGTTGGGGCATAGATTGAAGACTTTTCAAACAAATTTTTGGTAGTCTTATCTTTTGGTAAACAAACAAATTTTTCAATTGGAAGCCTAATAGTGTATTTTGAGTGGACGGAAGAGAAATGAAATGGTTAAAATGATGAGAAATGATATTCCCCCATCTCCAAGCATTCTCCCATTCATCTCTTTTTCAAATTCACCATTGAAACAGTAGGATTAGGTGAATTTGAGATGGATGGGAAAATGTTGAGAGATGAAGGAACAACATTACTCTAAAATGATGCATACATTTCCTATGATTGGATTTTTGAATGACATGAGAAAAAGCAAGTAAATGGAAGTGAGGGGGCCACACTTCTCAGTGGGATCCACTTTACGCGTCTCACCAAAATTGGCAACAAGTGGAAGAAAGTAAGGACATGTTTGGTAAAGGTAGTTACTGTTTACTATGTTTCACTATTTATCACTTTTTCTAAACCCAAAAAAAAAAAAGCATTTCCACTTTTTATATCACATCAACCATTTTTTAACAATTTTTTTCATTTTTTATTACTATTAAAATAAAAAATTTACTAAAAAACAAAAATTTTCACTTTTCCATATAAAAAATTTACAACATTCTTCCTACTTTATATCACATCAAAAGTCAACAACTCACCTACCCCAACCCACTACCTTTGCCAAACATGCCCTAAGTGAGCCTTTTCATAATATATTTTTGCCGTACCATAAATACAAATAAATAATAAATTTGAAATTGGACTAAAAGAAAAAGGATAAAACACCTTTTGCCAACCAAAACAGTCTTGGTTAATATCCAAACTGACAGGAGAAGTTATTCTTCACTTCTCTCATCTTTTCTCTCATCATTTCTTATCTACCTAAATTGCAAACATAGTATACATTTCAAAAGAACAAAAAAATTGCATCAAGTAAAAATAGTTTTGAAAACATTCTAGCATAGTTTCCCTTACAAGTACATTTCTAGACATGCTAGAAATGAGGCTCAATTCAATGAGTGCAAGAGAAGGTAAGGAAAAATTTACTTCACATGCCATGGGGAAAAAAGGAAAGAAAGAAAAAGAAAAGAAACCATGTAAAATATAATCTCAAAATATGCAGTTCTTCAAAGTGAGCTGAAAGCGCACCAAATAAGCTAAAGATACAACAGCAGGTTAATTTATGTCAAAATTTTGAACTTTTTACCTCAAGATGACATGTGATTGTGTTGATACAAAAAAAAATACAGTCCCTCAAAGCCCCCCAAGCAAATTGAATCTTCACCCAACAAATTTCCATTAGCAGGCCCACAGCCAACAAATCACCTTGGGGAGACTACGGCTCAGCAGATTTTTCATTCATATAATAATACAGAGCAAAGGCATGCCATGGATATTCCCTAGCTAGCAGCTAACTTTATTGAATCATACCTCCACAAAACCAGCATGCCTCTGATCCTATCAGATGATAGAAACTCCAGTCTTAGTGGTTTGAATTTTGAGGAAGTCGGAAAGAACCCCCAGCATAAAGCATTTGGTAAACTGGTCGTACTCGAATGGTCAGAATTATGCTCAAGATGGTGCCCAGGCCACAAACGCCGGCTAGAACCAGGAAAGTGAGCCTGAAGCAATCGGGACCTAAGCAGGTAGACCCTCCTTGCTTAGCAGCTTCAGCATCGTATACATAACCGGCAAGAATAGCTGAGAAGAGGATTGCACCAATAGGATTGCCTAATGCCATGGCGTTGTAAATTATACCAAAATGCCTTAACCCAAAAATCTCAGAGGCAGTCGGGACCATTGTAGAATACTGAACACCATAGCAGACTCCAAGCAAAGCAGTTGCAACATAGATAGTGCCACTGAGGGATGATGCAAATAGAAGGAATGATACGATCATCATTATATGTGCACATATCATCCAAAATGTGCGAGGAAGTAATCTTGATCTGTAATAAACATAATCTCATCTAAGTTAGTATAATAGCCGCACAAAATAGCAAGAAAATAACACCTATCAAAAACTCATAAGGTACAAAAATTTACTCTGGAGTTCAGAACTACAAGAATTTAGGTCATAAACTCCAATGTTTTATGAAACTATTGAGAAACAAGTGCTAGAACACAATTTAGAAAGAAAATTTTAAGAAAATCTTAAATACAATACTGCAACTAACTGTACTCTTTGCTAGATTCCAAAAGAGAAAAGGAAAAGAATGCATGTAAGGGGCAACAAAGATTTATCAAGAAAAATCATGCTAGGTATGCTCAATGAAAAAGTGAGCCATGGTTCAAAACCTTTTAAACCAGAGAGAGAGAGAGAGAGAAGATTATATCTCAACTAGTATATGACCAGTTAAATTGTAGGCAATGAGTAATGACCTGACAAAGTGTTCAGAAACAGCACCCGAGCCAAGACGACCCACAAAATTGCAAAAGCTGAAGAGCCCCAACAACAATGTTGTATCATCAACACCTAATGCAACCCCAATCTGAGCCAAATTATTAAGAACCGTTACTCCTGCACCAACCCCAAGAAAGTATGAAAACCAAAGAAGCCAGAAATCAGCCTTGATAAGAGCTTCACGAATCTTGAAATCCTCTCCCCTATGGGGTCTCCTCCTCTTCTTCACTGCCCCCTCCCCAACAGCAAGAAGTGTTTCCACATCTGAGGCATCCTCACTCTCATAGAAACTTCCAAGATTTGTAGCCGATGAAGATGGTATTAACAAAGGATCTGTTTGGGTTGAACCAACCAAATTGTCTGAAGAATAAACTGGGGGTCCAAGTTTCTTTGCAGGAATAAGCGTCATTTTCACAGGAATTGCAAGGGGGGACATCAGAAGGATAACCATTATGGCAATTAAAATGTAGGAAACAGTGTTACTTAGAGAAACTGTGTCACTTATCACTGTGGTCGAGAGAAGATATATAGCGAGCAAAATACTAGCAGCTTGGGTGAAAAGAAAATGGACGTGCTCTGAAGAGTTTTCTCCAGAAGCTGGAGTACAAGCCCGAATACCGTACATCATGGCCAAACATAAAACAGGAAGCCCAAGTGCAAGCAACGCCAATAGTTTTGAAGCTGAGTCATTAAGCACCGTAGTGTATACCACTGTATATACTGCAGCACTCAGTCCAATATAACCTTTGAGAATGCCAGCAACAGTGCCCCTACTGAGAGGGAAGTTTCTCATGTTGACTACAAGCACAGGTGTGCCAAGCCATGCACTGCTATTGGTGGCAATGCATAGCGCAAGCCATAACTGCGACAGAATTGGAGATACAGATTATACCTACATATTCTAGAAAGGGGATTTGTATGTAACATTACCAAAATTCTATATCCAAGTATGACACAAAAGATTAAGGCATGCAATGTTATGATGGAAACAAAAGAAATTAGCAGTGATTACAAACAGCTTAACCGTCTATAAAAAATTAAGTAAAAAGCAGCTCAAGAGAAAAATAAGTTGATATTTCAAATGAATTATTGTTTATTTATAGAAAACAATCTCCTCCATGTGGTCTTTGCTATTTCGTCAAAAACTTGACAACATTTCATCCGAAAAGACAAAAATAAAAACAAAAAAGGAATATTAAATCTCTTTTCAGTAACTGGAATAGATAATGCAGGACCCACCTAAACAGTTATTCACGTGTGGATTATGGAGAATGATACTCGAAAGACTCATTTTAGTAACATCATTGACTCCTAATAAGAAGTGGAATAGTTACTATCAATAGGTGCACGTAATAATTGTAAAATGACAAGGGTAACTTCGTAGCTTGCATGGAGATAACAGAACTGACAGATCAACTAAACCAACATATAGAGGGACAGAAATGCCCAAAATCATGGGGAATCTAACAACTCAAAAAGATGCAATCAAAAGGATGAGGCTGGAAATGAACTGGTCAAACACAAAAATATTAAAAAATCAAATGAAGCAAAAAACCAACATGATTTTCCTTCATAAAAGCATTAAAAAAAAAAACTAAGAAGAAGATGAAGAAACAAAGGTCATCTAAAGCGAAACACATGAACTCCTTTAATTAAACTGCAACCTAGAATAATCATTAAAAAGTAAGGAAGTAGTGGGATCAGGGAATGCACCAAACTTTTCGCTTTGACTATAACCAGATTAAAATGTGATTAGAAAAAGATAAAGACTTTCTTCTATTGTCATCTATATGAATTGGATGATTATTAATCTTTTGTGATTTCTGCAACATATTGATATTACACATTTTTCCATAAAAATTCATGGAATGAACACTTCTGCAACCCATAAAATTTCGTGGAGAGAGCAAATTTCAAAGTATTCCATAAAATTTCTGCACACTGTTTAAGCAGACATGGAATTAAAATGAACTTTATATTAGAAAAAGAATGAACAGGATAGACAATTATAGGACTTCCAAAACAGGAAAAATTACATCTTTCCCAGATACTTTATAAATAGGACGATGTCTTTGTGTCTGTGTTTGAATATGAACAAATAAATCTGCATAACCACCCCGTGCACAATTATGAAGTGTTTACTCCTTTGCATTGGCCCATGATTTTATACATATATAGATGTTTGTCTGTCTATCCGTGTATGACAACATATTGATTGCATTTACTTTCTCTATGACATTTTCTTTTTTCAAATATCAGCAACCAACCTACTGGTAAGTCAAATATATGACAACAGAAATATTTTCTCTGGCTCAATATATTGTCTTTCCTTTAAGCTCATCAAATATTCTTAAGAAGATGTACAAATCCCTGCTGAGAAAGGAAACATACAATAATACTTCATTAAACTCAACTCAACCTTACCCAATCTCAATTCAATTGGAATTGGCTATGGATCCTCATAGTCAGGAACAACCATATTTATTCTTTTCCATCATTCTATCATATTTAAACTCATGAACTTTATCACCTCCCTAATTAGCATACCCTTTTTCATTACTTCTATCCACGTCAATCTATGCCTCTCTCTACCTCTTTTCACACTCTCGACTTAATAATCACTCTTTCTTATTGGTATATTAGTCAATGAGCTTTGTGGTTGAGGGAGGAGGAAAAAAATACTAAATTTTTTCACAAGGTTGCCAGTTCACATAGGAGAAATAACCAAGTGGGATCTTTGCTTATCAACGGGTCAATGTCTACTAATCTTATGGAGATTAAGGATCATATAGTGCAATTCTACAGAAATCTCTATTCTGAGCAGGTTCCTTGCCGACCACGGGCGTATGATCTTTCATTTTGGTCCATTGATGCAGATGAAAGCTTATGGATGGAGCGAGAATTTGAAGAGGAGGAATTATGGGCGGTGATAAGAGAGATGAGTGGTGATAAGGCGCCAGCGCAAAGGCCGAATGGTTTCATTATGGCTTTTTTCAAGCGGTGTTGGGAGGTAGTAAAAGATGATGTCATGGCAGTTTTTACAGAGTTTCATAGTTGCAGACAGTTTGCAAAGAGCCTTAATGACACATTTGTCTCTCTTATTCCTAAAAAGGCAAGTGTTGTGGATGTAAAGGATTTCCAGCCAATCAGTTTGGTGGGTGGGGTTTATAAAATCATATCCAAGGTTTTAGTCAACAGACTCAGGTTGGTGCTGGGAAAACTTATTTCAAATTCACAAAATGCTTTCATTGGTGGTCAACAGATTCTGAACTCGGTGCTTATTGCAAATGAGTGTTTGGATAGTCGAATTAGATCGGGAGAACCAGGGGTGTTTAGCAAACTTGATTTGGAAAAGGCGTATGATCATGTGAATTGATAATTCTTACTCTATTTGTTAAAGCGTTGTGGTTTTGGGGATAGATGGGGAGATTGGATTAAGTGCTGTATTTCTTCAGTGTGTTTTTCCATTCCTCTGAATGGCACTCCATCGGATTTCTTAACTAGCTCTCGTGGTTTGAGACAAGGGAATCCACTTTCATCGCTTCTGTTTGTGGTAGTTATGGAGGCTTTGAGTCGGATGTTGAATCATAGTTTGCTGACAAGGTTCTCAATGGGGTTTCGGAATCATGAAGCCTTGGCAATGTCACACCTATTGTTTGATGATGATACGCTGATTTTTCGTGAGGCCAATTCCGAGCCCTTTGGAAACTTGCGATGTATTTTCTTATGTTTTGAAGCAGTTTTGGGTTTGAAGATTAATCTAGGAAAATCAGAGATTGTTCCTGTAGGCAAAGTGGAAAATATAGCAGTTATGGCTAGTCTTCTTGGGTGTAGAATCTTTCCGCTACTGATAAAATATTTGGGTTTGCCATTGGGTGCCTCCTATAAAGTCATGTCTATTTGGAATGGTGTTATTGAAATAATGGAATGGCATTTGGCTGGTTGGAAGAAAATTTATCTCTCAAAAGTGTGGTAAGTTGACTTTGATAAAAAGTACTCTTTCCAATCTGCCTACGTATTATATGTCCCTTTTTCCTCTCCCAATGGGAGTGGCTAACAGGCTTGAAAGACTTCAGAGGGATTTTATGGGGTGATATTGGGGAGGAATTTAAATTTCATTTAGTGAATTGGGAGAGAATCTGCCATCCGTTAAAATCAGGTGGGTTAGTTGTTAGAAATTTGTTACAATTCAATCGAGCCCTTTTGGAAAAGTGGCTATGAAGGTATGCTATGAATAGAGATCCTTTGTGGAGATCGGTGGTCAACGCTAAGTATAATAGTTCAAGGGGTGGTTGGTGTTCTGAGGAGGTTGTTGGGTCGTTTGGAATGGGTGTTTGGAAACATATTAGGAGGGGGTGGGATAAGTTCCCAACTTTTGCCCGTTTTGATGTGGAGTTTGGGTCTAAAGTTAGCTTTTGTCATGATCTTTGGTGTGGGGACAGGCCATTGAAGATCTCTTATCCGACTCTATTTGGTATTGCTCAACAACAAGATGTGTGGGTGGCGAATCAAATTCAGTATCAAGATGAGAGACTTCAGTGGGATGTTATTTTTACAAGGCCAATTCAAGATTGGGAGGTGGAGATGGTCGTATCTTTTTTTGAGCAGCTGTATTCTCTCAAACTCAGGCAGGGAGAGAATGATAGGATGATTTGGAGCCTTTCCAAAAGAGGTATATTTGAGGTCAAGTCTTTTTACACAAGGGTTATTACTTGGGAATGTCTGCCTTTTTCCATGGAAGAGTATTTGGAGAGTTAAAGCTCTTGCGCAGGTGGCTTTTTTGTGTGGACAGCAGCGCTTGAAAAAATTTTGACGATGAACAATTTGCGAAAGCGAAATGTTATGGTGGTAGAGTGGTACTATTTGTGCAAGAAGAGTGGGGAATCCATTGATCATTTATTGTTGCATTGTGAAGTTGCGTGTGACCTTTGGAGTTTTATCTATAATTTGTTTGGAGTTGTTTGGGTTATACCAAGACGGGTGATTGACTTGTTGAATAGTTGGAGGAGTTAGGTTGGGTATGGTCCAATTAGGGAAGCTTGGCAATTGGCTCCATTGTGCCTTTGGTGGTGTTTATGGCGGGAGAGGAATGCTCGGAACTGAGCTACGAAAGTTTGTGCTTTACACATCATACATTTGGATGGCTGCACATCACAGTTTTCTTTTTGCTAGTTTGGCAGATTTTTTGACTTTTTGTCATTCTTTTTCTTTAAATTAGGGATTTCTCTTTGTATACTTCATGTGTACTAGGGTTGCGCCCCTCTGTGCTTTATTTATACGATACGTTACTAATACTTATAAAAAGAAAAAAAACTACTTTAGATTTTATGGATATTTTACTTCTTACAACCCAACATTCTTTACCATTAAGCATAACAAGTCCTATAGAATTTTTCTTTTTCTTTTTTATGAATGAGTAGCTTTCATTAACAAAACAACAAAACACTTTACAAAGAAAAGCTAAAGCAAAAAACTAAAGCTTTATAACCCCTGTACAAACCCAACCCCAACAAACAAGATCAAAACAGAATCCCATATATACCCCAAGCACTAAAAAGAATGCCATTCCCTAAGCCTTTTTGAATTGACCTTTAATAATAAACTAATCTTGACTTCCCACTTGATCTGTTGTATAAGCTTTTCCTCTGTCCATAGATTATTTTCATGTCTTAAAACATTTCTATTCCTCCGAATATTATAAATTGTAAAACCAAAAACCAACCTATAAAAATAAGCCTTCATAGTTTTGCCCCTCCACTGCTGCAGTCCTAAAGATATCACATCATCCCAACATATAGGCAGATTCAGCACACAACAAAGCTCCATAACATGTTTCCAAATTCTGCTACTAAACCCACAAGAGAAAAATAAATGATCTCTATCTTCAATCAAGTACCGACAAAAAACACATTTCAGGTTTGGAGAGGGGAAGCTTCAGGTACTCCGATGTATCAGCTTTGTACTAGGCATCCCCTTGGAAACCCTAACACAAAAGCTTCCTACCAGTAGATAATGCATCCCTCATAGCCAACCAAGTCACAAAAGCTTGCTAGGGATAGAAAAAGGGAACCACACCAAAAACCACCACTCCACAATACTAGGCTTAACCCGGATGGCATTCCAAGTATCTAAACAAGAAAACTTCCTAAATTTTGAAACACACCATTTTGGAGTGTCTATACCACCAAGAGGAACCAAACTCAATTTGCTTTGAATCTTAACGAGCTGATCAGAGCGAGCTAATCTCCAATTCCAGTGACCATCCTTAATGACAAACTCTAACCGGGCATCCAACTTACTATGATTATCATAAATCACACAATGCCCATGCTTCTTATAGAGAACCTCATCCAGGTGCCAAGCATCAAACTAGAGATGAATTTGCTTACCATTACCAACAGCAAAAGTAATAAATTGTTTAGCATCTTCTCTAAGCTTTAACAACTTACGCCAACTCCATGAACAAATCTAAGAGAGACTTACCTGCCAAAAACTTGTCCCCTTTAAAAGCATTTCCTTCACCCATGCAACCCAAAGGGACCCTACCCGCACAAAAAGACTCCAAATGTGTCTCATCATGGCCGCGCAGTTCCACTCAAATTTTTCATTTACCTTAACAAGTATTCTACAGTGACGAATTCTCCGCTTCATCCAATTTGCTCTTATTTTATGGACCACATCCTCTTCAATCTTTGCATCCTTATCAATTATTCATCTAAGATACCAAAAGTAATCACTCTGTCTCTTGACAATAAACTTTTACAATCCTTCCATCCTTTTTCTACATTTACTAAGTTTTAGAATAATATGATGTGTAGATATTTGAGAAGGGGTGTGATATGCCCATGCTCTCCCCTTCTCTAGAAACATGATGAGGTCTACCTAGTGAGCTGTCCTAGTGTGAACTGTCTTATCTAGAATATTGTACAAACACTTCTATAAATAGAAATAAATGTCTAATAGAGGGCAAAGATTATGAAGCCCATTTTCAAATAACCTTCGTAACACTGAACTTGCATTGCATATACTTGATTTTAGTCCTTCCAAAGTATCCTTCCAAACTTCCATCTTACAGTTAGCTCCCATTATAGTATATCATCAATGTTATCTACAAAATGCATACACCAAGGGACCTTATCATAAATCAATCTACGAAGTTCATCCATTACATAAGCAAAGACAAAATCAAGTCTCAATGACTGTTTTCAAATTAAATGGTTAAGGTTTTCTCACATTAGGTTTTATCAATTTTAAAATGTTGTAAAATACTAAGGTGATAAATACTTAATATGTAGTAAACTATGATAAATATCGAGGTGATAATCTCCGTACCAGAACTTTAAATAAGGTGATAAAACTAAAAATTTGAGAAATATAATATCTGTTTCAACAATTAATTGCTTAAACTTTTGCTTTTGAATCTCATCTACATAATTACCAACTCTTTTTTTTTTTCTTGAACCACCAGCCTCCATAAGCACCAGTGATAGAGAATATCCTATCCATTGAATTTTAACCTCATTAGAAGAGGTGAAAAAAAGTAAAAACAGTAATAAATTGATAACTTATCATTTGTAAGCCTAGAGTTATAAGATTTTCTTCACAATTATACGCTAAATAGTGGTAGAGAAATGTCACAACATGCCCTTCCAAGAGCAATTAAAATTCCACCGCTTTCAGTGTAACTTTTTCAGCAGAAACATGAAGATTCAACAAGATCCACAGTATTTTTAGTAGCTCCTTAAAGTATCTAGATGACAAGTCAGCAAGCAGTAATGCTAAATCCGAGACTAATTTACTAAATTGCAGTACCAAAAATTTGCAGAAAATAAGTGAAATCCCCCAAACACATGAACTGCTACGGTCATGCAATCCTCATCTAAATTTTATTAATAAGCCACCAAAACTCTATTTTCAGACAAGCCCAGTTCAAGAAATTAATTATAATCTACTCTACAATCAAGTTTACAAAATGGCTAAGTAAAGATTTACACTTTTTCCAACCAAAAATATGGAAAGCATATGAACTCAAATCAAATCCTAAAGAAAATATGCAGTAAAACAATTTAACACATCCAGCAATAATTTCAAAACAATCAAATGCAAGAGTGGATGTGCAAAAAACATTTAAACTAATTTGCCAGTCAGTTCTTTCTTACAATTAATTTCAAATGGTACGAATTGAATCCACCAAACAATAACTCCAAAACAATCAAATACCCAAGAGGGCAACCAAAAAAAAAAAAAAAATCTTGGAAAAACTAAAATACAATCAATTTCAAACGGTATGCGTAAAGACAAAGAAACCCATTAAGCAAAAACGCCAAACCAGTCAAATTCAAAACAGGGCATGCAGAACTTCAATTCCTGGATAAAAACGAACTCACCAGCTACCGTTTTAGGCGAGCAAGTTCATATCGTATCCAAAATGGGTTTTCGAAGTAAAATAAAACAAAACTAGATTGGGATAGAGTCGCTCACCACCCAGTAAGGCATGTTCTGAACAGTCTGGCTTACAGCAAGCCAGAGAGTACCATATCCCAAGAAACAGAGCACGGTACCGACAAAAAGCACAGCCCAAGGGGGGAACTTATTGCAGGCAATACCAGGGAGAATACCCACGCTCTCTCCAATATCGTTGGCCACTCCAAGAATCGTCAGCTGCTGCTGGCTGTAGCCCATTACGGATTTGAGTGTTGAGGAGAAGAGCGGGAAGTTGTAGCTGTTGCCGGCCGCTATTTGGATCCAAATTGCGGCGGCCAAACCCACCCATGGGGGTCTGCTCCCTGCTTTCAGAACTAGTTTTGGCATTGGGTAAAACTAATTCGCTATGTGTTCTTGGGGTTGTGTTGGAGAGCAACCGTGAGAGTCTGTAAACAATTGGAAAAAGAGAGATTTGCTGTAGAAATTCGTTTAGGCAAAGAGAGAGATTAGGGGAATTTGCCTTTCGGGAGTGTTCAGACAAAAAGAGAGGATTTAAAACGTGGGAAGATCATTGGGGATGACGACTGCGTATGGGTCTGTGAAGCGCGGTGCCTTCCCAAAAAGAATAGTTGTCGTTTCCCATGAAATTTACCATTTTGATGGAGGCACGACCACTTTAGTTCCACGTCACCACATGAACGCAAGGGCTTCACGTAGGGATGAGCCGATTAGTATCTCCCCCCGGCGGGTGTCTATATCAACAAGTCCATTTGACAATTCACTTCATTTAATAAACCGTATTGATTGTGAACATTAAATTATACTTAATTATTAAATAAGTTATATTCTATAAATTGACTTTTATATATATATATATATTATATATATATATATATATAGTTTTATTTTAATTTTATAATAATAACAATTGATTTAGAATGCGCGTACTCAACTTAACAGCCTCCACTCTTGGTTTGCAGCACACACTCGACAGGAGGTGAATGAGGCAACTCATTTATTGGCAAAAGCCGCTCTCCATCAGTCTTTAGATCATGTTTGGCAAGAGTCTAGCCCGGTTTTATTGAGAACATTATCTTTGTTGGGCAAGAGTATTTTCATTCTTTTATTGAATGAATGGTCTTTCACTTCAAAAAAAAAAAAAAAAAAGGTAAAGATGAGTTTTTTTAATACAATAGATATAGCTTGAATTATTATTATTGTGAATCTTGATATAAATATATATGTATATATAAATATATGTGTCTGCATAATGAATTTATATACATACTATAAAATATATATATATAAACTCAATATTAGATTATTTAAGATTCAAGTTAATTTGTTTAATTAACTCAAATGATGAAATCTTAAAAAATGATTAATTAACTAATAATTAGTATGGATTTACGAAAAAAAAAAAGACAATCATGATATTACTTTCTACAATGAAGAAATAAGTTAGCTGAACAGTTCGTGAATAAGATTGAGTTCGCTCGAAAAATAAATGATCCAAACTTAAACAAATTATCTAGCTTGGTAATAAGTTCGAGTTCAGCTCATGTTCAAAATAAAATTAAATAAACATGATTTAAACATTTAATACTCTGCTCGACTATGCTCGATTACAACCTTAATTCCCACCAATTTAATGTTCAAATTGTAGCATATTGTGAGATAGACCATTTAAAACCTATTTGGATAGATATGTCTCATATGAACTCTCTCACATATATTATAGCAATTTGAACAAAAAATGGTTGGAGATCCTTATATGAATGAGCCCCATACTCATAACTAGTTCCAACCTAACTCACTCTCTTAAAGTGAAGAAAAATAAAAAAAGACAATAATGTTATATACCACATTTTTAGCTCACAACTATCCTATAGTGTTGATGTGGTAATCCTTGGTAATCCTAATTGATCTTTGGATATTTTCTTTTTAAACAAGAATTAATCTAATGATTAGTTGTGATTACCATGTCAAATGAAATAATTGTATAATAAAAATGTATTCTTTAAAATTATTATTTTCGGAATTGTGTATCCATGTTCATCATAAATAACCGAGTATTATTGGCTTCAATATTAATCTTTCATAGAATCATATATAAAAGAAGTTGAACATAAAATTATCAGCCACTCGAGCCAAACCTTAACTACTAGAATGTTTGGTTATGTTTCCTTTTCTTCTCCTCTGGTGACGTAGGTGTTGTTTGGATAGCCCAAGTAGATCCCTTTTTGATAACAAACCTTAGCTTGTGACGTAGTGTTGTTTTAAAAAATTAAAAAAATAAAAGTAAAAAGGTAATAGATGAGAAAGAACAAATACAAAAAACACAACGTATACAAAATATAAAAAATTACAATCTTGAACTACTTTTTTTTTTCTTTTTTTTTTAGAACACTCACGCAATCCATTTATAGATGAGAAAAATCTTGAATACAATGTTCAGCCATTACAATATCAATAACATCATGAGGGACATACTCTATGCGTATCACTTCTTCTTCAACAGAAAGAGTAAGTTTTGCTAGCTTGTGAGAAGCTTCATTCGCCTCTCGTCTTACATGGGACATACCACATTGTTGAAACGAATTTAGAACAATTCAGGCATCATCAATCTTAACCATAACATAGATGTTGTTTGATAGCCCAAGCAGTTACTTTTGATAACGCTTTTACGCCTTCAACACTTCATAATGCATTTGACAATATTTTGACATCTACATTTCTTGCTATATTGCCTTCTAATTTTATTTTCTAATTAAGAGCATGTTTAGGATTGTGTTGAGAAATAGAGTTTTTATATTAAAAAGAGTCATTATATTAAAAAGAGCTTTTAAGAAAAGAAAAGGAAAAAAAAAAAAAACTTCATTTTCAAGTTTTTCCCAAAAGTGTGTTTTGAAATATATATGTATATATTGAGTTTTTTACTAAATAGATCAATTTTTGCTTTGCATGATTTTTTATGTACTAAGAGTACTTTTTTTTTCTAATTGATAAAGAGCAGGGTTATAAGGGGGTCTTTTTCACTCTTAATCCGAATGTAAAACCAATTAAAAATAATTTCAAACATAAGGTGAGAAGTGGCATATCTAGCTAAATAGTGTACTCTAAAGTGAGCACTCCTAGCAACTTTTAAAGCTTTCCAACCTGAGAAAGAAAGCAAGTGAAAAGTCGTGGCTTTTATTAAATAGGATGTGGCATTCTAAACTCAAAATTATCTCAATACACCTCAATTCTTAATCCCCTTCCACTCAAAATAATCTAAATTTCTTGATATTTTATCTTTTAGGACTTCTCAAAATAAATTTATAGCTTTCAAAGTAAAAGTAAAATATTTATTTTGATATTTATCTAAATTACCCTTATAGTTTATTTTCATTAAAAAACAAGTGTTCATGAGATTATAGTTCATATTGAATATGGTTTAAATGTGTTAATGAGATTATGACATAGAAAATCTTAGTAATAAACCTTATAACTTATCAATTATAGTTCATAGTTAATAATAGAATTGAGCATTACATTTAATAAGAATATAGCATATCAATCTTGATGATGGAAGTAGAGACTTTTTATTGGTATGTTGATGTAGTTACAATGCACTCTATGGATAATGTGAGTTGTTATTGTATAAACTACTGTCAAGTGAAAAATTTGAACTCACGATTGAATATAGCATGGACTCTCAATCCTGAGAACAATGTGAACCAATGGGAAGTCAATGGCACTTTAATACATTTAGAAGTAAGATCTTTTACGGTCAAAATATCAGTGTTTTGGGTGATCACATGTAGTATTGTGAAAGCACTACTCCTCAAAATAGAATCCATAATTAAAGAGATATGAAATATCCCCTTGAGATAAATTTAGTGGGGATTGATTATTCTGAATTTTTGGCCAAAGAGTTTTAGTAAAGAGTTACCAAGGGCCTGTTTGTTTCAGCGTAAAATATTTTTTTGAAAAAGGTTTTTCCTATTTTTGACTGTTTGGCACAGCATAAAATATTGTTCAACCTGAAAATGTTTTCAATTGACCAAGAAAAATAACCTTCATGAGGCATAAATAGTTTACACTTCTCATTTGCATAACCATTTTCCGTTACTCTCCCACACTTCTGAGCAAATAATTGTGTAAGACCCCAAAATAAACTTTTGGTTAATTAAATTTTAATGTGTTTTAATTAACCTTGGTACTGCTGAAGTCAGGTTAAGTATTGAATTTTTGGATTTTATGAGAAGTTAGGCCAGAACTAACAATTGATGTGGGTAATCGAGCATTCTAAGCCACAAACGTTCAATTTGGGACTTGACCGATCGATAGATAGTTATAACAACTTGGATTTAGATGATCATATCCTTTTGAGCATGCATGAGTTTGTTTTAAACGTTGCTTCCTGATCCTAAGGCCTTCTTTCATCATTTTCAGCCTCTAGAAAACTTAGAGTGTGAGAAAGAAGAGAAAGAATGAGAGAAAAAGTGGATCTTGAGGGCTTTCATTCAAAAGGAGGTATTCATCTCTGCCTATGTCGTTAATTTTGGTTTAAGTTATTGTTTCTAGCTTCATTCTACTTATACTACTTGTTGTTTTAGTCTTTAGATCATAGATTTGCATAGGGTTTGGTAGATTGTGTTAATTAGTTAGTTTTGATTAAGTTTGTATGATTTGTTGGGTTTAGATGAGCTTGGAATACGATTATCCCATGATATTGGGCTATTTAAAGTAACTGTATTCTGTTTACAAGTTTGAGAATGGACTTTATGCTTAAGTATGAATCTATGGTTGGTTTTGTGTTGGATTGAAGTTTTGTATGGTTTAGAAGGCATGGATGAGTTTGGATGTTATGTTCTTATTTCAATGTTAGGATGCTTGATAGAAAGTTAGATTATGGACTAGATTGGGTTAGAGTGGTCTGAATTGGTAGCGGCGGTTTCTGGTAGATAGTCAAATGTTCAGTGGTTTAGTCGAACGATCATGTAACGATCGATCGACCCAAGACATGAATGTTCGATTGTTGGACAGAATGATTGTTCTATCCTTATATCATGTTTTAGGATGTTCTAGCTTAGATTAAGTTTTGATTAGTAGTTCTTTCTTAGATTTCAAAGGTGGCAAGTCTCTATAAGGATTCTTTGAGGAGCCTTCCAACCCCGGTGAGTAAACTCACACAGATATGCGTAATATCATATTACTTCATAACATAATTACTTTATACAATAAATTTGCATATTTGCAAATCACATGAAATATCTTTTTAGAACTTTGTGAACTATAATTTGTTTATGCAAACATGAGTTATAAATAACATGATATAAATGATGATTTATAAAAGTACGCATATAAAAGGCAACTGAAATTTGCATCGTATGACATAGTACTTCATGTAGTGATGGATGCTATGGGCTACTATTATACGGTTTAATCTTTGTGGTCTAGAGATTTATTTATTTTTTGTTTGGCTTTGAATTCAATAGATTTATATGTGATCGGCGCAATCATGTTTAATTGGTGGTCACAATGACAACGACGTTAGTGGCGTGGATCACTCG
Organism: Betula pendula; assembly: GCA_900184695.1. NCBI lineage: Eukaryota > Viridiplantae > Streptophyta > Magnoliopsida > Fagales > Betulaceae > Betula > Betula pendula. Next base: position 321,795 of record FXXK01000333.1, read on the forward strand.
GGGTTTAAATTTGACAGTATGCGGCAACATTGAGGCACTGATGTTGTATTATAGGTCCTTCGAAATAACACTAATCCTATCAAATAAGGGGTTAAAAGCTTGAATAGACCACATGAAATATAATATGACATGTTTCCTCATTATAATATACCTTATATATATATATATAATATATATATATATATATAAGGCTTTAACGCATGCGCGTGCATACTCTATTTTTGAATGTTATTACTCATTTCATTCAATAAAAGAGAGATTTTTATCATAATAAAGAGAGTTCACATCACACACTTTTTCGATTGGATGTTTATTTACTGAGTTGTGGATCCACATTTACACTTATAAAATTTTATTTTTCAGAGATCGTACAGGCAAGGGCCAGAGTAGACAGTGGTCATGGTCCTTGGAGTATTTTGGCGTATAGCTTTTGGTCCAACTTGGAATGGTGCAGTAATATGTCTACAGGTTTAATTGGATGGCATAGTTTCCTTTTGATTATGTAATTAATACTTGTTCAAATTCAATGGAAAACTCTAATATGTAAGTAATTTGAAATTCTCAGTACTTCATGTACATAGTTGTGAATGAATAGTATGATGGTTATGCCTTAGAGCTCTTGTGCATTTCTATCAAAAGATTGTAGTTTTCAATTTTTTTTTTTTTTAAAAAAAGATTTATAAGAAATTCTATTGCGTAGTTATTTCCAAAGTATATTAGTAACACTCCAAGGTATTTATAAATTGTAAAAATAATTGGGGATAGAGCTCATCGCCAGCTAGTCACACCCCAGTTTCTAACTCTAATTAAAGGGAAAACTGAGGGTGTGAAATATACTTTATACTAATTCCATAGCGGAATTATTACCAAAAAAAAAAAAAAATCCATAGCGGAATAATAGTCAATTTAGCACTACACAAGTCAAAGCAACGAAAAGTTTTAAACTTTTCATCACTTTGTACTACTAGGGCACTAAATCATAGAAAATAATGTATAACTTTCAGCCATATTAAAATTGTCCTTATCGCTTATTGATGTCTAGGGCATCAGGCCAAGGCCTCTGCTTTAGTACTACCTTTTAATCCTGTGGATAGGCACCATTCTTCATTTTTGCTATAAATAAATTTTACTAGTGGAAAGATAGTTCACTATTCGGTAAGTAAACATCAATTCAAAAATAGTGTGTGAAGTGAGCTCTTATTTATTCTCACAAGAGAAATATTATGCTTACAAAATATTTTATAAAAAAAAAAAAATTCTTATAAAAATGATGTGATACAATATGATTGTATTACTTAAAATTTAAATTCATTTTGTTCACAATTATGTTGTGCCACATTATTTTATAAATTTTTTTTTTTTAGTAAAATATTTTATAAGCCTACCATTCATCCTCTCAAAATTTACTCTTTCTCTCGTTAGAATGGAAAACAAAATATCATTTTCATTTCTTAAAAAAAGGTAGAAAAAGAGGATTGTTCCTTTGCACATGTGGTAAAACTTTAAACATTGAAAAATAAAAATGCTTTCTTTTTGCATGTGGAAAGCTTTAACATTCTAACCATAAAAATAAACATTTTTTTTTCTTTCTAACTTTTTTCACTCAACTATTACCCTCGTACGAAGTAGGGTTGACATGTTATTTGAGACGTTTATAGCACATCTTGTGCCCGACCAAAATAAAGGTGGCCTCACGGTCACCCTTAACTTATTATGGTGGTCATGTAGCCACCTCTTGTAACGCCCCACCTTTTAATATAAGGCGTAAGTGGTATTGTCTAAATAACCACGTGACATTACTATATCAGAGATAATGAATTCTTACAGCGAAATATATAAATAAGTACATGTATCTTTTTTTTTTTTTGGTACAATACCATAATCTATTTATCAACTCGGCATATTGACTTAAATACTTAAAAACGCATTTACTTATGTTTATCCTATTTGATGAGAATGGTAATTCTCACATGACACTTAGAGCAATTTAAAATACCTCATGATAAATATATATAAACATGATGTTCTTACATATTAAATACAAACCAAAGCAATAACATATGTACCACATGCGGCACTTATACAAGAGTAACTATGTTAATGTTACATTACAAAATAAAGGAAGATGCATACATGATGCTAATATATATAGTAACATATAGACTAAGAAATGTAGTTTGTCATAACAAAGCGGCAATAAATAGTCTTATCCATATATATCAGGATCGGTATAAGAACCCTGGCAATTCTGATCATCATCCTCTATTCCTGCACATTTATCTATGTAATTGTGGATATTACCACAATGACATGAATAATTAAGTGAGTCAACTATTTTAATAAATATAAGGATTACTGATTTTATTAGTTATCACACTTATGAAAATAACATTTTCACATGATTATAAAATCAGCTAAAGAGATTTCTAAACAGAAACCATTTAACACAACTGATAAGATAAGCATATGAAAAAGCTAGTAAATAATATAACCTCAGCCATAAATATATATATGCATTCCACAGCCTATAACAATGAAACACATAGATACATATATGTTTAAAACAAGAAACTAATAATGAGATGAAATGACAGTTTTAAATGCAAGTCTTATTTCTTTTATTTCACACTACTTGTGAAGAGCTGACATTCCCTCTATATAAAGCTTATTTGTTTGTTGCTGAAAGCCTATGGTCTCAGCCGACTGAAAACCTATGGTCCTAGTCTTGTTATTATTAAATCTTTCACGAGAGCCTAAGGTCTCACTGGCAGCCATCACCCCCTGTTACTCACCAGCTTTGTTATTAACATATTTATTAGTCACAACAATAATCATAATATGCATCAATCACACGCAAACAATTTTTGACAGTCAATAGATAAATCTGCAATTATTATACTATTAAAATTAGTATCATTTCTCAGTAAGTATAAATACTTACAGTTCTTGTAGGCTGGAGATATGAATACGACACAAGCAATTACTGCAATTTAATTTAAGTTTTTCATTAGTTAGGAATTTAATTACATCCTATTACGTCCTCTATTTATTTTAGTTTCTTGATTTTACTTAGGTATTATTACGGCATAAAAAATGATATTAACATTATTACATATTTTCTTATGGATATTATTATGGCATTTATATAGTTAATGTCAAAATATTATTAAAGTAAAATGGGCATTATAACAGCATTAGTATGCTAAAGGCTTAATATTTTTGCATAAAATGGATATAGTAACTCTATTTCTATAAATAATAGTATTTTAAAAATACATGGGCGGCATAACGGCATAATTATGAATAATTCATATAATATCTTTGTAAAATTTTGGCAAAGTAACAACATTAGTATAACTAATGTTTAAAAATATTTTAAAACTTTTGGCAGCGTAACGTCACATTTATGGAACATCTAATTAAACTTGGGCATTATAACAGTATTTTGATAATTTAAATAAACAATATATATAAAAATAGAGTTTAAAATTTTGTTTAAAATATTCTTTAAACATAAAACCATGCACTTAAAGTAAAAATGAAAGCTATTTAATCACTTACCACGGATGAATAGCTTATCAGACTATCTCTCTCTCTCTTTTTCCTTCAATTCGAAATTAGGAAAAGTGAAGTGAAAATGAAAGAGACCTCATCTCTTATTTATAAAACTTTTAAATGCTGAGATTATCCTACTATTTTATTATCGATGGCTAGGGTGCAAAAGCAATTGGATGAAATCTGAAGGTTACACATACTTAAACTTCATTTATTACAGATAGTCTGAGAGTCAATGGAGAAAGTGACATGTGTGCTAGGTGCAGGTCCCTCCTCCCATTCTTTATTCATTATTATTATTATTATTTGTTTTTCTTTTGTTTTTTCGTCCAGCCACCGTGCTAGGTGGTTTGGACAAATTTTTGTCTCCTTCTCGAAATCTAAAAATCATGAAATTTGGAGGGTAGATAGATAATTACGAGACAAGTATTCTGGCTTTTGAATCAATCAAATTGGAGTTCACTTGACCCTATTTTCATTATTTTTAGTTTAAAGTTCATTTACATTTTTCATTGTACTAGAGTCAAAAAAGTATTCCAATAAACTTCAAATTTCTACCATGTTTTATACACACATTACATATAGATCGAGAACTACGAGACGAGTATTCTGGCTTTTGAATTAATCAAATCGGAGTTCGTTTGACCCTATTTTTAGTTTAAAATTTATTTACACTTTTCATTGTATTAGAGTCTAATAAGTGTTCCAATAGACTCTAAATTGCTACCATGTGTTCTATACATACCATACATATAATGGTTAACTTCATAGTAAGAATCCATTAAGAAATTGTTCATAATTTTTAAGTCATATTTCAAAGTGGTAAGAAATAATATTCTTTGTTATTTCTTTTAGAATATTGTAGTTTCTTTAATACTTGTAAAGGTACTCTTATGGTCTTAAATAATTATTTTTCTTGGGCATCACACCTCTAACTAAGATAAAGGTGATTGCGCGAACACATGTATCTAGTTGGGGTCGCCTATTGTGGTGGCCTCGCGGCCACATTTGGCCAAGACAAATGTGGTCATGTGACAGTTTCTCTCCTCCATTAAAGGTAGCCACACGGTCACTGTTTTTTCCTTTAGTTTTTTAATTTTTAAAATATTAGTTAGCCTCTATATTGTTAGAATATATGATCAGTTGTAATTTATTTCAATAATTGATTGTAATTATCTCTTATTTTTTAGGTAATTATATTTGAGTGTATTCAAATTGGATTGTATCTCCACCTACCATTTTATATTCTTTTTACCTATCATAATTTTCATATAAATAAAGACTATTTGTATTATAATTTAGGGTAGAACTAAACGTCCGCTTAAAGTAGACATGTAGCATTATTATGTAATTTATCATCAAGAAATAAGAGCAAGATGTAGTCATTTGTACTCTTCTCTAAGGGTGAATGTAAATTTCTAACACCGAACCATGCATAAAATTTTTTGTCACAATTTTTCACTTTATTTTGCTTTTATATTTAATTTTCAATAGTATTGTGAATTATTTCATCTACCTGTAAAAGTTAAGAATTTTTTTCGTCAATATCTATACATAAAGTTATATAAAAATGTCAATGCTACATGAATAGTGAAATTTGTTTGAAAGTAAAATTATAATTTTAACCTTCTTTTTCTTTTCTTTTTTTTCGTTGAGCACTTTTTATGATTCAGCCCTCTTTTCTTCTTTAATATATTCCATAATCCAAGTATTGTTGAACATCAAATACAGTAAACAGAAGAAAATTAATTAATTAGCTACGGTCTCATTCTTTATCTTTTTCTTTTTCTTTTTTTTTTCTTTCTCTTTTTTTTTTTATCCTTTTCATTTTGTTTCAGCACTTTTTATGATTCAGCGCTCTCTTCTAAATTTCTAATTCTTTTTGTTTTGCTTTTCTTTGTTTATTCCCACATAACATTGCGTGCCAGTCTTTCACGCTAATAAGAAAACTTCCTCTTGTCTTGTGGGCATGTGGCCTTGCTCTTTTTATTATTATTTTTTTATTTTACGAAGAATTACCGCACCTATTTTACATGTTAACGTTGGACTTGAACTATATTACTATTACTCATGTAATCCCATGCTTTAGCAAAGAAGAGTTCACATTATTTTTTTTTATTATTATTTTTGTGGAAAAACTTGACCAAAATCAAAGGAAAAAAAAATAGCTATCTTTTTTGCACAAAATATAAACAAATCTACCAAATTTTTTTTCTCAAAATCCTAAACCCTACAAGTATCTTTAACCCAGTTGATTTCATAAATAAAGAAATATTATATGGATTAAATTGAACTATTTTAGTAATTTTCAATTACTCCAACATGAACACTACAGCAAGATTTCTCTCTCAATTTTAAGTCATATTTCAACAACATGAAACAAATAGAGATAACTTACCTGTCAAAACCAAATCCAACATTTAAATTCAAATCCAACATTTAAATTCAAAGCCAAATCAAATGCACAATTTAAAAATCTAATCGAATCTAGAAATCCACTACTTCATGGTACCCTTCCCCATTCACGAGCATGTGACTATTTGACAAATACTAATTACATGACATTTGAAAAAACACATTTTTAATGATAAATTGTGTATGTTTATTTATTTTATATATATTTAATGTAAGTGTTTTTTGTGAAAAAATAACTTGTTTATAAGAAGATCTAAAGAGTAATTGAGGAAGCAATGATTTTGTTACAATTTTTGAATTTTATTTTATACTCACAAATTCGACTTTCTAATATTTTCATTACAAAAAAATTGTATAGTTAAACTTTCAGCATCAAATATTGCATTACAAATTATATCATCATTTTTTACGGTGAATCAAGCACATGCCTTGCATGTGCCATCTAAACTAGTATTTTTACAAGGTGTGAAAAGCTTTATAAAAAAATAATTTATGTTTTGAATTGTTTTTTTAATAGTTTTGAAGAGAGTAAAAACACCCTGGACACTTTACCAAGCTCGGTTCTGCTGAAGTGTTGTCTACAGATGATTTCGTTGCACTAATTCCAATTTGATTAAACTAGAGATTATTTGTAAAGTTGATTTCGTTGCACTTATTCCAATTTTGTTAAACTGGAGATTTTTTGTAAACTTGTTCTTTATTCGTAAAAAAAATCATTCATCAATTTGGTGTTACAGATTGTTTTGGTGCAGTGTGTTCCATGTTGCTGGCAAATGGGGGGTTTATTAGGTGTTTTTGGTAGAAATGGGTTTTTAATTAAAATAAATAAATTTAAATTATTATTTTAATAAAATAGAAAAAAAGTTTAGATGAAATAAATGTAGGTCTTTAAGAGTAGTTAATTAAATTAGCAAAAAATATGTTTTGGTTAGTATGTAAACTTTGTTTTTCTAGTGATTTTTTCTTTTTGGTTAAATCTGATTTTGACAGTTGGTAGATAATAAAGGAGATGCTATCATTAAAGATGCTGAATTTCAAGCAAGCCAAATAAATACTGAATAAATGGTGATGACCATATTTTTTATCTCCTTTTTTATTATTTTTTTAAAGTTGTTGTAGTTTTTAAAATTATTATTTTATTAAAATTTAAGAATTTATTCTAAATTTAATAGTAATTTTAAAAATTATATCAACTTTAAAAATATATAAAAAATTAAAAAAATTCCTACATTAACCATAAATACTTGACCAACTTTTCATTACTCTTCTTGATCTCATCTTCTTCTTCCACTAAATACTTGGACCAACTTTCCATTACTCATCTCATCTTCTTCTTCTTTGTTCCTTTAATGTGATTCTCACCGCCAGTTTCAGTAAACAATACACACTCCCTTTATTTACTATATCTAAGCCAAATCCGACTCTAAGCCAAATCAAAAGAAGAAGACTTTTGATGTACTAACCCACCACGAAGATGACACTCACCAAAAAAGGAAAAAAAAAAAAAAAAAAAACCCCACCACGAAAATGACAGAAAAGCCTTGTACTCTGTTCCACGTCGCAATGAATAATGATTTTTCCTTCTACTCTGTTCTGTTTGGGTGGGCAAAGTTGGACCGGTGTTAAAAATGGATTGGCAGGAGCATGAATAAATAAAAGTAAGACGACAAAAGTTAGGAGTAGAATCCTGAAACAGAGTGTTGTCCCTTTGATAATTTATATACTATAAATATAATTGATTGCAGTAGCTTTGAAGAAACCTACCCTCCTCTCTTCCTCTTCCTCAAACTAAAAACTTGGAAGCACGACACCTTCATCAATCATATCCTTTTTTTTTTTTGTGGGTTCATCAATCATATCTTAACACCTACTTTAGCGGCTCTCACCTTCAACATAGCAGAGTAGGCATGTGGGCTTTTGGGTAGGCTCGTACCACCATTTCAGAATCTAATAATAAGCTTTTTGTTTGGATTTTAAATAGGGCCGTAAAAAAAAAAAAAGATTACAACAGCTGTTTCAACTATATAAATTTCATTTTAATTTTCTTTTCTTTTTTTTTAATGAAAAAGTACGAGTGAAGTTAAATCTAGGCTATTAAAATTTTAATTTTTTTACTCCACTTAAAGCCAAATCCTTATCAACACTACCGTACGGTATATGTGCGGTAATTTTTCAAATGGTGCTTTGTTGGCGTTTGGGTTCGTGGCTGAGGTTCGGCCTGGCAGAAAATTGTTCTTTGGGCCTCAAATTTTAGTGTGGGGTCCTCTCTGCTCGTTTGTGGACACAATCCATTAAGAACCACAATGGAAGTTTAGGCCCTAAAAATAAACATACTCCCTTTTAATTAATACTTAATTTATAATGTTCCTTTCAAATTAAAAATTACATCAATGTTTCTTTAAACTACAAAAATTTACAATATATTCTCAAATGACAAAAATAAAATAATAATTTTTAATTTTTTAAAGAAAAAACTATAAAAAAGAGGCTGGAAGAGGGCATAGCTTGCTCAGCCACTTTTTGTTTCTTAGTTTTTTTTTTTTTTTTTTTTTTCAAATTTATAGGGGTATTTTGTCTAACTAAAAAAATTGTAGATTCATTTTTATCTTTTTTCTGGACAAATACATTGTAAATTTTTAGTATTTTAGGTGGACATTGATGACATTATAAATTATATATTAGTTTGGAGGAAATATATGTACTTTTTTACTTAAAAACTTAAAGCCTTTTTTTTTTTTTAAAAAAAAAAAAATTATTGTTTCAGCTCTATGGCCAATAGGAAAAGAACAACATATCAGTTCACAGTACGTTAACAGGCAACAGCCAGCAAAAGCAAACCCCCGCCCCCCACCCCCCCCCCCTTCCCCCCCCTTTTTTTTTTTTTTCCTTGCTTTTCTTTTTTAAATAGAATGGGGTAGATTTTACCGAACAGGCTTGTTTGAAAATAAGGCCTGGGTTTCCTCCACCAAATTTCAGATCCTTTGTCCCAGATTGGCTAAGCACTTTACAGGTGTCCCCTCTCCTGAAACATGGACGCAATGTGTATTGACGCATCTTTTTGTCCTCTGTCCTTCTTTGGGACAGGGAACAATAGCCAAAAATTATCCTTATTATTATTATTGCTATTTGAGCGGGAAATCTTCATTTTTTTATAATATGAAAAAAAAAAGTAATAAAAAAAAAAGAATATGGTAGACAAAGGCAATACATTGCATTTGCAACCTAAGCCTATGGTAGAAGTCATCAATTGCAGTGATCATCTGAGATTATTTATTTTCTATGAAGATTCTTTTTATAAACAAAATTATTTCCTGTAAAAAGAGTGTTTTTTTTTTTTTTTTTTGGTATGAATATAACTCTCTAAGATTTATTTCCTATTAAACAAAGGTCATTAACTGCTCGTAATTTATTGCACACCTCTTGAATGGGAGATATTATGAACTCTCTAGCGTAATAGTAGAAAGAATATAAATTTTACAGACTTATATAACTGCCAACTGTAATGTGATTTAATAACTCAATAACCTCATTAACCAAATTAATTTGTACTCAACTTGAAAACAAAAAAAAATCTGGACTATTTGCTTTGATGAAGAAATTAAATAGGGTAAGATCTAGTGTTTTCGTTTTAATCATTTTTTTGTGTTTGAATCTTACGTGTTTATTTTCTATTGGAGGGCACAAAACACTTGGTTTATGTTATATTTTTATAAAAATTATTCTCATTTTAAATAATTTTTTGTTGATTTTCAATTGCATTGGGAAAGATATTTATCTATCTACCAAACAACATTTAGGATCCTAACTAAATTAAAAAAAAAAAAAAATGTATATTTTCTTCAAAAAAATTTGATTCACTAGCTTAGCAAATAATGATAAGAAAACAAAAATGATAAAGGAAAAGAGTTGCAGACGCAGTCTGCTTCTGGAAAACCGAGTTCTCCAATATTAAAAAAAGGTAAATTTGAACTGAATTATTCAACGTTATAGCAAGATTCCTAATAGAAAATAGTAAAAATAAGAAACAACTTCCTCAAAACATGTAATATAGTGGATCACAACTATTAATAAACAGATTGGACTATGAATTTGCCCTCCTAATTTTATTAAGAATTGGTTTGGGGGTGTTTTTTTAAAATGTGCAATTTAAAAGACATAATTTTAAAATGTGTGATTTTAAAACAGAATTTAACATTTAATAAAATTACAATTTAACATTTAAAATGATCATTTAGCTTTTAAAACGGTGTATTTTTTTAAAACGTATTATTTTATCTGCAATTTAAAAACACAATTTTTCTTACGTTTTCAAATCATAATTTTTTAATTTTAAAAAATATATTCTCAAACCATAAATTTTCTTCCTACTACCTACTTCGACTCAATCACAACAAACTCTTTGCTAATTTGCAGCTGGGTTTTATACCGACAATTTTATTTACACCCAATCACAATTTTTTTTTTCCTTTCATTTTACTGTCCACATAGTGTCATCTGGAATTCATCAAATTTGGATCAACCAAATTCAGCATCATCTCAATTCTCAACCCTTCCAAAACCATTAATTTAAACTTCCCTGCCTGCAGCCAAAGAAAACAGCATAACAAAAAAAATAAAACAAAATAGAAGGTAATTAAATCCAAAAAATTATGAGTAATGATAAATATCAATTTATGTTCACTTTGTGTCTACTAAAAATTTATATAACTTTTAAAATTGTCATTATATATATGATAAATTATTATTAACTTTTAATTCAATAATAATTTTAAAAATTTAGATGAACACAAAGTTGACATATTATTCTCAAGAATTATACATGTCACTCCTATGTTTTTTTTTTTTGTCCATTCAAAATTAACATGACTTTTAAAATTATTATTAAATTTATTTTGAGTGTAAAAAAAAGGACATAGAAGTGACCAGTATTATTTCTTGATACACACGTACATAAATCATGTCCACAAAATCCCAATCCATTCCACACAAGAACCACAAAATTTGCCCACACTATTCCAAATCCAATCAAACTACAAAACCACACATTCAGAAAAGACCAGCAGTATCAGCCTTTATCCGGCATTTTTAAAGAATAAAAAAAGTTAATCTCTTATTAAACTCAAAACTAACAAGCTACTTTGATTTAAAAAAGAAAGTGTTAGACTAGTCTACATTGTTTAAAACTCTACCTGGCAAAATTTCATGACACGACTGAGTTCTCAAATCTTTACATAAAATTCCTAATCTAACCTACCCGCTAATCTAAAGTTAATTTTTTTTTTCAATTCCGAAAAAAGGCCACTCCCCAGTGAGACCCGAGTCAACTCAGCGAATGAAATCAAGACTCGTCGGCCTTGGACATGAGGGAGAGGCGGCTCAGCCTCGGCTGGAACGCGGCTCGGCGGCGTTGCTGATGCGAGGAGGGCCTAATAAGAGCCGACAAGGCCCTCTTCACCAAGTCGCCGCCCTCCACTCCGCCGATCCTCACCAACGAATTCGTCATTGCCGACCTCCGAAGACTAAGGTGATACGAGGCCGTTTTTTGTTGATGGCCATGATTGCCGCCACGCGTAGCCGAGGCCCTGTGCAGAGAGCACCGGAACGAGCCGGGGTGCGTCGTAGGCGAACACGCGCACGCCTTCTTCTTGTTGGACGACACCGCATTGTTGCTGCCCTGCTTCCTCACGGAGATCGAAGAGCGCCCCGGAGAGGTCGCCCGCTCGATCGAGAATCTAACCGACGGCGAAGGAGACGGAGACAGCGAGGGAGAGCACGTGCGGCGTCCGTGCAAGTTCACGGGGGTGGAGGAGCGCGTGAAGAATGTGGACGTTCGGGAGGCGAAGCTTGAGCACGACGAAGCGAACGCCGACGAGGACGAGTAACTCGACGGCGGCAATACGTGACACGTGTGAGAATCTTGACCGTCATATTTGATTCTTGGAGACGAAGAAGCCATTGTTGTACCACTCTCAGAGACAGAGAGAGAGAGAGAGAAGGTTTCTTGATTTCTTTTTTTCTTTTTGAAAGCGGTGTTTGCTGTTTGGTTGGGCAAAACCTAAGGCGAGACTAGGAGGGGTTTATAAAGGGGCTGGGTAGGATGGGCTTATTGTAATTTACGTGTGGTTTCGAGGATTATTTTTTTATTTTCAGTTGCGCAATCTAAAGTGGATTGATCGAGAGAGAGCCGTTTATCATGGGCTGAAACCGGACATGTGGTTAGGGTTCCACTTTCGGGTGGGCCCTGAGGGGCAAAGCTGTGTGCTGAGGAGAATTTCTAGCCAACGCGCGTCTTAGAGCGTGCTTTCACGATGAATTTTTTGATACGCATGGTCGTGATTACCTATTTGCGTTTAGAATAATGTTAAAAGAAAATTATTATTAAATTTGTGAAAAATGATTAATAATTTTAAAAGTTATGTTAGTTTTAAAAAGGTGATATAAAGACCATTAATCGTTTTTCTAGCATTACTATTGCATTTAAGGGGCGCTTGATATTGCGATTGCGTAAAAAAGTTATTATTTTAATCTAAAAATTGTAGAAAATTAATTGTTTAAAATTACGCTGCAAACTTTACTTTTATAGCCAAATATTATAGGTGTAGATTTAGTAAGTCTCTTCAAAAAATAAGTGTCTATTTTATCGATAAGTTTTCTTTTGTTAATAAAATGTATTTGATGTTATTATTAATAGTTAACTTCTTATTTGATGCCGTAAAATATGAGTTTTACACCACATTTTAATTGAAGTTATTTAAAAAAAAAATATACGTTTTTAAAAAGTAAGTAATAGAATATTTTTTAAAAAACATATAATTTAAAAAACTATAAAAGTAAACTATATAACACATTTAAAAACATATAAATTAAACTATAATTTTTTTAAACACTTAAATATATTTTTAAAAATTATATTTTAGTATAACACATTTTTAAATCATAATTTATGAGATTGTAAATTCAAATACACTTTAAAGTCATAAGACGGATATGACGTTTTCCCTGTTATTCACGCGCTGATTCTAGGAATGGGGTAGAGAATTTGTTTTGAAATTGAATAAAAGCGCCGAAATTGGCGCGTTTAGTTATAATGGATGTGAAGATGCGTTTCTGTTGTGGGGATTGGTCAGAGTGTATTATAATAAATAAGGATCCATTTTTAGTTTGTTGTCTCGCAACTGTCATTGAAATCTACTCTGCGTATTTCTCTTTCTTTTTTCATAAATATTCTCATTAAAGTCTGAATTTTTCTTACTCGGATATCTTCTGTTTTCCCTGTTGAAATCTTCCCCAAAGTCCCAATTATTGAATTTCCTTCCTTTAAAGTATCAAAATGCATTTATATTTTCCTCTTTCCATTCACACGAATTGGTAATTAACAAACTCACATAAATTTTTGACAAACTGGTTTGTTAAGCATATTTTTTTTTAATATCATATGTTTAACACGTGCTTTTTTAATAATATTAATAAAAAAAAATGTTTTTCACGTGCTTAAATAACATATATAATTTTTAGAGATTGGTTAGTCAAAAACTCTTATTGATAAGAAATTTGTTTCTTTAACAATATACTTTTTTTTTTTTAATTATACAATATATAAATAAATGCACTCAAATTAGAACGAAAATAGTATCATTTTTTTTTTTTATTAATGAATGGAACTCTAATGACTTTCATTTGGTGAATATTTTATTTATGCATCGTCCGCGATATTAGACAATTAGATGAATGAGACTCTCTCAGTTATTGAATTTCTTACTATTAATGAAAATTATTTTATTACTTTTTTTTTTATTAATCTATTTGAAATATGAAATTAAATGTATGGGTCATCAATAAGAACAATGTGCTTAAGCCTTAAGTTATGTCAATGAATCAAGTTATTATAAAATATTCTGTGTATGAATGAAGATTTGAGCTGGGTGTCAAAAATTCAATCTAATACATCATGTGTTGGTTTTGAGAATTATAAAAAAAAAATTAATTAATTAATTAAAAAAAAAACAATTCAATTATTCTCAATATATATTGCAATAAGCTCACAACAAATAATCACAATTTTAATTATTGTTTTGCATGAATAATTATACAAAGTGTATAATAAAGATTTCATAATATGAGAATAGAAAATACATCTCAACTGATGCAGCAGTACAGCCATATATATATACGTTGTAGGCTCCATAGGTCTACACTATATATCATAGAGATACATTTCTTAGCCCTCAAAATAATATTTATAAAATAATCTCTTCATACAATGCATTTTTTTGTCACAATGATTTTGACATATCATTTTTTTTTTTTTTGGATGAATACATATAATATGTCTTTCCATTCTACACAATATTCTACTTCATGAATTACAAAACACCCTTATACATACATTATAGATGCTTATAAGTTATAATTAGAATTAAATATTAGTATAATGAATAAAATAAACCACAGCATACTGAAGAGTTAAATCACAATATAAAAGGTAATTAATTGATTATAAATATTTTGTAACAATACATTTATGAAATTAATTACTTATTTGTTCATCTTTCTTAGAAGGTAAATGTATGCTAAATACCTCAGTAAGAGCGTCATATTTTTCTACTCCCTCACTTTTTAATTTTAGAAATAAGGTCTCTTAGTGTTTGCGTTTTTCAAATCGATTCCTTAGTCAGTTAGCTGTCTATTTTATTTGAAATAGAGAATATCGAGTTAGTGTAAATTTATGGATAAATTTATCATTTAAAATAAAAGGTATCAAGTTTTGAACAATTATACCCCTAAGTTTACACTAACTTAATATTCTTCATCTCAAATGAAATGGAAATGATCTTTTTCCCTAGAGTATTAGTAGACTCATTATATTTTTCTTTCTTTTAGCTATCAACTTTTTTAAAATACCTCAACAGTTTTACCATTTTAGCTATTCATTTTTACTATTCTATTTAAATATTCTTTTTCAATTTCTTTTTTTATTTTGGTAAGTTTACTAGGAATACTTTAACACGGGTTATTTCTAATTGTATCATTGGTATATAAAAAGTTCATGAGGTCCTTAATGGATGACGTTTTATTAAATCACTCTTTACGGTTTAAATTTTATCAATTTTTTTTTTAATGATTTTAATTGTTATTCAATAGATCATTAATCATTTATCTTTTGTTAAATTTTTAACGGCAATGCCAGATCCAATCAAAAGGCAATTGATGTGGATTTTACGGATCAATGATAAATTTATACCACTCGCAATAGAACGAATCCTTATAGGATAGGGCTATGTGGAGGGTGTCGAACCTCAAGGACTGTTTCTTTGACCGGATGCTTATCAAATACTCAGAATTAATTCTAATCTAACTCAGAAAGATATTTGGTTGTTTTGAACTAAATTAAGCGTAAACAAGTAATGAAATAAAAGAGAAGAAACATAGGGAAATGAATTCACCACAAACCTCATACCAATGGCAGATTACATTCACATGGGATTCTTACTATATGTGTGATATGATGCGCATAATGGGTGTCAACCATATGACGACATCGACAAGAAAATACTTTAGTTAGAAGGTGATGATAACCCATCTTCGGTTGGCACGGATCGTCCACCTAAACACTAGTTGTGGTACGATCCGTCTTTCCTAGGTATGGCCTATAAAACCTTCTAATGAGCATACACATTATCAAGAAATGAGTATAACCCATCTTCGGTTGGCATGATCCGTCTACCTACGTTACACTAATCTAAGATGTAGTACGGATCATCTTCCCTAAGCATGGCCTATCTAACCTCATGATTTTTATGTCAAAACATATCATTGCATAGCTATCATCCTTATAATCACAGAAAATAGGAATGTTGATTTCATTCAAGACAATTAAACTTCTCATAGACAAGATAGAGTTTTTATCAAGAACAAGTATGAACATCGAATTGATTACAAAAGTTTTGTAAGACTCTAAGCTATGCAATCATCATACATATATTGAAAATCCCAAAATGAAGTACAATCAAACCATGGATTTGGAAAGGGCTACATCAAACCCTATGACAAGCTTAGTTACTCATAAAGGCTATGAAATTCTCTATTGAATTAGAGAAACCCATCTCCTAGAGTTCTAATGAGCTGCTGGTCGTTCCCTTGATGAACTTAGAACCCTAATTCGTCCTTGATCTCAGAAGAATCGACACTTTGGATGAGAGGTCCAACCCCTATTTGAATCTACCTTCAATCCCTAAAAATCACCATCCAATCCCTTAAACTAAGGGATTGAGTCTTCCCAATCCCTCATTGCGAGGATATGGAGTCAAAACCATCCTTTGAGAGATCTCAGAGGTGAATCCGCACTTCCCCCCAATCTTTAGGATCATTTCTCTCCCCAAATCAAGTGCAGATTTGAAATCAGATTCTGGTGCGACCGAGTTCGCTCGAGCTAAATGAAGAGATCGCTCGAGCCATGTATGTGCAGCTTCGCTCGAGCTAAATTATGATGTCGCTCAAGCCAAGTTGGTGATGATGTCGCTCGAGCCAAGTTTGAGTTCATCAGCATATGTTGAGGAAATCCGTGATGTAGAGTGCACATTCACCATAAGACCTGAAAGAACTAACTAACACAAAAACACGACAAAAAGTTATATTACAAAATGACTAAGGTTTAACAAATGCGAGTTAAGGGGCTTGAATGCACAACATTCAAGGCTTATCAGTAAGAATACCTTTTCTTCAAGAAATAGTATCACTGGTATCATTCCTTACAAGCAAACATCTTCAGCTCCCTATTATTTGGGTCTACCTCTTATTATTGGGAAGTCAAAAAAAGAAGCTTTTCAGCCAATCTTGGAAAAGGTTATAAAGAGAATAGATGGTTGGAGAGCAAAAACTTTGTTTCAAGCAAGTAGGACTGTACTTATCAAAGCAACTACCTCAGCTATACCTACATACTCTATGAGTACTTTCCTTCTGCCATATCTCATCTACAATACTTTGGATAAAATGTTTAAAGATTTTTGGGGGAAATTTCCAAAGGACAAAGTCAAAAATCTTTCTCTTAAATCATGGAGTTTTATGTGTATTCCCAGAAATTTAGGTGGGCTGGGTTTTCGTTCAATGAAGTCTACAAATCTAGCTCTTATTGCTAAACTTGGATGGAAGCTTATCTCTGATCATGACTGTCTCTGGGTTCAGCAACTCCGTACTAAATATATCAAGTATGGTGATTTCTTTTCTACATCTAGTTTTACAAATGCATCTATGCTTTGGAAATGTATTCTCTAAAGTAAACCTTTACTCTCTTCCAGAGCCTGTTTGACAGTCTCAAAGTTTTCTAACTTCCCAATTTGGACTTCTTTTTGGATTTCCACCCTTCCCAGTTTCAAGCCTCAATCAAAATTGCCAAAAATCTACTTTAGCCTCCACTTCTCATTACCGATTTAATCGAATCTAATACTTTGACATGGAAAGCCACCCCTATTGTTTGTTCTATATTTGATGAATACTTGGCAAGAGAAATTTTGGCTACTAAAATATCCAGAGATCATAACCCTGGTTATATTTGGACTCCTACAAGTGTGGGTAAATTCACCACAATTCTACTTATCTGTCAATTATTAATTCCCAACTCCCAAAGCTTACATTTATCCAATCTTCATTCTGGAAAGATCTTTGGAAGCTTATGCTTAATGACAGATTAAAGCTTTTTCTTTGGAAGATTGCATGGAATATTCTGCCTACCATGGATCAGTTAAAGGCTATCCCTTCACTCCAAAATTTAGGTTTATGTCCATTATGTAAAGTTGCTGAATATTCCTTACAGTATCTTTTCTTTAATTGTGATATAGCTCAAGTTGTCTGGCGTAACTCTCCATAGCCACTTAATTCGATGGCCCTCAGCTTTCCAAATATGATGGATTGGATTAAGTTAATAATCTCTACAGGTTATTCTCTTGATCTGCTCCAAACATATATTCATAAGTTTCAAATTTTTGCAGCAGTGCTGTGTGATCTCTTATGGTTTTACAGGAATCGGGCTTATCATGAGAATATTATTTTTTGATGCTCTTGTTATCTTTAATAATATTAATAAAATTTCTTCTGAGCATTTTCATGTCTGGTATCAAGTTCCCTTGTCAATTGAGAAATGGAAGCCTCCTCCAACCTTATGGTTCAAGATTAATTTTGATACAGCAATTCAAAATTCCCATTCTACACAAGCTGCTGTTTGCCGCAATCATTTTGGTCACATTATCCAAATGGTGGCTGAATCTAATCCCTCTTGTAATCCAAATCTTGGTGAAGCTATCGCAGCCCGACTGGCTTTCTCTCTAGCATCATCTCTCAAGCTAGATAAAATTATCATTGAAGGTGATTCTGAGATAGTCATTAAAGCCTTAAACAAACCTGATTTATTTCAAGATTGACATATCTCCTCTTGTATCAACAACATTATTGATATCATTCTAGCTAACATTTTATAGACAACTCAGAAAATCAATAGAAGTGTAAACTTCTGTGCTCACTTTGTGGCACATTGGACCGCAACTAGATCTTTTTCTGGCCTCATTTTCATTTTTCCCCTCCCTCCCCCTCTTTCTGCTCCTTTCATTAGTAGGAACGACCCCCCTTATGTAATTTTTCTTTGCACTAGGCTTGTTTAGTCTAATTCTAGCTTTGTAACCACCAAAAAAAAAAAAAAAAATCGTAAAAAGAAATATAGATTTAATTAACTTGGTGGATAATTTTTGAAGTCCCATAAAGACTTAATAAAAACAAAATTTGTTGGATCTGAAACTAAACATTGACTTGCCATAAAATATAACATGATATATTTTTTTTTTCTAACCAAACCCAATACACAAAGTAATGAGCAGGCTTGTTAAGAATGCCATTTGGGTAAAACCGCGCATGTTGTTTTGGGCTGCCCATGTCACTCGGGCAGCCTTTTTATGCCATGTCGATCCATTTTGTTATATAATTTACAGGCCCAATACACAGATAATAAAAGATAATCAACAAAAATAACAATGCTTTGGACTGTAATAACACTTCATAATCGGTTGATAATCCACCCTTAACTTAGTAATTAATATTGATATTTATGATTTATGATTTTTATTTTATTTTATTTTTAAAGATGAGAATATGGTATAAGTTGGCATTATTTCCCATTGACTTTTATCATTTCTGTATACACCTATTACAATTAGTAATATTTTGCATTTTTTTATTTTATAGTAATGCTATATGTTTAATCTTTTTGTTTAACTTCATTCAACTTTGTATATATGGACAAAAATGAATGCTATATAAATTTTTTTTTGAAAGACTTATTTTGTATTTATGGGTCTATTTTTGTCCTTATATATAAAGTTGGACAAAAAAATTGAACATATAACATTACTTTTTATTTTTATTTTTTTTGGGGTTTAGTAATATTTTGTATTAATCCTATTTAAATCTCATCATGCTAGTCAGGTATGTGTAAAAATATAAAACAACCTTTAACAAAATTATATCAAGATCTTCAATAATTCCTGAAGTAATTTTTTTAAATCTCAACAATTATTTTCAAATAAATAGTAAGATGATAAATTTCAATTGATAAAACTGATAAATGTTGGTATGAAAAAAATCTCAATTAGTTCATTTCCAAATAAAAATTAGAATTAAAAAAATTAAAAAAAAATGATATGATATTCTAATAATTTATAAATGATCCAACGATATTTCTGGTGTTGTCTTGGACTCTTGTGTGAGGTTTACCCGCGCAACGTTGCTTTGGTTCTTCCCCACGTCAACTTTTCTTCAAAGCAATCTCCTCGCTCTCTCTCTCTCTCTCCAATTACCCATGGTGGACTGGACTGTACAAAACCAAACCTAATCCACTTCTTAAATCCCTTACCTCACGTGCACCCACGGCGCGTGTACAACACGGAATCTCAAGTGTCCTCCCCATCAACCTCGTGAAACTCTGATTCTCGAATTCCTCTTCAACGCAGAAGGTCATGGGTTCTACTTCCTCCTGGCAACCTCTTTATAAAATACTGTTTCTTTTGAATTTGGCTCATCATTTAGCCCATGCCTCAGAGAAGTACATAACGGCCATAGGAGACCCCGGAATGAAGAACCCAAATGTGAGAGTTGCATTGGAAGCTTGGAATTTTTGCAACGAAGTTGGAATTGAAGCACCCAAAATGGGCAGCCCCAGGCTGGCTGATTGTGCTGACTTGTACTGCCCTTCGATCGTTGGTATGCCACTTTCTCAGCCCCTGCGCATTCCACTTATTTAATATTTGTTTATGTAGCTACTTAATTTAAATTTCACAATTGATGCTCATTTCATATTCCTGAATGTGTGTGGATGGAGACCCATGTAGCTGGTGGAGTAGTATGATCAGTGGACCTTCTTATTATGTTTCTGATATACTGTACATGGTGAATAATTCAATAATCAGTACCAAATTTATTTAATTGGCTAGAATATTGGAAGAACATGGATCTTCTTAGTTCTTAGCTTTTGCTTTGCAGTTTTATCCCTAGTCTTTCTTGCTAATTATTATCAATCATTTCTGGTGTGGCTCCTGGCTTAGGAAATTTCTATTAAGACTAATTGATGTTTGGTGCCCAAATTCGTTGCTATGGTTTGATTGTTTATGGTGATAATGGAGTAAATGCAACCAAACCAATCTTAATTTGAATAAGTTTGGATGAAGAAATAAAGGGTAAATTACACTTTATTCTCCTAAACTACCCCCTATTTGCACTTACAACTCCAAATTACGCCTCATTGCAACTCAGACCTATAAACTATCAAAATGTTTTGAGTTGCCCCCGAGTCAAATTCAGCTGTTATTTTAGATAGAAAATGTCATATGTGAGTAACATGTGTGTCTAAGTTATTTTGAAGTATTAATTTATCCTCAACATGAAAATGCCCTGTTTTAGGAAAAAAAAAAAATTAATGCAATGAGTAGCATATAGGGGATGGTCGCATGGCCATCCTCATCTATGGCTCATCTGAACATATGGGTGGTCATTCTGATCAGATGGGGATGTCGGCTTGGCCACTCCTTTGTTGTGGGAGGGAGTGGCATTTGTTGTGGTAGGCCACCCCCACTGACAAAGGGGTGGTGCCACCCCTTGTTCCCTCTGATTTTTTCTTTCCCTTGAAGCACCTCATGGCATGGTAATTTCGTAATTGATACTTTTAAAATTGAGTTAATTTAGGCAGCATAAATGGTTCTAATGCACATGATAGTCACTTGTAACATTTTCTACCCAAAACTAGTGGACAAATCTGACCCAGGGGTGACTCAAAACATTTTGGTAGTTTATAGGTTCGTGTTGCTGGGACATAGTTTGGAGATGTAAATTCATATGGGGTGGTAGTTTAGGGGGGTAAAGTCTAATTTATCCAGAATTTTTTTTTTTTTGAAATTTGAGTTTTATTATTATACACAACAAATTGTGTACATTGGTGCGCACTTGTTCTTGGAATTTGGTATTCTCGACTAAGTACTTTGTTATTTTAAGTATCCCCAAGGGGATGTGGGAGATTTGAACCATTGACTTACATTTATATGTTTGTATAAAGTTCGTAATAGGGATGTTTCTGTGATTCTTATTCACTGTTTATGCATATAAAATTCCCATCACTTCCCGCTACCTTAAGTTTCCTTTCTCCATGGTTTTATTGCAAGGAAGGTACATGACCTAGCTTCTATGGATCTATAAAATCCACATTATATTGCCTTCGGTAATACTTATTTTATAGTTTTTAAATTCCTTTAAACTATCTAGTTTTTCCATTTGGTTCTGCTACATGTATGTTTTTTTATCAAATGAACTCTTTAAAGAATATACTTAATTTAGCTAAATCAGGACAATAGTGAGTGAGGTGATATATAATTGAATGTAATCATCTACTTTGATTCTTTACATATTCATGGTCCTTGTCAGTTTCATTTTTCAATAATCAGATTCCTTGGGCCGCATCGCAAAGTGTGAAGTACATCACAAAGTGAATGAGTCAGATAACAGCTTGGGTGTTGGTAATAAGTTTCCTGTAATGGGATTCAAGCCATACACAGACCCTGACCTGTTTGCTGTGCAAAAGGAACTGTACCTTGGTTCTCTGTGTGAGGTGCAGGATTCCTCAAATCCATGGCACTTCTGGATGATTATGCTCAAAAATGGTAACTTTGACAAGAACACTACCCTTTGTCCTGAGAATGGCAACAATGTCAGTAAAATCATAACAGACAGGAATTTTCCGTGTTTCGGTGAAGGATGTATGAACCAGCCACTTGTATACCATAATTACTCAAGATTGGTTTCTTCTGGGGATCAAATAGTGTCTTTAGCAGGAGGGTTTTATGGAACATATGACCTTGATGCTGATTTGAGCAAAGGTGCAGGGAAGAACTCCTACTTCTCCGTTTCATGGCAGAAGAATTTGAGCACAGGAAGTTGGATTTTCTCGCAACGACTAACAACATCTTCAAAGTATCCTTGGCTCATGTTGTATCTACGTGCAGATGCAACAGAAGGATATAATGGCGGTTATCACTATGGTAGTCGTGGAATCATAAGAAAGGTTTCTTCCTTGGCTTTACTTCTTTCTTGCTAGAAATACAAATTTGTTGTCCGAACACATTCTACACATGAATGCTCACTGATCACACTGCCCTGGACAGAAATTAGAATGGTGTGAGTTGAAATTTTTTGAGTATTTTATATTTATGTACCTCAATGTTATACCAAGTATTCATGAAATTAGAGAATAAATTCATGCAATCTCGATGCTCTCTCTTATACTCAATGAAGCTCTAATCCAACTAATTGCTAGATGCTCTCTCTTTTTTGTAGATTAAAATTTCCATAGTCTAGCATAGTTTTATTTTTTACAAGTACGTCATATTTTTGTGGTTCATGAGTTTTGTCTTTTGAGATTTATTTTGCCAGCTGCCGGAGTCTCCCAACTTTAAGGTAAAGTTGACACTTGATGTTAAACAAGGAGGAGGAGCCAACAGTCAATTTTATCTCCTTGACTTAGGAAGCTGTTGGAAGAACAATGGAGACCCCTGTGATGGTAATGTTCTGACAGATGTGACAAGATACAGTGAAATGATAATAAATCCAGCAACTACAAGCTGGTGCCGCCCAGATAATCTGGTCTCCTGCCCGCCTTATCATGTTAGTCCTACTGGCGAGAAAATAAATAGAAATGAGACATCTCGGTTTCCGTATTCTGCTTATCATCTCTACTGCAGCCCAGGAAATGCCAACTATCGGGAGGAACCGTATGATATCTGTGACCCATATAGCAATCCACAGGCACAAGAACTGGTGCAAATTCTTCCACATCCTGAATGGGCTGTACATGGCTATCCCAAAAAGAAAGGAGATGGGTGGATTGGAGACCCGAGGACTTGGGTGCTTGATGTGGGGGCTCTCTCTAGTCGGTTATACTTCTACCAGGTAATTATGTGTTTTCTATTGACTTTTCCCATCACAAATTTTGTCATATAATCTTGATCGAAAATACCAGGAAAAAAAAAAGAATGTTACACAAAAGTGGATTGATAAAATTTGCCCGCATGTTTAGTCCATCCTTGTAGTTAAAAACTGATGTTTGTGTGCTATGCATCCTCACAAGCGTTCAAACTTTCTATCATCTATTATGCAGAGCCAATTCGAGTAATTTTAATTCCTTGCGACTAATGGTAGCTTTTATTAGTTATCTTTGAAGTGAGAGTCCTTGAAGGCCTTGTTGAGACTTAAAAGTTTTCTATCTTCCTCTATCTCCTATCTGTTCTTCTCTTTGTTTCTTATGCATAATTTCTGCGCTACTATGTAGACTTGTCATCCATAATTAAACTGCGTACTTATCCTTAAAATGCTACTACTTTCTTCAAAAATCTTAACCTTATCTCTATACAGCTTTCAAGCATCAGATTGCCCCAATTGCAATCTATTATAGGTTTGGATTGGGTTGATCTACACCTCCCAGCATCCTGAACCCAAGCACAAATTCTAGGATTTTACCTTTTCCTTTTTAATGTGTAAAAAAAAAGAACAAAAAAAGAAAAGAAAAAAGGTTTCAGAAGACATTCATAATCTGAAATCCGTTAATTGTTATATGACTTGTCAGCTGAATTGTCTAAAAAAAGTTATATTCTGATTTGTCTTGGGGTCACTGATTTCAAATTCTGTTTTGGCAATCTTATTTTTAATTTTTATGATTGGAAACGATCTTATACCATCTTTGTTGGCCATGTTAGTCCATAAGCAAAATGAGTTTACTTGCTTACTGGAATTGAGCTCGCCTGGCAGAATAGAAAAATTTGAAACATTTTTATGAGTAGAAAATTCATTTTTACCCTAATGTATTGGTTGGAATGATTTAATTCTAGTCGAAATCCAAGTGGGCCAATTTTTTGCATCGTTACAGTTAATGTTATAGATGATGAAATCTATATTCTTTATGGTTTGTGCTCCCTTTCAACAAGGCTAGATGGGTCTTTTATCCACTCTGTCCTGGAGTTAATAGAACACATATATCTTTTTGGTTTTTATACAAGTGATTGATCACGTGGTAATTACAAAAAAAAAAAAAAAAGGTGCTATTTATTACTTAAATGCTTGAATCTTACTAAGGATTTTCATAACTTCAAGTCTTTTAAAATATTAGTGATATGCTATTGCCCATAGTTCTTTTGTGCTTAAAAAAGATTGATTGTAATTTCTCTTCAAAAAAAAAAAAAAAGGAAAAATTTATTAAGATTTGTAAAAAGTTACTTATCCAGCAATAACCATCCTTGATTAACTAAATTTATACAGGGTGACTTCTTTAGCTTTTATGGGACAGAAATTATCAATCTATTAAAGTGACGTATGGCTATTAGCATGTGAAAAATACATGTTTTTTTAATAGCATTAGTAAGAAAATATGTGTTTCTCACATGCTTTAGGAACACATGTCACTTTATTAAACTAGTTTATAAAAATTAACTACAAACCAGTTTGTAACTAATTTCTATCTGCTTTTAGGTCAGTTGAATACTTATTGGTAGAGTTCCTCCTGACCTGCTGATTTCTCTCCCGAAGTGATGTGATTTTTCAACCTCTTCTATGGAGAAGCATAAGTCCCATGAGAATACAGAGCAATTGTTTCCCTAATTCAGATATTGAACTTTTGTAGTTTAGTCTACTTTTCCTTGCCCTTGAGTTTTGTCGCTATTATTTTGTGCAGGATCCAGGAACAAAACCAGCAAGGCGTGCATGGTCTTCACTTAATGTTGGCACAGAAATATATGTTAGCCGCGCAGGGGTGACTGCAGAATGGACTGTTAGTGATTTTGATGTATTGGTTCCTGAAAATGTTACTACCACTTGTGGTAGCTTTTATTGATCTTTTCTCAGTATTTATGTTCGCTTTTCATCTACTAAAGAATAAATAGAAACCTTTGTCTACTTAAACCGCTTATCGCATCAGCAACGGATTCAGAAGAAGCTTGAAAGAGAGAAGTAGGGAAAGAGACAGAAGAGAGAAGAAGCAGGGAAGAGAAAAAAAGAGAAGAGGGGAAAGAGAAAGAGAAGGAAAGAGAAGCTAAAAGCTCCCTTCATTGGAGTATAACAGACACTTAAATAGACTCACGGACTAAACTTTAGGGCAACTCCCATTTATTGACTTGCCTAACATAATATCTGACAACGCCCATTTATTAAATTGCCTAAAATACTCAAGAACAATCACTTATTTATTGAATTACAAAAGACAATACCATTGAATCTTAAAAATTAAATAAAAACATAAAATTAAAAACCCTATAAATCAATATTTCGTGTTTTTCCTTTTGCAAACCTAAGCAGTGTCTTCAAGAAATGGATAATCGGTGTAACCAACAATAGGATCAGAGATGTAGAATGTATCTCTATTGTACTTGTTGAGGGAAGCATTGAGTTGAAATCTCTTAGGCAAATCTGGATTGGCTAAAAACAGACGATCATAAACAACAAGATCTGCATGGCTTTCAGCAATGGCATAGTTCCCATCTTCCCTGTCATAACCCTCAGCAACAAGAAAAGTATCCTTAAAAGCCTTTCTCATTGGCAGAAGAGTGTGTGGGGTTTCACTTTTTTCTCCAACGGTCTTCATTCTTGGCTCAACCACGTGGCAATAGAGAATCCCATATTTGTTCAAGGACTCTGCCATGTAAAGGCCCAATGCTTTTGGATTAGAGTCTCCAGATTCCATATAGTCTGCAAAAGGAGATAACCTTATTCCAACTCTGTTTGCTCCTATCTCATTGACAACAGCGTCCACTATTTCCAAAGCAAATCGACAGCGATTATCAAGAGATCCATCATATTGGTCTGTTCGATCATTCACTTCATCTTTCATAAATTGGTCAATTAGGTAGCCATGCGCTCCATGAATCTCAACTCCATCAAAACCTATATATAAATTCAAAAATTATTATTTTACAAAGCGAATATGTAAAAATCTTGTACCCCTATAACAATAAAAGGTAGTATGATTTGTGAAACTAACTCAAAATTTTGAAGATTTGACTGATCAACTATTATTTTTCTTGCTTTAACCCAAAGTAATTTTGACTTCTCACAAAATTCATATTTATTTAATGAAATGCAAACTTACCAGCTTCAATTGCATTCCTTGCGGCAACTCTAAAATCATTGACAATTTGAGGAATTTCATCTGTCCTTAGCCGCTGTGGAGGAGTGAACGGTTTACCATCTAATCCCTTAGTGGTCAAAGGCTTGTCCGTAGAAGAAATTGGAGCTTGTCCATTTGGCTAAAGAACTGTAGACAACAATAAAAGATAAAGAATATCCAATTTAAAATTAGTTTGATTTTTTGTTAGTGTCTATCGCAGGCGTTTGGAAAGAAATCATTAACCACCACTTTCATCCCCTTTGAAAATTAGAAGAAATAGAGTATTGTTATAGGTAAGACTTTCATTCCATTTTATCCCTCAAAAGTGATGTGGTTAAAATTATAATTAGATCAAAATTTAATACAGATTCATTTCAAATTAATTAGTGATTTTAAAAGTCATATCACTATCAAAAGATAAAAAGAGGATAAAAGTCCTATATATATATCATTACTCGAACAAATAAGAGAGGTGTTAATCAAGACAAACCTTGACTTGAAGCCCTCCCCACATGCCAAAGCTGACAAAAGAAGATTCCACCTTTAGCATGTACAGCATTTACGATGGGTTTCCATGCTTCAACTTGCTCTTTTGTCCATAGACCAGGTGTATCAGGAAACCTTTACAATATCAAATAAACTTAACAATCATCAAAAGTTTTCAAGGCAAGAAAGGGAGAGCAATTTAAGTAGCTAATGTGACAGTAGGATAGATAGAGGACCCATTCGTTTGGGATTAGGTCAAGTCATACAATCCAAAAATTTATCTTGAGCATGTCCGTCCCATTATATGTTATCTTCACCAATAGTTGCCTAATTGCAATTAGATGAAAGAAAATGTGCGTTGTAGAAGAAGAACGAGAACAGAGAGCATACGAGGAGCAAGAAAGAAAGAAGATAAAGGAAAGAGAAAGAGAGAAGAGATGGGCTGAGCGGAAAGTAGGAGAGAAGGGATCATGGTTAAGCCAAACCAACGGTGAGATTCTTGAATACCCATTCATTTGAAGTTTGTTTTTTTTGGAAGTAAATAAAATAGTTTTGATTTTCAGTTAAAGAATAGATTTATGGAATTTTCGGATCGTTTGAAGATGGATGGGTTTGATTTGTGTAATTAAAAAAATAAAGAAAGAAAGAAGAGCAACGTGCGTTGTAGAAGAAGGAAACAGAGAAGAGGAGAACAGAGGAGAAGAAAAGAAGATAAAAGAGAAAGGAAAGAGGGAGCTGTAGGGCCGAGAAAGAATGAGAGAAATTATCTGGTTAAGCAAACAACATAATCTTATAATTTTATGGTAACACCCCATTTTATTTAAATATTCCTAAACTCAGGACAATCTTTATTTATGAATTACCGAAAGACAATACCTTAAAATTAAATAACCTCATGCTACAGTAGAATCGTGAACAGTGAAATCGGAATACTTTGCCAAACAGGGCCAACGTTTTACCGCAAGTATTGACCATTGACGTAGTGTTTGGACTTTGTACTGAGTAATCTTTTAAAATTTTTAGAAATATTAAAATAATATAAGCTAACGACTATATTTTTAGTCATTTTGATTTTATTTTATATTATAAATGATACTTTAATTTTAGTTAAAGATAAAGATAAAACTTTCGTCTAAATATTTAACGGAAGCACGTGGCTATATCTTATTAAAAATTAAAAAACTTATAATATGAAAATATTTTTTATAAAAACTTACAAATAAAAATAAAGGGACGAGTGGCCCGAGTTGTCTCTATAGGAGTTATCTGATATTGTATAGTCTAATAAAATTTAAAATGACAAAGGCGTGCATTTTATTACCCAATTATATTTTACTATATCACCTCACTAGGACCTACTCAGTGAATATTATTGGGGGTGTTTGTCAAATGTTTTGGAGTTTTTTTGTATTTTGAATAGTAATAAAAGTGAATGATGTAATGTAAAGTATGAAAAATGTTGTGAATTTTTTGTATGGAAAAATAAAAAAGTTTTATTTTTTAGTTAATTTTTTTATTTGAATAGTAATAAAAAGTGAATGATGTGATATAAAAAGTAAAAAAAAATTGTTAAAAAATGATTGATGAAACATTAAAAGTGATGTTGATTTTGAGAGAGAAAAAGGAAAGAAAAGTGGAATTGTTTAGTAAACGGATCCGGCTTCTGTGTTGTAGTTTTAAACTACAGCACAAATGCTGTTAATTTAATAAATGGTTGAGATGATTTTATGCTTATTTTAACGGCTAGATGTTTTTAGGTTCCTTTTTACCCAAAATTTCACCGTTTTGTGTAACTCAAAGTCTTAAACAAACGTTTGAGAGAGTTTTTTTTTTTTTTTTTTACGCCATTTATGGGTATTTGCTTTCAGTTGTGTAATTAAAAAAAGAAAGAAAGAAA